>CM039134.1:16767120-17185117 GCA_022036555.1 Microstegium vimineum | reverse complement strand
ATCTGGGGCGGCCTGCATCCAAAAAAATTCACTCCATTTTTTTTTTTTTAACTGATTTTTTTTTCCTTTCATATGAAACAATTTGAGACAAGTTTTAAAAAGCAAACCGTTAGTTAATTCATTCACAGTTGCCCAAATTACAAGAAGATGAACCTTTTATTGACGATTCACGTTTCATTTCAGTTAGCAGTCCACGATTTTATAATTTAGAAGAAGAAGAAGACAGACAGGCAGAGGGCAGTTTGCGGGGGCAAACCACACGCCGGCCGTCTTCCCCAAGGGGCGAGCGATGCGAGGGCCCAATCCAATCCAAGCCCCCTCTGTTTTCCGGCCCCCCCTGAGCTCAAGTGCAGTGACGACAGTACCTGTTTTTCAGGTTCTTCTTCGGACCCCGGCCCCGGGCCCGGCATTTTTTCAAAGCCCCGACAGACCTGCACTGCACTGAACTGAAGATCGGTCGATCGATCGATCGATGTGGAGATGCAGAGCTGCTGCAGCTGTTGAGACTTCAGAGCTCAGACATGATGAGCTACTGCGACGACAGTTGAAGCTTGGAAGCTTTTAATAAAATCTTTGTTTAAGATTCTACGCAGCATCGTGCAGGCACAGTAAAACACAGCTGCCAACTGTTGCGGTTTCTACGTTCCATGATCGCCGCCGACGCTGCACCCACTGTCCGCTTTTTTATTGCCGCTGACCGCATTTTGAGGACGACGACGCTGCAGCCAGGCGTTGACGACGCCCAGCGCCACTCAGATCAGATCCCACACCGCGCCCGCTCGCCTAATCTCCTCGCGTGCCATAGTGCCATGGGAATTGGGATCAGATCGCAACGCCAAAGGACGGACATGGAGACGGCACGGGCGAGCACTAATATAGACCTGAAAAAACACTGGGAGCACTAACAACAGCGAGGAGAAAATGGGAGACTGACCCAACCTAGCGGTGGCACGGGAACAAGGCCTGATCTGATCCTTATCATCACGATTTCTTTTGACTACGAGCAACAATGCAGTGCAGACACGACCACATCGTCATTGCCGTTTTGTTCTCGTGTTATTCCTCGCTTGTCTTTGCTGCTGTCACACTCATTGTCACCCATGCACTCCCACCTTCGACAGTGACACGGAGCTGTGTGTCGGATTCTCTCTCGGTGTCGGTGACCCGACACTTCGCTGCTCGCTGATAGCCATGCATAGCAGTAGTAGCAATTGGCATTTTTATCGAGCAGAGGCTGTTCAGGGCATGTTTGTAGACGCGTGGATTTTTATAGGAATTCTTAGAGAATTTCGTCGAAACAAAGCACCCTAGCTCGTGAAAGGTTCGCCGAAAATGGCTGTTCTCCAAACTGGGGAAATTATTCATGACTTGTAGCTGTTTATTGTTTAACTCAGATCAGGGGATGGAGACAGGTGCTTGAGATTTCAATCTACTAGCAATTTGCCTGGTTCAGGCAGCTGAACTGAATTGGAATGTTAGTGATGAATGGTGATGATGGCACGGCTGGCATGACCATGACTGGATGAGTTGTTTTTGGAATACCGGCAAGTACAGATCCACATCTTCATAGATCTTCAGATCCACTGCATTTATTGGCCCGAATGCCTGATAAACTGATGCTCTAATGGACAGAACAGTACCCCAATGCAAAAAATTGTTTGAGACTTCAGTGTTGTGCTCAAGTAGTTGTCATCAGGTAGCAGAAGTAGAAAAAAAATGTCTGTTATGTTATTGCACACTTGCAGTTCACATGCGGTCGTGTGGTTTGTCTACTTCTGCACAATTCCTAATTTAATTTCACGTCTTGGTCAAGGAAAAAGAAAAGTAATCAGCAGAACGGATCTGATGCGTGCAATGCAGGCGACCAACGGACCAAGTTTATTGATGTCACCAGGAGTGCCAGCCAATGATCTTACAATCTACGTATTCTGAATGTTCAGAGGACAGAACATAGTATTCTGAATGTCACCAGTAATCTTGTATAAGTACATTGTATTCTGAATGTTCAGAGGACAGAACATAGTTACAAAAGGACAGAGTTACAACTGCATCACTGCCCCGGTGTCAGTAACATTCTGTACCTTCATCATTCATTTGTATCAAAAACTAAACATCCTGTTGTCAGTCTGCAAAGTCTTCAGCGAATCATAAGTTCGATGTATCATCAGGAGGACTGCCCAGCCACGGTGCCACCACCTTGTTTAGTATGTTTATGTGGATTGAGGCAATGCAGAGTCGCTCAGAGTTTTGGAGTCCACGAATGCACATAATGCTTTCCAGATTGGAATCAACATCTTGACTGGTGGATTCAAGTTCTGCAAAACAAGCCACTTTCAGACCGTTGATGCATGCCTTATGGTGCACTTAATAAGGACATACTAAAAACAGGCAACATTTACCTTGAAAACAAGCATGAGCTCATATTCTTCACGCAGAAGCAAGGCCAAGCTCCAGTAGCATGAGACGGGGTTCACATGCTCATTCAGCACTGGTTTTAGAATCTTGCCAATGGGCACAAATTTGCGATGAACTCTTCCACTGTGAAACACAACTTTGATGTTAAGAAAAACCAAAGGATCAAGCCTACATTTTTCTGTAGCTCATAAGCCATCCAAAAAACAAAAATGCTGGAAGTCTCCTCTAGGCTCTAGTTATTTCCAGCTAAAGCAAAATGAAAGACGGGTACAAATGGGTGCCCCTAAGGATCGCCACTTTCCACCAGCCAGCCCTCTTTAGTTTAATTATTAGTCCTAGTTTTCCAAAATGTGCATATTTTGAAAAAACTAGCACTATAAAACATAAATTAAACTAAAGAGATTCAATGGAGACCCTTAGGGGCAGCAATTCGCACCCCTAGAAAAGATGGCTCAATCCAGTGTTCCTGTCAAAGACAAGTACTGACAAGAAGTATGTATCAATTTTACTTTGTGTTAAGATATTGAAAATGACAAAGAAAGCACTTATTTCCTTTAGCCTTGTGAAGCCTTTGCTTCCTCCTATCTATTTATAATAGTCTGTTCTCTTGGAATAATATTTGATGCGCAGTAAATACTGAACGCATGAATAAAAATTCCACACTGGTTCTTCCATACCTCCAAAAGTGTTGCTCTAATTGAACCCCAAAAGTCGGCATGATCACCAATGACTCTGCACAAAAATTGAACCAGATATGAAATAAGGAGCACACAGTCTCACTTTCCTGTACTCATTTTCAACATGGATACCAACAAAATGTTTTTTTCTCTCTTTCTTTTGCAGCACTGAAAATTCAACTACAAGTCGCTTCAAGGGAAATTTAACTACAAAACACTCAGAGCACAGAGAAAAATAACCTCAGCACCCACCTTTCTTCACAGGATCGCATTGCAAGCATTTTGCAATTATACTGGCAAATGAAATACTCCAAAGGGAAGCAAGACATAAACTATCCTGCAACATTTAAGCACCACCATTCAGTTAAAATAGTGCCTATGATCAACCTGGATGTACTCAACATACCTTAGGTTTTACTTACAAACTAGTAAAAGGGAAGCGAAACAAATAAAGCATCAGTAACATCACTAGTGTAATAAGGCTGTTCTTCAGAAACGTAACATATCGCTTCACTAGTTAAAACCTGAATCTATATTACTAAGTAGCTCATGAAAAGGATGCTCCCAGAATATCCACACAACTGAACTGTTTCAATTGAATTGCGCCTTTTGTAATTAACATGTCCATCTCTGGAAAAGGCTAAACTGAAAAGTGAAAACCTGACAGTCACAGTTTTGAGTGTTATTTTTCAAGAAAAATACCTTCGACAACAGGGCGCAGCAAACAGTCGCAAGAAGGAACATTGTGCCGATGTATGATAGCAGAACCCTGAATTTGCTCCTCTTGACAAAGATGACATGGATATCAGCTCCTCCCTCACGGTGATGCTTGTAAGTGTACAAGCCATCAGATATTCCATATTCTTGCTGCCCCATGTATGAGCCCATCAGAACACTCTAAGCTTCCTGCACAGCTCACATCAGCCTTCACATGCTCAGTTTCTAAAAGGACCACAATTGGTGAATCTAACAAAAGACACATCTTACGAGTTTTGTATGTCCTGCCCTCCTCATCTACCTATAAGAAGACAACGTCGTCTAAGGAAAAAAAAAAGAATCGCTAGCTGTGCAGTTGACGAAGTAGGAACTAGGAAGGCAAGAAATCTCTATCCTCCATACAGATTCGCTTCTAACATTATTACATTAACGTCAGCAGACTGAGACTGGTGAGAAAAGACGAGATCCGCTATGTACCAGTTCAGCTTTTCCAAATCGGTCCAACCAAATAGCCTCCCAGTCTACAAACATACAGGAATCGGAATAGGAACACGTGTGCATGGAGTACGCGTACCTGGGTCCTGGGAGTGAAATCCAAGGAGGATGCGGACGAGCAATGGCGGCACAGGGACAGAGCAAGGGCAAACCGGTGGCGACATAGGTGGTTTGGAAGAACAGAAGTAACTGACGGACGCGATGTCTCCAAGGCTTGTACTTTCTATTCGTCTGGACCGTCGATTAGCTTTAGGCCCAGAGCCACTCTATATGTGACGTGTATGCTATTTGCCACAAGCCCACAACACCCTCGAAGACTGAAATTTACAGCATCAAAGTTTTTTTCCCACATCTTTACAGTGTTTTTTAAAACTACTTTAGTATACGATAGAGAAGGAAAAATGTTTAAACTTTAGTTGCCTTCTCTCTATTTAGCCTACTTTTACATGCCTGGTGCATATTGCACAGTTCTATGCCATTTCTGCAGTTCTGCTGAAGATTATGAATTTGATGCAGGGCTACAGGGCTTTCAGTTCATTCAACACCAACTGTATTTAGCAACATGAGATTCAGTACAACAAAAATTTTATTTGTCAAAGACTCTAGAATAATCAATCAGGACTCCTAACTCAGTAACTTGCAACAATATCTATTTCGATTTAGAGATTGCATCAGTCAATTAACTCTGCTCTCTTTACAACGATGTTACAACTTGCAAGTGTACAAATTGCACACTACACTCTACAGCGATGGGACCAAGTGTTTTAGGACTTGGTAAATCAATCAGCACCTGGTCACAGCCTGAAATAGAAACCCACTACTGCCTCATACTGTCCTGGTGCGTTTCTTCTTCCTCCACTCCCATGGTTTCTCAGGGTTGGACGATGCCCACAAGCCTGTTTGGGTCGTCTTTGCCTGAACCTCCCACTGAAAGTTTTCCATCTATCAGGAATCTTGTATTGAAAATGAAATGTTCAGATCATGCTCTTGTCAGTCAAGTGGAATGGAGCAGTCCATTCTGTCGGTGGTACAAGAGTACTAGACTACTAGTTACCTTGCTGAGCTCCATCCGATGATCATAAGTAGTATAGTGTCATGCAAGTCCTTTCTTCAGCATGTGTTCCTATTACAAAATAAATAATAACAATAATTTATTTCAATGTCCTCAGTGTTGATGAGCATTAAAGCCAGAACAAGTGATCTTCAGATGAGCATTAAAGTCATTTCAAGTGATCTTCAATGTTCCTATTGCAGCATTAACCATCTTTACAATTGATTGGTTCCAGTCCATATCTCTACACTTTTTTTTCTAAGGAAAAGTCCCACACCTTTCACAATCAAACAGTATGTTTCATTTCCTTTAGTATATATAAGAGAACCGGATCAATGCAGGCGCAATGTTTAAGCTATGTATTATAAAATTAATAGAGTAGGTGGATAGAAGAAAATCCAAAGGGCACAGGGAGCAACAGATCATCCACTGATTTGATAGGTTACCACTGCTAGGTTTCTAGAAGAGTTGCCACTACTACTTTCTAGAAGAAACTCTAAAAGCACATCAGTGTAGTTTCTTACCTGCACGAAAACCCCATCACAATCAACATCTCCAACTAAGCGACCGTACCAGTCACTGTCATATATGGAAATTTTTAAGCTTTTCCCCTGCACGAGCCTCGCCAGCTCCTCTTTGGCTTCTTTGCCATATGGCATTAAGCTCTCTGGTGCATCAACCCCCCTGCACTGCATTTTATTATATCAAAACTACACTCCAAATAGAAGGAAGCCTTTGATCATTGATAAAGAACAAGTGTGGGCAAACCTTAGCCTGATCCTGTACTTCTTTGCGAGAATTTGTTCCCCACCAATGTTACGAACCTGCCTACACCCAGGAATAAGAACTCAAAAGTATCAGAACTCACATAAGAAAAGGATGGCTACATGGTTGTTGTGAATTTTCTCTTCTTTTCAAGGACCTATATCCTGCATCAAGTATGATCTTCAGTAAATCATCAGCTCTTTGGTAATTATTTGCCACCAGTGCCTTGCTCCGCTCAATGCCCGCGTCACGCACTTCTTGGGGCACATTGCTAGACTCTGGGTGGTGAGCCATGCTAACATAAACAGTAATCGTGTCGCCGTCAGTTACAGCCTTACCATCCACCTAAGAAACTAGCGTGTGCATTTGTCAGCGATTCGCCTTTACCAATATGTCAACGGATATACAAAGGGAGGGAAACATCTTACAGGGAGAGTGCGCAACTCATACTTAACCCCTTGAAGTTTGCGGCCAACAGGTGTCAAACGAATGCACCAAAAAGAGCCAAGACAAAGCTCCTCCTGCAATGGCAATACCAGTAATAACCAATATAAGGCGAGCACCAATTAAAGCAACTAACGTAAACACAACACATTGGCAGCATTTCTACAGATGACGGATCTACCACTACCATGTGCTAGCAACCTTACAGAACAGATTTCTGGAGGAATCCTGTTTCACTCTTCACCAAATGAACTGAGAGCAGTGTGTGCTAGTACACAAACACAAGTGATGGGATCCTTACGAGGAGACGAAAGAGAGAAAAGAATCCCTGAACCCAATACCTTTGGGGCTAGGGTGCGGCTAGCGCCCGCAAGGAGGGCAATGGCGCCGATGCAGCAGACAAGCACCAGCGACGGCGGCGCGCGCTTCTCGGAGACGCCAGCACGGCCGTGGAACGACCCCCTCCGCCTCTCTTGGCGACACCCAGCGCTCATGCCGCCGGACTTCCGCGGCACCTGGCAACCGCGCCCCGCGCTCAGGCGGCCAGGGCGCCAGGCTCGAATAGGCTCCGCATGGATTTTTCTTTCAACATATACGTGACGTGTCCTATATCAATCGATATGTATTAAAATGGATTATAACGGAACTTTCAACTAAATCTTTTACATCCAAACATGTCATTATAATTTTGCATGCAAAGTTAGAGATATGTTTTTTTTTAAAACTGAGCTTCTCTATTACTCATCGGCTAACATAGTCATTAGAGATATGTTATTGGTATCACAATGACATGTGAGGCTCACACAAGTCAATGACATGTGAACCAGGATGACATATCTCCTATTTAGTAAAATTATAATAACAGTCTTCAAATTTTCCCAAACAACAAAGGCTTTGATGGATCTAAGGATCTGCTTGGTTGGTGTTGTAATCTGTCGTGCCAAACATTTGACAAACTAGGGCTATCATAGAAAGTTTGACGAGCAAAATTGAAGCTACATTTCTAACAAAGTTTGGTAAGAAAATAAATCTAATATGTGGGATAAGATGCTAAGAAAGACACGTTGTAGTTCTAACAACGAACCAAACCGTTACGATAAAAACTGTGACATGACAAACTTATGACATGACAGGCCCTAAATCCCCAGTCCATTACCACGTCAGATGCAATTCCAACCAAGAACATTAAGCATTTTTCTCTAACTAAACTGACCGTGCACTGTACACAAGACTATGAGAGGGCACGCATACAAAGGACACTGGGGAGCACAAAGACGGGCATGGAAACCGGCCAAACAACAAACCGTTGTTGCAGAAAAGGCAAATGCCAGAAACACCCCCTTACACTGGAATTTGTAAAGAGCCGTTTTCTTTGCTGGCAATTCGCCGCCTTTTGTGATACAGATTTTTCACCAATATACAGTGCCACTCCAAACCATACCAAATGGAAGGAGTGGCGGGTATGCTTCTTGGCTGTTAATTACCCTGCAAGGGCAATTGGGCATGCACCACACTAAAGTACAGTATATGACTATGACTATTCCGGTCTAATCTACCGTAGGCAACCGCTCGTGCAGTCGGTAGATGAGCCGTGACTTTGTCATCTGAGGCTCCCTCTCAAGGGCGCAGATGACATCCTTCACGGAGATCATTCGCTGTGGACCTGCAAACGGTGTCCCACCTGGTCTTTTCATGCCTCCTGAAATGAATACTACCATACATTATTATGCAAATATGAGATGTGGGTTTATACACACACAAAAATGACGAGGTCATGCTATTGATATTGTTGCTGCTTTACCAGCTCCAAATGCCACAGAATGGCTCCTCTTTGAACCTTCCCAGTGTTCGCCAGGACCTTTCCCAAATTTCGATAATGACCTAGAACCTGGTTCTCTGCCCTGCTGTGAAGCAGTAGACACATCAAGGCCTTCTCGCTTCTGCCTGGCTTGCTCAGCCATCAACTGCCACTTTGAGAGCATATCACTTCCTCCAACTGCTTGCCGGGCAGCAACATTCGCAGCATTCGTTCTCATTTTATCATCTTCTTCCTTGTTGGGCTGTGAGAGGTTAAGGATGTCAGGAAATGGAGATACATCACAACTCAAAAATCAACACAGAAAAGTTACCTTGACATTCTTTGGGCGACTTTCCTCTTTTTCTTTTTCCAATTCTGAAGCACCACTGCCATCAGCCTACAAGGAAAGACTTAGTTAACCAAATTGACCAACTGACACATTAGTTCACCATTATGGCATGATCACATATCAAAGAGAACTCCCAGAAACTTAACAAATACGCAATGAAGAGTAGTGTAGTCAGTGCATATTTATTTTCAATCAATCTTAACAACAACCATCACGAAGCCTTTTAGTCCTACACAAGTAGGGTTAGGCTAGAGCTCAACAATCTTGTTAAGTACAGGACTACAGGTCATAAGACAAAGATAGCAAAGCTGAAACCAAATCTAGAGAAACTAAAAACATTAATCCTTGATATGGGGAGATTTGAAATACAAATGGAATTGATAAATGAATGTGCATGCTTCTCTGTGTAACAGTATAAATTCCAGCAGTCCATAATTACACAAAGCAAATATTATAAACTAAAGAACTACTACATATTCAAATTTATAGCAAAATTGCAATACTCAAATCAAATGGAGATTATGAAACACCTCAGTTTGTTTCTTGTTCTTGTCAGCTTCTTCTGCTTGTTTTTTATCCCATTCTTCCTTAGCTTTCTGGTTCATCTGTAAAATTTGACGACCAACATCTGAAGTAATAACTAGCCGATGCCCAGACTTTTCAGTATCGATTCTCTACAAAAATAGGAATGGTTAGAATCACAAAGTAGCAAACTATGCTATCATTAGATGGTCTGAAGAAAAGAGCAAACCTGTTTTGAGACTCGTATGAGAGTACTTATGAGTCTTCGCAAGCGCTCCTCCACACACTATGGCAAAGTTATAAGTTATATGGATACTGCATGACTCTCAATGAAAATCACAAGGAAAACTCACCATTGATAAACAATGTTCCACATCGCCACTAATATTCTTCAGATCGCATTTCTGAGCTGTTAAAAACACGTGTTCTGTTAGTGTTGCCACTAAAGTTGTAGGATTTGTAGATTTGGCAACACTTTCAAAGAAACTAACCGATTTCTGCTAGTTTCTTCAGGAGTGGACCCTTCTTTAGGAAAAGATTTTCTTCTTCTTCCTGTGCAATTCTTCGTGCTTCTTGTGAGGCAAGGCTCTCTTCCTTAGGTGCAGACAGTAATTGTTCTTCCTCTTCCTGTCAAGTAAGAACGTATCAGCAAAATGCAAACAGTAGATCTAAAAGGCACACAAGTCTGACTCCTACAGACACATGATACACTGGGCTGACAGGCCGGAAACTCATAGAGTGCAGGAGATGATGCATGAATCGTGA
The DNA here is from genome assembly GCA_022036555.1 of Microstegium vimineum. NCBI lineage: Eukaryota > Viridiplantae > Streptophyta > Magnoliopsida > Poales > Poaceae > Microstegium > Microstegium vimineum. The sequence goes on along the minus strand of CM039134.1, from coordinate 17,175,119 downwards.
AATTTTAAGCATAAACGATGTATGCCAGAATTTTAAACATTCTTTTGGAACATCCTTGTGGTCCAACCGACATTGCATAAGAGATACCAAATTCAACAGAACATGTGCACTGATGCTATAAAATGTAGAAGTACCCTCATGCAAAATTTAAAATTCAATCCATCCCTATCCTAGACACTATAGATGTTGTATTGCTTATCAGTTTGGTATAGAAATTTGAGATCGAATTTTAGCAACTATATATCTGATATCACATCAGCTACATCACAGCTATATAGCAGATGTGAACAGTGCAGCCATGAATTTACAATAGAGGCCAATGTCCATCAGAAATAGTGTTATTTCTGCATGAAAATTGGCAAAACATCAACCAGAGATGATGGCACAGAAACTCCTGTGTCTTTGATGGTCAAAGTCCGGACATCATCTCCCACTACTGAGTGTTCAAAGAAGAGCATCATTTGTGGTATCTAGCTGGAGCTAAGGGCCTGCGTGCTTGGTTAGATTAGCCTCACTTGTCCTATTCGGCCTAGGCTAGAGTTTTTTTTCTCTCTCTTCTAGTTAGTCTCCCTAACTCATTTTCTCGCCCCTCATGGCTCGGCCCGGAATGAGGTGGTGATCTTTGTACGGGGCTGTTTTTCCTCTCTTAATAAAAAGGTATGCAGCTCTCCTGCGTATTCGAGAAAAAAAAAGAGATGTACATACCCTAATATTAACACCACTAACGGCTGTGACATCATTAAGTTGATCGATGCTTTGTTCCTGGAAGGCTCCAGATGTCTTCTGCTTTTTGCTGATGACAAAAGAGAAATATGCTTAGGGCTATCCAAAAAATGTAAATATTCAATAGCAGTTACATTTAGACTTCACTTAATTAAAAACCTTGAAGGTTGCGTAGAGCCTGCTGCTTCCAATGATTTCTTCTGCCCACCTGATTTCTTGCTACTTTTGGCACCTCCACTAGCATTCAGTGTAGAGTTAGGAGTTCCCTGGCAAGACAGAAAGACGAGGTAATGTATGAATCTGAATGACATTCGCACATGCCTAAAATAATTGCATCGTTTAAATTAAACATGAAAGAAATGCAAAAATATCAACATCAACAAAGTCTGTAGTCCCAAGCAAGTTGGGGTAGGCTAGAGTTGAAACCCAACAAGATACCCAAGTCATGGTTCCGACACTTCAATAGCTGCTTTCCAGGCAATCCTATCCAAACATAGATCTCTAGATATATCCCAAGCTTTTAAATCCCTATTCACCGCCTCCGCCCATGTCAACTTCGGCCTTCCTCTGCCTCTCCTTATATTATTAGCTTGGCTTGGGACTCCACAGCGCACTGGTGCATCTGGCGGTCTCCTCTGGACATGGCCAAACCATCTCAACCGATGTTGGACAAGCTTTTCTTCAATTGGTGCCACCCCTAGGCGATCACGTATATCATCATTCCGAACTCGGCCCATTCTTGTGTGACCACAGATCCAACGCAACATGCGCATTTCTGCAACACTCATTTGTTGAACATGTCGAGCCTTTGTGGGCCAACATTCGGCTCCATACAACATCGCAGGTCTAATTGCTGTCCTATAGAACTTGCCTTTTAGCTTTTGGGGTACCCTCTTGTCACATAGAATGCCAGAAGCTTGACGCCACTTGATCCACCCTGCTTTGATTCTATGGCTAACGTCTGCATCAATATCTCCATCCATTTGTAGCATCGATCCCAGATATCGGAAGGTGTCCTTTTTAGGCACGACTTGACCTTCCAAACTCACATCTCCCTCATCCTGAGCCGTTGTGCCAAAGTCGCATTTCATATACTCGGTTTTAGTCCGACTTAGTCTAAAACCTTTAGACTCAAGGGTCTGCCGCCACAGCTCAAGTTTCCTATTTACTCCCGCCAAGCTTTCATCAACTAACACTACATCATCGGCAAAGAGCATGCACCAATATGTATATAAAAAAGGAAACAAAGGGGGAAGAATCCTACTACTAATTCATTTCTAAACGATGTAATGTTTGTCATTCAGAAAATAAAAATGCATTTGGACTTCACCTCGTCTGGGTGAAGACTGTAACAATGCAAATGGAACTCATAGTTGATAGTTTATCTGACAACAGAACTTAAGGTTTGAATATTATATATGTTAACTATATGCAAAGCGACTCTCCATGAGCTCATTTGCTAATATGAAGCATCAAGCATCTCATTTGCAACGACTGCAAAAGTAAATGCCCTCAGAACTGTGGTTTTGGCTTACTAGTTACTAGGTTATCTTACTAATTATAGGATGCTTTACTGTAGAAGGCAACATGCACATTTTACTGTCTAGAAACTTCTTCCCTAAATCCATTAAAACCAAATCATGTACTAATTATAAATCTGAGTGACCTAAAATTCTCTCCACTCCTACTACATTCTCAATGCTACCCCATCACAACACACATGGTTAAACATGATTCATAAATCGCTCATCACATCTTGTTATGTTATGTGCCTTCTACAGTAAAGCATCCTCTGGGCACCCTTATTATCTGCAAGCTCCACCAAACATGAAGAGGCTACCCTCAGAACCCAACATTCCACATTACAGTCCTGAACTACCCTGCATGCAACAACCAGACCCTGTGCAATATATGCCCAACCAGTCAACATGTCAAATTATATGGTGCTTAAATGTTGGTAAAAGACTGAAAAGAGGTGGCTTGTGATTAACAATTACCTAAAATTCAGAACAAGAACAAAACCTAACCGACACTACAATTGATCATATTGTTCCAAAACTTGATTATACGAAAGATGCTAATGGCAATCAAAGTGCTAAGCATCCTAGGTGAGTCATGACCAATCTTCTATATGCACAACCAGTCAACATAGTCAGATTATATGGTACATAAATGTTGGTAAATGACTGAAAAAGAAGTGGCATGTGGTTAATAATTCTCTGAAATTCAGAATTCAGAATAAGAACAAAACCTCATTGATACTACAGTTGGTCATATTTTCCAAATTTAATTCAAATGTTCCAAAAACTTGATTGTGCCAAAGCTGCTAATGCCATAAAGTGCTGAGCATCCTACGTGAGTCAATGACCAATCTTCTATTCAAACAACCAAAAAAAACTATCTCAAAAATGCATTTTAACTCTCTCTATTCTGTTTAATGTGGAATTAAATGAAAATAAAATACTAGCGAGAGAAAAAATAGAGCATATAAATAATACACACTGCATAAATGAAAAGTACTTGATGTCTCACATTATTCAAAGATACTTAAATCAACTGAACCACATGTGACATTTAGATGTATTAACATGTGTCACCTCAAAGAGATATCAAATGATGTGGATTCACCTGCTTTCCTTTAGCTGAAGAATTTCCTGTGCCAGCCATGCGTGCTTTGCCAACAGATTCAGAATTTTGCTTCGCATTAGCATTTGGAGGGGGAGCATTAGTTTTCAATTCCTTGTTTTGATGCATTTGCCATGCAACTGCATTGTGCTGCATCATTGGATGAGTAGGAGGAGGAACGGTTTTTGCAGGAACCATTCCAGGTGCATGCATGGATGGCTGTGTTTCTGGAACAGGACTCGGTGATCGAAGAGAACCAGTGATTGACCGAGGGTAAGCCTGGGCACCAGGATTACTTGCTCCATATATTTGCTGTGAGGCCTGCTGCAACTGTGTTGGTTGATGTTGTTTGTTCTTTGTTTGCAATGGAACTGCTGCGTTCATTCTAGGTGGTTGATTTGGTACAGCATTTGTTCCCTTTGCGTCAGGGTTTTGGTTAGGGTTATCATCAGCAAGATAGTGTACACTATTCTGCGCTTGAGTGCCTGATGGTGGTGCAAAAGCCTGAAGTGAAGACGACACCTGGTTTTTCTGACCTTGGTTGGGTGGTCCAGGTGGCCGAAGTTTCTGATCATGTAACTGTGCTGAACCACTGGAAGGCATCTGCTGTGCCGAAACTTGAGAGAATAAAGACTGCTGACTTGGATTTGCCTGGCTATTTCTTTGCGCCTGTGCTTGCATCTGCAAAAATTGTTCATACAAAAGAACACACACATGAATATTTTCATCATAGAATTGAATCATTCACTAAATATTTGATTTAAGAGTGGGCCCATCAAGTGTGATGAGTAGTTTTTTGACAAGGAAAGAAAAGGAAGCAATGAAGTTAATGCAATTCATTCACCTGTACATAAACTTTATGAGCTGCCTGCTTGAGCATTTGATCCCCAACAATATTCCTGATAACTCTTAAGAAATCATCTTTATGGACTTCATTACGCTACAAACAAAGGACGATATAACTGAGTTAGTTCATTCAGCAACGCTGGTGCAAACACTGGTGCTAAGTTTGTTCTTTGAGCCTTTGTTGTTTTTGTTATCTGCTTTCTTCAATCCGAACAAACTAGTAGAAACAAGGCCTTTTCCAGATTGTCATGCATTCACTTTGTTTTGGTAACATATGTAGTTAAGGAAATGCAGTCCTTGAATTAGTTTATTTGTCATGCACTTTTCATTTTGGTAATGATGAAGCACAAGTGTCTATTATGTTTGGAGCATGATAGCAGAGGGATACAAACGCACCCTAAGTTTTGCCCATACAGCTTGAAGCTGCATATCTTTGTCTCTGTCAAGATGTGCCTGTAGGATCGGAATTAACATATTAAATGGTATTGATGGTCCTTTCCTTGTATCCTGGGTACCAGATGATGCTTGTTGACCAACAGTTTGCTTTACATTCTGCTGAACTACTGAAGGTTGGGTTACATCCACCTTGGCGCTTGCAAAATTCTTTTGACCAAAACACCCTGTTTCTTTTTCATCTAACTGGAAGCTATTTGTTTCAGCCTGTTGTAGTTCAATTTCTGGATGTTCTTGTTGTAGGTGGGAATTATGTTGCTCTACTTCAACAGGTTGTTCATTTTTTGAACCTTCAGTTAGTTCTGTTTTGGAGAATTGATCTGCTGTATTCACATGTTGTTGCCCTGCTTCTGCTTGTTGACTTGGATGGACACTTCCTTCCTGCTCCGTTGCTTGCAACTGATCATCTGGAGCTTTTGACATAGCACTGCTTTCCAGGCGCAAAGTACCTGGTCACGGAGATTATTTATTATCACCAAAAACAAGTGGTGCCATCACATTGTTGGAAAACTATGAGTCGCAGGATTTTTACGAACAGGAAGCTGCAATGAAATAAAAATCTAGGATAGAGAAAGATAACAGGGGTGGTCAGAAGTGCAAAATTTAGCAAGGCTTTGTACTTGGTTGCCATGTTCATTTTATCGATTCTTTCCAGTAGGGGCCTCAGCCCCTCTTGTTTCCTAAAAATCCAATTAGCAAGACATCATTTTTAACAGGCACATCTGCAAGAAAGAGGAAAGGGATCCCAAGAACAAAATGAAAGACAAGGATCATTTCTTCCAATATGCATTGTAAAAATGACTCGTTAGACACATACTTGCCATGAATTGTTCCGCTATGTATCATCCTAATCATTATTATTTTCTGAGGCTATGATCCAAGACAACGTTGTGAAGTCATCGCCTAATCATCAAAAGTCAGCTCAGACTGGCTAATTGTGTCCAACTCAACTAGCTAAGCAAGTCGCGTGAGCTCTCCTTACCAACTTGCTGGCATCGGCTAAGTTAAGTTGTCAAGGGCAATTTGCCGGGGCCTGGCCCAATCTAAGGTGAGCAACGGTTATAGAAGTGTAAACAAGGGCAAACCCAGCATATATACAATTGTAATTAGATTAGATCCGAATACAGATAGTCAGATAGTCAAATAGTAGGTTAGGGTTTGGGTCCCCTATTTCGCACAGCAAGAAAGGGTAAGCATACCTGGTGGGTGGTCGTCGCCGGCGAAGGAGAAGAGGGCCGACGAAGACTTGGTTAGCTTGCGTAGGGTGTCGCCACGTCGGCGGTATGAGATTTGGGAGAGCTCAAAACTTCAGAAGCACACTCACCGGTCCAGGGGCGCCGCCGCGCTGCTCTGCAGTTTAGCGCAGCCGGAGGCCGGCGGCCAGCGGCGTGCTCGGTTGCTCGGCAGTCGGCACCTCGGTCACGCGGCCACGCGCGCAGCCCCGACGGCGTACAGCTTACTCGGCAATCGGCACTTCGGCCACGCGCGCAGCTTGGCTCGGTGACCAGCGCCAGGCCCAGGAGGGGGCGCGGGGCAGCGGCCGGCGGGGTGCCTCTCGGGCGGCTCGGCCTCGGCGTTCGGGGCGGCAGCGCCCGCGCTCTAAGTCGGAGGCGCCGTCTTGCGTCGCGGCCGCGGGGGGCTCGGGGTCGGCCGTTCGCTTGCGTTGCGTGGGGAAGGGCAGAAGCCGAGAAAATTCATATTTAGAGTACAGACTTCTAAAAATAACCTTTCAAACGTTAAACTCTTGATTTTCACGATATTTTTAATCTATATTAATGTAAATTTTTAATCAAAAATAATAAACTTAGAACACATATTTAACACTAAATAGACTAAACGAGTTTAAATAAAAAATATTCAACTTCAAAATTGTAGATTATACTAATAAATATATTTTTTGTATAGATCATATCAACAATCGATTTTTTTTGTTTTGATAATTTCAAATTTTAAAATATCAAAACTTGCAACAATATTTTAGGACTCTAAATAATTTCAATTAAAAAACAAACTATAAAGTTGCAGATCCTTTTGAGGTCTACAATTTTGATATAAAATTTGTCTTTATTCGAGTTTGTTAGGACTTAGATGATACTTGGGTTTTGTCGGGTACAGAGGTAAGGGGTACCCTAACCTGCAATAATCTAATGCTTAACATAGCAACCATTTTTGAGGCAGAATCCGATCAGCCGCCCAATCAGTGGGAGAAGGTCCATCAAACGAAGGCTTACCTCACCAACAACAGTGACCAGTCGTGGGTCGGCCCATTACTAGAAAAACAGTAGGCAGGACACCCATCCGCCTCAACCTCAACTGACGGACATGGGTCGAACGAACGACCCCTCCGCCTCGCCTTAACCCCCCCCCCCCGAATGACGGAAGAGGGGTCGATCGAATCCCCCTCGACCTCAACCCCTCGACCCCGATTGACGAACAGGGGTCAAACGAACGACCCCTCCGCCTCGCCTTAACCCCCCAAATGACGGAAGAGGGGTCGATCGAATCCCCCTCGACCCCGATTGACGGACAGGGGTCGAACGAACGACCTCTCCGCCTCGACCCCTCGAATGACGGACAAGGGGTCGAACGAACGACCCGCGAGCAGGAGGCTCGATCAGCTCACCTACTCCCAATATCGGGTAAAGAGAATCCAATGCGCCTACCTGATCCCGCCTAACGCCATGGGTGCCCACTACCACGGTCAAATCCATCAGTTCGCCGCCCATGCCCCGACTCTCCGTTGATCGTACAACCACTGTGGTCACGCCTCAAGTACGGAGGTCAAAGGCACCCCCTCGAGTCTTAAATGGGACAAGCCCTCGACCGCGTTTCCAGGGATGAGTCAGGGTACCACAGGCCTCGATACTCCTCGACCTGGGGGCTCGACCCCCGTCTCCAACCACTACGGTATGGGGCCCGTCCGCTCCGTCCCGCTTCAACTGTGGAGCTTGTACCCATCTACAGGAGGCCAACCGTACTGCGCCATGACGTTCGGTAACGTCCAGTCTGCTATCACCATGCCCTGAACACCGGAAGGACGAGAAGGCCACGCCACTACAGCGATCGACGTCCCACTGCAAGCATGGCGCCGCGGACACCTCTCCCATGCCTCTACAGTCTAGGATCTCTGTACCCTCAGGCCTCCCCTTGATCTATAAAAGGGGACACTGAGATAGAAGAAGAGGCATGCGCATTCGTATCGGCTCACGCATTCAGACATCAGAGATCTCTCAACGAGCCGGGACATCAGCTCTGACCCACATACACTAAGAGCCAAGTCGCACACACCACCACACCCGATTGCTTGATCAACATCTCAAGCAATCCACCAGCTCACCTAGGATAGCCTTGCTAGTCCTAGGCTTCAGCTCACTCTGAGCACCCCCCGTGTAAACCTACTTGTACCCCCCTGTACGAGCACTTTGGTGCAAGATAATACAATCCATCCTCCCCCGCTGGACGTAGGGCCTTCTTTACCCGAACCAGGATAAATCTTGTGTTCTTCTTGCATCACATCTGGGAGAGGGAGTACGCAATATATAAATTTACTAGTTGGTGGTCTTGACCCCCTGGGTCATAACACCGACAGTTGGCGCGCCAGGTAGGGGGGCTTTGCGTGTCGATCGACTCCGAACTACTCTCCCAGATGGATTCCACCGTCCCATCACTTCCGTTTGCCACCACCATCTGGTTCGAGAGTCTAGAGTTCATGTCCTTGGGCCACGACCACGACTTGGTTCTACTCTCCGGTGGTGGCATGGATAGCAGCAGCTCCGGTACGCCGGGGCCAAGGAGGACCGGACGACGGTCCCACCACTCACGCCTCTCGCCTGTCACTAGGAGGAGGCGTGAACGACGCCGCCACACTCTTCACCGCGCGGATCCCGAGACACCAGACGTCATCTCCCCGGCCTCAGCTGGCGACACAGTTCCTCCCTTCGGGAGCCTGTTTGACCCATGCTTGCGGGTCGAGGGCGGGTACCTCGCCGGGTCTGACCTTGGCTTTGCCATACCGTCATCTCGGAGTGTCTCTGTGGCCTCTCCGACGTACTCGACCACACCGCCGCGCAACCTGCTTCCGCACGGGCTCTACAACAGCGCCAGGCTCTTTTCTGCTTTTGTAGGCCCGCAGATGCAGGCACGTTACGGGTCCCCAGGGAACCTGCTACGTGCGACGATCAACCTCGTCACCACCCCTCCACCGGACGAGCGCCCGGAGCCACGACGAGCCCCGGCCCTAGGGTATCACACCTGGGGCACATTACGACGACGACTGGAGGAGGAGCGTAGGGGATCTTTCCCCAACTTCTACCACGGCTACCCCGACTTGGACTCCCCCGATGAGGATTACGATCCCACGCGGGAGTGCTTCCACCTCATCGAGCCAGTTGACTCCCAGGATGACATCACCGATGCCGCAGCTGCGAATGCAGGAGAGGGGCGCAATGCTACACCCCGCGCGAGACGTCCCCCCCCAGTTCCAAACGAAGCCGATCCACCTCAGAACGCCCAGACCGCGCAAGTCCGGGAGATCCTCGCCAAACTCGAAGAGGAGCGCCTACGACTTCATCAGCTCGAGCAGGCCCTCGAGCGAGATCACGGGCGGCCACAGGGTGGAGGAGCCCGCGAGCGGGCTCGGGATGTCCATCGACAGATCGTCAACGAAGGGGCGAACGAGCGCCACATCTACAACCATGCTAGCCAGAATGTCGTGGCAGCCGTGATGCTGCTCCGCGACATGCCGACACCATCGACGCCCCAGGCGCAAGATGAAATCCAGGGGCTCCTCCAAACCACGGCCGTACAGCAGGCGGAGAGCTCGGCCTCGAGGCGCAGAGGAGCTGCTTCCTAGCGGCGGGACGTGCCCCCTCGACAAGATCGAGAGGTATCTGTCCACCAAGACAAGGCGCCCCAAGGCGGAGCGGAGTGGCAACCAGTTCGAGACCGCATCCTCGACAATCGACAACCACGAGACGCGCGACACGACGTCAACGACAACAAACGACGCTGACACGGTGACGCTGAGGCTCGAGATTAGAGTGCCCATCGAGGTGGGCGCTACGACAGTGACGAGGATCAACGTCGATCCCCGGAACCACCAGGGCCACGAGTCTTCAGCAAGGCGATCCGGCAAACCGCCTTGCCTGTTCGTTTTCGTCCACCCACCAGCCTGGTCAAGTACAATGACGAAACCAAGCGGGAACTCTGGCTTGTTGATTTCAGGCTGGCATGTCAGCTAGGAGGAGCCGACAATGACCACGTCATCATTCGGCAACTCCCGCTCTTCCTCTCCGACACCGCTCGAAGATGGCTCGAGGAACTCCCCCGGGACTTGATCTATGGCTGGCCTGACCTGGTCAAGCTCTTTGAGGGAAACTTCAAGGGCACCTACGTGTAGCCAGGAAACTCCTGGGATCTCCGCAGCTGCAAGCAGAAGCCAGGGGAAACCCTCCGTGACTTCATTCGACGGTTCTCCAAGCAATGTACCGAGCTAACCCACATCTCCGACCACGACGTCATCACAACGTTTGTCGCCGGGACAACCTGCAAGGAGTTGGTGTGGGAGCTGGGACGGAACACCCCCAAGACCGCCAACGAGCTCATGGACATCGTCGACAACTACGCAGCCGGCGAGGAAGCCGTTGGCGCGTTCTTCTATGCATCCCCAGACAAGGGGAAGGCCAAGGTGGATGAGCCCGAGGGCTCGAATAATGGGCCCAAGAGGACCAACAAGAAGAAGAAGAAGAAGAACCAGCCGGGTCGACGCGACGTCGAGCCCGACGATCTTGTCGCTGCGATAGACAAGAAGAAGCCTCGAGGTCCCCCTCTTGAGGGGGGCGTCTTCGACAAGATGCTGAAAAAGCCCTGCCCCTATCACAAGGGACCGGCCAACCATAGCCTCGAGGACTGTCGCATGCTCAAGAAGTACTTCGACTCTCTTGGCCTCAAGAAAGAAGATAACAAGGAAGACCCACCCTGTGACCTTCACGTCAAGGGCGATGGCAAAAAAGGGGGCTTCCCCGAGATTCGCGACTGCTACATGATCTACGGGGGACCCTCGACTCGACTCAGTGCACGTTAGCGCAAGAGGGAGCGTCGAGAAGTCTTTTCCGTTCGAGCCCAGGCTCCTCGATACCTCGACTGGTCCCACACGCTGATCACCTTCGACCAGAACGACCACCCCGAGCACGTCCCCAACGCAGGGGTCTACCCACTCGTCGTCGACCCGATCATACTCAACACCCGCCTCACCAAGGTACTCATGGATGGGGGAAGTAGTCTCAACATCATCTACGCCGAGACCCTCGACCTCCTGGGGATCTCGAGGACCATGCTCCTGCCCAGCGTGGGGGGTTCCACGGGATCGTCCTAGGAAAGAAGGCACTCCCGATCGGCCGCGTCAAGCTACCCGTCTGCTTCGGTACCCCCTCGAACTTCCGGAAGGAAGATCTGACCTTCGAGGTGGTCGCATTCCACAGTACCTACCACGCCATCATCGGTCAACCTGGATACGCCAAGTTCATGGCGATCCCGAACTACACCTACCTCAAGCTAAAGATGTCAAGGCCCAAGGGAGTCATCACCGTCGACACCTCCTACGAGCACGCTTACGACTGCGACGTCGAGTGCGTGAAAAACGCCGAGGCGGTCGAGGAGTCAGCCATCCTCGCGGCCCTTGACGACTTCTCCAAGGAGATCCCCAACCCCAAGCGGCACGCCGACAACTTCAAGCCTGCGGAGGACACCAAGACCATCCCGCTCGACCTCGGCCACGCGGATGGGAAGGCGCTGACGATCAGCGCCACCCTCGAGCCCAAATAGGAAGTCGTGCTCGTCGACTTTCTCCGAGCGAATGCTGACGTGTTTGCGTGGAGTCCCTCGGATATGCCGGGCATTCCAAGGGATGTCGCCGAGCACTCCTTGGACATCCGGGCCGGATCCAAACCGGTGAAGCAACGGCTGCGCCGCGTCGACGAGGAGAAGCGCAGAATCATCCGGGAGGAGGTCGACAAGCTTTTGAAGGCCGGATTCATCAAGGAGGTACATCATCCCGAGTGGTTAGAAAATCCTGTACTTGTCAAGAAAAAGAATGGAAAAGGATAGAATGTGTGTAGACTACACTAGTTTAAATAAAGCATGTCCTGAGGTTTCTTTTCCATTACCACGTATTGATCAAATAATAGATTCCACTGCGGGATGTGAAACTCTCTGCTTTCTTGATGCGTATTCTGGCTATCACCAAATAAAGATGAAGGAGTCCGATCAGCTTGCGACCTCCTTCATTACCCCCTTTGGCATGTTTTGCTACCTCACTATGCCCTTCGGTTTGCGAAACGCCGGGGCCACATATCAACGATGCATGCTCCATGTCTTTGGAAAACATATAGGACCAACCGTCGAGGCCTACGTCGATGACATCGTGGTCAAATCCAAGAAAGTCGAGAACCTAGTCGGGGACCTTGAGATCGCGTTTGGGTGCCTCAGGGCAAATCACATAAAGCTAAACCCAAAGAAATATGTCTTCAGGGTCCCTCGAGGCATGCTCCTAGGGTACATAGTTTCCCAACGCGGGATCGAGGCCAACCCTGAGAAGGTAACCACAATAACTAGGATGGGCCCGATCAACGATCTTAAGGGCGTACAAAGGGTCACAGGGTGCCTCGCTGCCCTCAGCCGGTTCATCTCACGGCTCGGGGAGAAAGCACTTCCCCTTTATCGCCTCCTTAAAAAACAGAACACTTCACATGGACCGTCGAGGCCGAGGAGTCGCTCTCCAAACTCAAAGCCTTACTCACCTCGCCACCTATCTTGGTGCCCCCAAGCCCAGCCGAGCCCCTCTTGCTCTATGTTGCAGCAACTACCCAGGTAGTCAGCGCTGCCATAGTAGTCAAGAGGGTAGAAGAGGGACATGCCTTGCTGGTTCAGAAGCACATCTACTTCATAAGCGAGGTGCTCTCAGAAACCAAAGTGAGATACCCCCACATTCAGAAGTTGTTGTACGCCATCGTCCTCACTCGGCGGAACCTCAAGCACTATTTCCTGGGCCACCCGGTTATTGTGGTCTCGTCTTTCCCCCTCGGGGAGATAATCCAGAACCGGGAGGCGTCTGGGAGAATCGCCAAATGGTCGGTCGAGCTCATGGGGAAACTCTCTCCTACGCTCCTCGGAAGGCCATCAAGTTGTAGGTATTGACAGATTTCATTGCAGAATGGACCGACACCCAACTACCCCCGGCGCAAGTTCAGACCGAGCTCTGGACCATGTACTTCGACGGATCGTTGATGAAGACGGGGCAGGCGCCGGATTGTTGTTCATATCACCCTTAGGGGTCCACATGCGCTACGTCATCCGCCTCCACTTCCTCGCCTCCAACAACGTAGCTGAGTACGAGGCCCTCGTCAACGGTCTGCGCATCGTCATCGAGCTCGGGGTTCAACGCCTCGACGTTCGAGGGGACTCGCAGTTGGTAATTGACCAAGTGATGAAAGACTTGAGCTGCCACGACCCCAAGATGGAAGCCTACTGCAAGGAGGTCCGTAAGCTGGAGGACAAATTCTATGGCCTCGAGCTCAACCACGTCACCCGCCGATACAACGAAGTGGCTGACGAGCTAGCCAAAATCGCGTCCACCCGAGGCACGGTTCCTCCCAACGTCTTCTCGAGGGACCTTCACAAGCCGTCTGTCGACCTAGGCTCAAGGGCTCCTGCCCTCGAGCAAGGGGTCGGTCCACCCCCCCCCCGATCGATCCCCCCTCGAACAGGGAAGAAGTCATGAAGATCGACGGAACGTCCGCGACGCAAACCCCCTCGACGGACTGATGCACACCCTACCTCGAGTATGTGATACGGGGCGAGCTCCCAGAGGGCCGCACCGAAGCCCGATGCATAGCCCTACGCGCCAAAACCTACGTCTTGTATGGGGATGGCCGCGAGCTGTATCAACGCAGCCCTACCGGTGTACTTCAACGTTGCCTCACCCTCGAGGAGGGAAGGGCATTACTGAAGGACCTACACTCGGGGGCTTGCGGCCACCACGCGACGCCAAGAACGCTGGTAGGAAACGCCTTTCGACAAGGCTTCTACTGGCCGACAGCCGTCGCCGACGCTACCAAACTTGTTCGATCTTGTAAGGGATGCCAATTCTACGATAGGCAGACCCACCTACCTTCCCAAGCTCTTTAGATGATACTCATAACTTGACCATTCGCGGTATGGGGGCTCGACATGGCCGACCCCCTGAAGAAAACAAAAGGTGGCCACACCCACCTCCTCGTGGCCATAGACAAGTTCTCGAAATGGATCGAGGCTCGACCCATCGCCAACATTCAATCTCGACAAGCTGTGTTGTTCTTCACCGACATCGTCCACCGCTTCGGGGTCCCCAATGCCATCATCACCGATAACGGCACGCAGTTCACCGACCAAAAGTTCTTGGACTTCTGTGACCACCACAACATCAAGTTGAATTGGTCTGCAGTCGCCCACCCTCAAACTAACGGCCAGGTCGAGCGCGCCAATGGTATGGTTTTGCAGGGCCTCAAGCCAAGGATCTTCGACCGGCTAAACAAACACGGCAAGAGATGGGTCGATGAGCTGCCCTCTGTCCTATGGAGTCTCAGAATGACGCCAAGTCGAGCTACAAGGTTCTCCCCATTCTTCTTGGTCTACGGGTCCGAGGCCGTCCTCCCCACTGACCTTGAGTATGGGTCCCCTCGATTAAAGGCCTACAACGAGCAAGCCAATGTAGTAGCCCGAGAGGACTCCCTCGACCAGCTCGAGGAAGCCCGGGACATGGCCCTCTTCGAGTCAGCAAGGTACCAGCAGACGCTACGGCGCTACCACGACAAGCACATACGCAAAAGGGACCTCGACGTCGGCGACCTCGTACTGCGCCGTCGACAAAACAACAAGGGGCGTCACAAGCTGACGCCACCTTGGGAAGGACCCTTCATCGTGGCAGAGGTGCTAAAGCCAGGGACTTACAAGCTGAAGAACAGCAAGGGCGAGATCCTCACCAACGCATGGAACATCGAACAACTACGTCGCTTCTACCCCTAAGGCCTCGAGGCCTTGTACATTTTCCGCATTATGTACACTTATCGCATTATGGATGAATAAAATGTTCTCGAAATACATTTCACATTCGTTCATAACTCTGAGGTAGCCTCGACTCTGCTCCTGCAAAGTCAAGCCTCCCTCGGGGGCTGACACGGGGAGACCCCCCTCCTAAGTCCTCTAAAAACTCGAACATTTTTTCAAAACTCAGCACTTCTCTTTCCACCTTTGCCCTGAGTACGCTTCTTAGCTAAGTAAAAACGCCTCAAACTCCCTAAGGGTCGAGGGCCGTCGAGCCGGGGACTCTCCCACGCCTCAGGGCTACGGTACCCCCACTCGCTCCCACCTCGAAGGATACGAGCGTGCGTCGAACACTTAGTCTAAAAGCAACAACTCAGGCAAAGAAAAATAGAGATGGCTCGAGAGATAAAAACACTTAGATGCACCCCAAATAAAATGCATTAAAGTTAGGAAGCCCCCAGAGGCTCGACATCATATTGTCACAAAAACTAATCTATTACATGAGCCTTCTTGTCCAGATTTGGCTCACAGGCCTCGACTACTCATCGCCATTGCCGTTCGGCGGGGGAAGCACCTCGGCCTCGAACAGCTATGCCAACTCACCGTCGGGCACCTCTGCAACGTCGATCAGCTCATGGCATCTCGCCATATTCGCTTCATCGGTCAGCTCCGGTTCGACGACGAAGCCGCTGGCAACGACGTCGAGGTCGTAGGAGTACCCCGAGCGGACGACCGCGAGCACCCGCTTCACGCCTATGTGAAGGGCAGCACAGACCTGCTCCGTCACTCCACGGGTCGCAGCGAAGAGCCGACGCAAGAGGGAATCTCCACGCACGTCTCCCGCAACCGGAAGGTTCGGCTCGACACCCATGCCGTCGCAGAAGGAGGAGATGGCGTCCCCAAGTCTCTCGTTCAGGCTCGTCTTTGTCCCGAGGAGGTTCTGAAGACTGGTCAGATCCTCGTGGGCTCGGGCCTTGTCCCCTTCGAGTTCTGCCAGAACAAATAGAAGACTCCATCAAAACCAAAATGCAGGGGGAGAGTCGAGACCAAGCGAGCTCAATAACACTTCTAAAAAACTCACCTTTGGCGCGTGCTTCCAGGGTGACATAGGCCTGCTCAGCCTTCTGCAGTTGGTGGTGGACGTCGACGAGGGCTGCAGCTTGGTCACTGTTCTTAGCCCGGAGGTCCTCGATGATCTTGCCAGTACCATCGAGGGCCCTCTTCTGGGCAGCCGCCGCCTCCTCCAGAATGGCGATCTGGGCTCGAGCCTTCTGCTCCACGACGTTCAGCGCGCCACGGTCGCGGGAGACGATGTCGATATCCGACTCGAGCTGCCGGACCTGCTCTTCGAGGGAGGCGTGGTCGGTGCCCGCCTGCTCCAGGTTGGCCTCGAGCTGCCGGACCTGCTCCGCCGTTCGAGCCAGTTCCTCTCTCAGCGAGGTGGCCTCCTCCTCAGCCTTACGTCGGGCCCCTTGGGCAGCGTCCCGCTGCTGCCCGACCTCAGAAACCTCCTTGAGGGCGGCCTAGACCCTCGACTGTGCCCGGGAGGTCTCCTCCTGAGCGGCCTTGGCCCCCTCTTATGCAGTGGCCGCCTCGACCTTCACCTGGGTGGCCTCGGCCTCCGCCTTCTCCAGCGAGGCGCGGAAGATGGGGAGCTGACTCCACTGATCCCGCGAACGGAGGATGAACTGGGAGTTGTCGTGCGACCTCGCCCTCAGCGTCTACCAAGGATAAAAAGGAAGGTCATAAACAAAGAACAACAAAACACCCGAGGTGAAACGGAAGGAAAGAACGAAGCTTACCATCATCCCCTTATATATATCCTCGGATGCGACTCCCACCGCCACGCGCGTCACGTGGTCGAGCCACGCCCGAAACTCCTTCAGGTGCTCCCACTCTCCGAGCTCGGCTTGATCATAGAGCTTGAAGAAGGTGCGCCCTGGGTCTTTGGGGTCGAGCAGCTCGAACACCTCCTGCCCCCAGAAATCACTCGAGCGGTCGACCCTCCCCCTCACCTCGTCCATGATGGACTGACCTATTTCGAGGGTACCCCCATGGGCCATCACCCATTCTACGAGGTTGGGGAAGTGGGTCGCCCCCTCGAGCTGGGCGATCCTGGCCTCGAAGTGGTCTTGTAGGGCCGCCATCGACCCCTCTGGGTCATCGCTTCGAGGAGGAGGAGGCCCCCACCGCGGGAACGACCCTGGGCGGTAGAGGAAATGCATGTTAGCATCTAATATGGTGGGCTCGCCACAGTCTGGCAGCTCATCCCCTCCTTCCACCTCGACCGAGCCAGGGGGTGGAGCACCTCGAGTAGACGGCTGCCCGACCTCGAGGATAGGCCGAGCTGACGCCTCGGACATAGCCACGTCCGGCACGTACGCACCCCCCCGCTGCCACCACCAACGGTCCCCACTCCGCTCCCCGAGTCCCACCCACCACTAGCCGCCAGCTCCGCGCATCGTCGCTCCCCCACGCCCCCGCCGAGCGCCCCTCAACGAGGTCTCCCCGACGGCGCACCTCCGGCGCAGCGACAACGCTCCTCCTTTGCCGGCTTCTCTCGGCTCGCGCCGCTGACGCGCCTCCACGACGCAAGGTTCTTGGGCCACGCTCGGGCCGGGCGCTCCAGCGTTCTTCATCGCCAGCGGAGGTCAAGTCGACCACCTCCATCTCTACGGTGGCTTGGGGCTCAACCCTCTCCACCATGGCCGACGTCGACATCGGCTCCATGCTTTCCGAGGCTGCTGGCGCACCCCCCTCCGACGGGGCGGTGAGCACGGCCTCGATCGCCACACCGGCAGACCCTGACGACGAGGCGGGTCGACCTGCCTCTTCCTCCGCTCGAGCCCGCTTGGCGGCCAACTGCGTATGCCCGCACTGCATCGCCTCCCGCGCCTTGCCCGCCCACGCCACCTCTGGGGCGAGGGTCGAGGGGGACGGGGCAGTGGGGCTGGCTCCGGCCGCCATCTTAGCCGCAGCTTCCACCTTCAGCCTCTTGGCCGGGGTGGGGAACGCGGCCTCCAACGAGCACTTCACCCTGAAAAAGGACCGCATGTGTTACGATTAGCGCGAGTTGCAACCAAAGCAAAAGGGAGTTCAGGACCAGAAGGAAAAGAACCTTACCCCATCGGGATCAGGGGGGTTCGGCTAGCGGACCTTGAACCGCTCGGGGGCTTCAGGCCGGCACCCTGGGAACCGCTTTTTCCTCCACTGGGGGCTGAGGCTGCTCCCGGCGCCGTGACCTTGGCAGGGGCCGACGACGTCTTCGTCGCCGCCTGACTGAGCAGGCACCGGCTGCGTGCTCGACCCACCCCTCGACGGGGACTACGACGAGCGACTGCGCGGTCGCCGCACCCCCTCGCCCTGAGAGGCCGCAGGGGGCTTGCTCCCCGGCTCGATCCGGGCGGTCGGGGCCGACCTCTACGTCGACCCTTGGCGCCCGGGCGTCGCTCTGTCTTCCTCGAGCCCTTTGTGCGGCTCGACATGCTCCTCCTGCTCCTCCTCCTACTCCGGCTCCTCTTCCTGCACAAAGAACAATATCCGTCAGGACCAAAGTAATGGTCACAATCCTACACCACTATGCCATGCCACCAACAACCTCTCCACTACTTGTCTCCTCATCCTCATCCTCCTCCTAGGGGGACTCCTCCTCGGGGAGGTTGGCCTGCCTTTGCCGCGACCGGCGTTGCTCACGTTCCTCTTTCTCTCGGGCCCTTCTGCCCTTATCCTTCTTGGCCTTATCCTTGTTCTTTTTGTCCTGCTCGGCCTGAAAGCGTCTCACCTGGGAGTCGTTCCGCTCCTCCTGAAAGCGTCTCACCTGGGAGTCGTTCCGCTCCTCCTGAAAGCGTCTCACCTGGGAGTCGTTCCGCTCCTCCTGAGTCGTTCCGGTAAACGACGTTCCCCTGAGGAACGTGAGGCGTGGTCAGAAAATGGGCAAAAGGGGACGAACAAGACAAACAAGGGGGCATTGACAGAGAAGAGATGTCGTACCAGCTGGACGTGGCCCTGGTTCGGCACCATGGGGACGCTGGCGACGTTCTCCACCTCGACTGCGCCGACAAAGGAGGCGCGCACTCGGCGGACCACCCTCTCGAGGGGCAGTTTGTCCCCCATGAGGCGGCACCTCGTGAGGTCCGCCCCCTGGCGCATCTTATCGAGGCGTAGTGGGCGGACCATCAGCGGTACGACTCGCCGCTAATGAAACGCTGACGCCACGATGGCCGTCGTAAGCCCCGCTTTCTTCAGACGAGCAATCGCCTCAAACAGGTGGTCGAGACGCTTCTGCTTCTTCTGCTCGATGTCGTACCTCCAGTGGTCGGGCCTCGAGTCGATTATCCTCCCGGTGTAGGCGGGGAACAGGCCGTCGTCGTTTCTCAGATAG
Source organism: Microstegium vimineum (assembly GCA_022036555.1). NCBI lineage: Eukaryota > Viridiplantae > Streptophyta > Magnoliopsida > Poales > Poaceae > Microstegium > Microstegium vimineum. The sequence continues at coordinate 17,156,014 of CM039134.1, read as the reverse complement.
AACCACCCGAAGTGCCATCCTGAGTGACTTGACGTGAGCTTGGTCGGGATCCAGTACTCCACCCTCTTGAGGGAGATGCTGCAGCACCCAGCCCTGACCATCCTGCGGCTACCGCCCTAGGCCGAAGCGTGGAACAGGCCCGCCTCGAACAGGTGGAGCCACAGCTCCCAATGCGGCTCCATCCCCAGGTATCCTTCGCACACGGCGGTGAAGACCGCCGCATGGCAGACGCCATTGGGGGAGAGGTGTTGGAGCTCCACGACGTAGTGGTGGAGGATCCCGCATAGAAGACGGTTGGGGGGGATCCCAGCCCCGCCCGGTGGAAAGCTTCGAAGCTGACCACGTAACCTTCCGGTGGGTTGGGCTCACGATCCTCCCTCGGTGGCACTATCCACTCCGGCCAGTCCGCGGAGGTGATAGGCCAGAGAAGGCCGCTCTCCACCAAATCTCCCAAACGCCCCACGGTCGCCAACGATGGAAGCTAGGCGTCAGGGCCGCGCAAGTTGTAGCTAGTCATGCGAGCAGAGAAGCAGATGCGCTCGAATGCGGGGGTGGAAGGTATGTTCTCAATCTCTCCTCTTCCTACTCTCGTGCGCGCAGAGATCCGGCTCGGTGGGCGACGAAGGCAATGGCGAAAGGGGAAGGAGGCAAGGGAGGCAATGGCAAGTGTGCGGAAGCCAAACCCCCGTCCCCGTATTTATAACCAGAAGCCCAACGGGCGGATCCAACAAAAATATAGGTAAATCTCGCATTTAATGTGCCCACCTACCGCCCCCTCGTATTCCACATGATAGGGCACACTTGTCACGTCACCGCGCTCCTCGCCGCACCCTACGCCTGCTACAGTTGCAGCCGAACGGACATCTCCTAAAAGGGCGCGCCTACGGCGGACGACAGGAAATGATGGGCGCTGTCTTCGGAGGTAAGCAACGGACGTCGACCACCCCGTCGAGCTCTCGAGGGAGCGAAGGCTTGCCCTCGAAAGGGTTTTCGAAAGCCGCCCTCGAGCACTTCCTTCCTAGGGAAGTAAAACGGACTCCAGTCCACCCCGAAATCTTGAGGGAGCGAAGGCTAGCCCCACGAACGGGGTTCGACAGCCGCCCTCGAGTACCCGAGTCAGGGATGACCCAGGGGGAGCCAGTACGAAGCCCAGCTCGAGAACGAACTTCCGAGTCCCCCCGGGACATATCCGAGGCATAACCACGGAATACCTAAGGATCCCTTCGACGGGAGGCATCGAACCACCAACTCTCATCGAACAGAGTTGGCACCTAGATAATCCACACGGTTTGCTTAATGAGGACGCCTCAGGGCTTCTGTCGACCCCCATCGAAGGGGGCACGAGTTCTCACTTGGATATCCCCATTACCAGCTCACAGAGGACTTCGAGGCTCGTCCGAACGAGGATAGCACGATACTCTTCGCCCCACAATCTGAGTGCAAGGATCTGTGGGAAGAATGCTATGAGGTAGTGAAGGCCCAGCCACACGAGGCTCGAGGGCTAGACTACGCATGGCACCCCTCGACGAAAGAGGGTCGAAAACACTCGTAGCCTGGCAGACAGAGCTGACCCCTCGATAGGGCGCTATGACTCCAATTAATATTAATCCCCTCGATAAAACACACATCAAAGCCCCCAGAGGAGTTTTTAATCACTCCTCTGGGGCCTCGGGGGCTACCCCCACGGAGAATCGAACCTCTTACTAACTCTGCAGATCAATGTCAAAAGCCCCTATGCGGATTCTTCTTATCCGCATAGAGGCTCGGGGGCTACTGTCGGGTACAAAGGTAAGGGGTACCCTAACCTGCGATAATCTAATGCTTAACATAGCAACCATTTTTGAGGCAGAATCCGATCAGCCGCCCAATCAGTGGGAGAAGGCCCATCAAACGAAGGCTTACCTCACCAACAATAGTGACCAGTTGTGGGCCGGCCCATTACTGGAAAAACAGTAGGCAGGACACCCCTCCGCCTCGACCTCAACTGACGGACAGGGGTCGAACGAACGAGCCCTCCGCCTCGCCTTAACCCCCGAATGACGGAAGAGGGGTCGATCGAATCCCCCTCGACCTCAACCCCTCGACCCCGATTGATGGACAGGGGTCGAACGAACGACCCCTCCGCCTCGCCTTAACCCCCCGAATGACGGAAGAGGGGTCGATCGAATCCCCCTCGACCTCAACCCCTCGACCCCGATTGACGGACAGGGGTCCAACGAATGACCCCTCGAATGACGGACAGGGGGTCGAACGAACGACCCACGAGCAGGAGGCTCGATCAGCTCACCTACTCCCAGTATGGGGTAAAGAGAATCCAATGCGCCTACCTACTTCCGCCTAACGCCATGGGTGCCCACTACCACGGTCAAATCCATCAGTTCGCCGCTCATGCCCCGACTCTCCGTTGATCGTACAACCACTGTGGCCACGCCTCAAGTACGGAGGTCAAAGGCACCCCCTCGAGTCTTAAATGGGACAAGCCCTCGACCGCGTTTCCAGGGATGAGTCAGGGTCCCACAGGCCTCGATACTCCTCGACTCGGGGGCTCGACCCCCGTCTCCAACCACTACGGTATGGGGCCCGTCCGCTCCATCCCGCTTTAACTGTGGAGCTTGTACCCATCTACAGGAGGTCAACCGTACTGCGCCATGACATTCGGCAACGTCCAGTCTACTATCACCATGCCCTGAACACCGGAAGGACGGGAAGGCCACGCCACTACAGCGATCGACGTCCCACCGCAAGCATGGCGCCGCGGACACCTCTCCCATTCCTCTACAGTCTAGGATCTTTGTACCCTCAGGCCTCCCCTTGATCTATAAAAGGGGACGCTGAGATAGAAGAAGAGGCATGCGCATTCGTATCGGCTCACGCATTCGGACATCAGAGATCTCTCAACGAGCCGGGACATCAGCTCTGACCCACATACACCAAGAGCCAAGTCGCACATACCACACCCGATTGCTTGATCAACATCTCAAGTAATCCACCAGCTCACCTAGGATAGCCTTGCTAGTCCTAGGTTTCAGCTCACTCTGAGCACCCCCCGTGTAAACCTGCTTGTACCCCCTGTACGAGCACTTCGGTGCAAGATAATACAATCCATCCTCCTCCGCTGGACGTAAGGTCTTCTTTGCCCGAACTAGGATAATTTTTGTGTTCTTCTTGCATCACATCTGAGAGAGAGAGTACACAATATACAAATTTACTAGTTGGTGGTCTTGACCCCCTGGGTCATAACACCGACAGTCTTTATTTAGCTCCCTTCAAAATTTTAAAACTTTAAAAGATTCTCAGTCACATTAAATCTTTGGACGCATGTATGAAGCATTAAATATATGTAAAAACTAATTAATTGTATAGTTTGTCTGTAATTTACGAAACGATTTTTTTGACTCTACTTACTCTATGGTCGGACAATAATTGAATACAAACAAAAATAGTACGGTGTCTTTTTCAAATCTTTTTGCATGTAGGCCTTAATAAAGGCAAGTTTATAGATCCAAAAAATAATATTTTTTGAAAGTAATAAAGAGATATAAATGGCACTCCTTAAAGGACCGTGAATTTTTCGGAAAAAAAGTAAACCTGCGCCCTACTCTCCGTAATTTTCACAATTTAGCCTTTTTTGAATTATTTTCACATTTGGACCCCTGGAGAAACTATTCCCAGAAATAGACCCTGGGGGTCGGCGCCATGCCCCACGGCGCCGAGCTTTGCGACCAGAACCAACGTGGTAGCCGACGTGGCAGGGAGGTCGGCGCCGTGGAGCACGGCACCGAGCTCGACGCCATATAGCACGGCGCCGAGCTATGTAATACACAAACACATGTGCAGTTCAGTTGGTTGAGGGTTGAGGCTTGAGGTGTTGAGCCTTTGGTCGTGGATTCAAACCCTGATCTATACGTTTTGTTATGTTTTTAAGCAATATTTTTTATAGAGATTTGGGTTCGAACCCATGACTAAAGGCTCAAGTCTCAACCAACTGAACTAGACATGTGTTTGTGTATTACATGGCTCGGCACCGTGCTATATGGCGTCGAGCTCGGCGCCGTGCTCCACGGCGCCGACCTCCCTGCCACGTGGCTGCCACGTCGCCGTGGGACATGGCGCCGAGCTGTCTTACCTCGGCGCCGTGGGGCATGGCGCCGACCCCAGGATCAATTTCTGGAAATAGTTTCTTCAGGGGTCCAAACGTAAAAATAATTCAAAAAAAAGGCTAAATTTTAAAAATTTGGGCCCTACTCTCTCGTCTCTCCATCCAGTAACGCCGTCGCCCTCGAGTCTGGACCAGCTGCCTCACCAGCCCGATGTGGCGATGTGTGCTTCTTCGCCCTGGGATCTATTTGGTCTGTTGCGCACAGGCGCGGCTGCCTCCTTGTGCTGATCGCGGCCTTCAGGTGCGTCCGTGCTCCGTGGCGTTCGCGTTTCCTTTGCGTCGTCGCGGGGTGCCAATGCCATCCTGTCCGGCAGAGGCCGAGCGTCGAGCGAGTTGGAGTCCAGTTCGACCTCAACCTCTGGACACCCCAGCATCCTTCCCCAACCGACTCCGGAGTCCGGATCGAATCAATCGGGAAGAGCCAGAGCCTCTCCCAATTTAAAGAGGAGAGGGCGAGGGGTGCGGCTCCAGATTCCAAACAACATCCAAAACCAACGAGGCGAACAGCATTAGAATCTTGAACAAGGAAGGAATCCCTCCTCCTTTTCGATGGATCCGTGCAAGACGGCGGAGTCGAAGCCCACCGACGACATCCGTTCCCTGGCGGCGTCTTTCCCCCTGCTCGTGTACGATCACGGCGAGCAGCCGGACAATTCCCAGACGTTGCTCTCGGTCGCCGACGGGTCCTCGCACGCCTACCGAGTCCCCGAGCTGAGCCGCTACAGATGCCTGGAGACTCCACGCGGCTGGGTGCTGGTAGCGGACACCCCTCCCTGCAGAGTTACCTCTGGAATCCGCAGACCGGAGAGACGATCACGCTGCCGGCGATGGACAAGGCGCTGCCGGAGAAGTGCCGGTGCTTGCTCTCCGACACGGTCTCCTCTCCAGACTGCCTCGTCCTCGTCTACAACCTCAGGGAGCCAGAGCTTCTCTTCTGTCACGTCAGTGGAGGAGACGCGGCGTGGATCAGCCAGTCCTACGACATTGGCTTCTACAAGTTCCCAGAGAGCTACTGTGCTCCCAAAAAGCAGGTGATCTCCGACATGGCTGCAGTGCAGGGGAGGTTCTACATCGTGGAGTTGCCGGATTGAGGTTGGAGTTCTGAGCTTTGCTCGCCATCCAGAGCCCCATCTGGAGTTCACTAGCTTCGCTGCTCATTTGCCCGACGACAGGGACAATGAGGCGCCACAGGTTGCCACCTTCACCTACCTCCTGGAATCCTCCCAGGAGCTGTTCGTCGTCTGCCCTTACTTCCTCGGCTGCAGCCTTGAGCGCGTCGAGGGGGTCGATGCCTACAGGATGGATTTCTCTAGGAAAGAGTGGTGCAAGGTGACGGACATTGGTGATCGCGCGTTCCTTCTGGGTGTCCAAGGCTTTGCTGCCTCGTGCTCGGCCGAGGAGCATGGTCTCAAGAGGGGATGCGTCTACTTTGCGCTCGACTTGTTTGGGGAAAGCAACCAGTATCACATCTTTGATCTCCAACAAGGCACTCGTCAGCTCGCTGGGCCACCCGAAGATGTCCCGCTTCCTTCACGCATGGCGTTTTGGATGGTTCCTGTATTCCCGTAAAAGTTTAGCTCTTTCATCAGCTAGAAAGGAATGAACTGACCTTTATATCGAGTTTATTTCACGAATAAAGGTTGATGCAGTTGGCACTAGTGTCGTTAAGTTATCTTTTTTTTTTGACACTTTTGGATAATTTAACTGTTCTGTCCATATATACACCTTTAAATAATTGAGTATATTTCAGCCAAGTATTTCCACTTCTATATCAGCAGTGGCTTTCCATACAACACATTTTACGGGCTCACTTCACAACAGTATAATTGCTGCTAATACAACGGGTTTGATACAATTATACGACAAATCCCCATATGAAATCAGGGATCGCACCAATCTATTCTACCCTGCTTCACAGTCTTGCAAGGAATCGTCTAGTGTACACACAAACATGCTGCGCAATCTATACTGAACCCCGCGATATCATGATTACGGTGGTGCTCATTTCAGGTACTGCCCGGCCTAAAGGTCTGCGGTTAAATAAACAATCAGGTGTTCAACAAGGCTACTACTGAACCTCGCGGGTCTGTTCATGCTGTCCCGTTGCGTTTGTTCTTCCTCCACTCCCATGGTTTCTGTGGCTTCGACGACGCCCACAAGCCTTTCCGGCCAGTCTGCGCTTGTTTCTCCCACTGTTGGTTAAGAGGAGAATATAATGGCATTTCTTTTTCAGATATTATGCATCGGAACATTATCTCAGCAAAGTTCATAAGGTCGCATGATCTTTTTTTTTTCAGTCAAGTGATCGACATAGCTTTACCTTGGCCAGCTCTGGGCGTTGATCATAGGCGGTGTAGTGCCAGGCAAAACCTTTCTTCAGCATTTGCTCCTGTACGTGCATAGAAACCAAGTTGGACAATCCCAAAGGAGTGTTAGCGTTCAGGATAAGAAAAAACATCCCTCGTCGGCTCGTCCTCATCCTTCGTCGAAACAAAGCAAATGATGAAATGAATAATCCCCGCCTAATGTATCACAGGACTAGACTTCTGGTGAAAAGACAATAATTTTCAAGAAGACACATGCAAGCGAGTGCAATAATCCTACCTGCACAAATACGCCATCGCAGTAGATGTCTCCGACGCATCTACCATACCGGTCCTCGTCATACACGTAGACCTTCAAGCTCTTCCCCTGGACAAGTTTGAGCAGCGCCTCTTTGGCCTCCTTGCCGTACGGCATCGCGCTCTCGGGCGCATCGATCCCCCTGCACATGCACATTCATAAAACTCTCACTGTTTCAGCACTGATCTGATTGCAGAGGAATCAAGGCACACATTGCAGCTCCCTGTCATTTTGGTAAAATAAAACAGCACGCTTGGCACAAACCTCAGCCTGATCCTGTACTTCTTCGCTAGCACCTCCTCGCCTCTCGCGTTAGGAACCGGCCTGCATCGCAATCAAGTTTCAGAAACATTTCTGCTCACACAGCCTCAACCAAAAAATGCTTCGAGGTGTTCTAGAGAATACACATCAGAAGAAGAATGAAGCAAGGTTCAGAAGTCAGTAACGCAGTGATGAGCACCTGTATCCTGCGTCGACTATGATCTTCTGCAGCGCGTCGGCCTTCTGGTAGTTCTTGGCGGCGCGCGCCTTGGCCCGCTCCGCCGCAGCCTTCTGCACCTCGCGGGGCACGCCGCCTGCCTCCCGAGGGTCCGACGTGTCGACGTACACGTTGACCGTGTCGCCGTCGGCTACAGACTTGGGGTCAATCTGACAAACCAGCGAGAAGAACACTCGTCGTTAATTAACTAATCACCCGTAGACACGCGAGCACGGAAGAAGAATTCAGAGAAATGGGAGTCTTACGGGAAGCGTGTGCAGCTCGAACTTGGCGCCCTGTGGCTTGGGCGGCGGAGCAGCAGCAGCGGGTGCGTCTGCTGCCGTGTTCGGATGCGGCAGGCCGTAGAAAGACAACAGGCCCTGGGCGAACGCAAGCCGGAATCAATATTTTTAGAGCTGTTGATCAAGCACCATTGTTGCATGGTTGGAGGTACGCGTGCGGTAGGGAAGCTGAATGTACCTCTACATCTGCTTTCTGATGGTTCTTGAGCGTTTGCACAACGAAGGCTGCGGCCTCCTCGGGCGTCTTCGGAGGCGGCCGGGCTTTCTTCCATGCCACTAGCAGCTTCTTGTACCTTACATGAGCGCAAGGAGTCTTATTATGACAGCATTTTACAATCCCAGCTAGCGAGACGTTGGTGCTCAGTTTTCGTCATGTTGAACTAGAAATCCACAGCGTACTACTAGTGCCACTACTAGTACCGCAGTCAAATTTCCAACGAATTTAGCAATTAAATAAATGACGTAAGTTACTTCAATGATTATTAAATCAGCCGGCGATATTAGATCTACTGCTACTAGCACAGTAACTCAGAAATTTATTCTGTTATCAAAACTTCTTCGGTTTGTAAATAAAGAAAGCAAAATGTAGAGTATATACTAGAGTAGTACACCAGCCACTGTTATGGCAGTTGAATGAGTCTACTGCCACCTGTCCTTCGTTCTTGCCATAAATAGAAAGCTCTATTTCCTTTTATTTATGTGGGTGAAGATAAATATGCTACCACACGCTCCACTGAATTACTATATCACTGTCTCATTCTCGGGCCACAAAATTCAGAAGAAGCTATGGTTAATTACCGCCGCTATGTTTTCCATTAATTTTCTAAGATATATAGCGTCACTTTCTCAGCTCCACTTATCGAAACCCTCACAACCAGTAAGATACTGTAGCTCCGGTAGACAAATGGAAGAAATCAAGCAGAGAAAGAAGAAAAACAATAGAGAAACCGCGTACCAATTCGCCTGCGCTTTCTTGGAGGAGACGACGTGCCGGCTCAGGTCGTCCGGAACCTAAGAAAACCACAGCACAGCACGAGCCCCGCCAAATCAAGCTCATGTAGAGGTAATTCAATTGCCAGCAAAAACCCACACCGAACGGCGGGGAAGAATTCAGCTCGCGGATAGGGAAAGCTCGCTCACCTGCGAGGTGCTCCCGAAGGCGAGGATGTCGCGGCCGAGCGCGGCGACGGCGGGGTGCGCGCCGTGTAGCCCGTGCTCCGACGACGAGGGCGCGCACAGGCCGCACAGGAACCGGTAGATGCTGTTCCCCATGGCGGCTCTAGCCACTAGCTAGCTAGCTAGCGCCCTCCTCGCTCGGTCACCACTCACCCACAGGTGGACGGACGACGAGAAGGCGAGATCCCGGTGGCGCTACTGCTGGGCTGCTCCGTCTCTCTCTCTCTCCTTCTCTCTCTATCTCTGCAGGGAAATCCACCACGGGATTTGAAACCTGCGGCGGCAGTCCTGTCCGCCTGCCTCTGCCGCGGCCGGTTTGAAGTTGGAAGCCGTTTCCGGACGGGGTGGAATGGAATGGAAAAATGGAATCGCAGGGGCAGGGGGGAGGCAAGGAGCGCTCGCGTCACGAGGAGGAGAAAGTGAACGGGAAGGAAGGGGTCGATCGAAAGTTGTTGCAGCGGCTGACCTGTCGAGCCCAAATCCCCGCGGCGAGATCCGCGACGTGGAGGCGCGCGGTTGGCGGGCGGCGGTGCCCGGGACCCGGGGCCGGTGGGGGCGACCGGCCGCGCCGGGTTTGTTGCGGGGGCCCCGCGTGCTCACGTGTGCCCGTTGACGCTGATTGCTAGGCACGCCAGCGTGTCCAGGCGTCGGCAGTCGGCAGTTGCCTGCTTTTTGCCTACGGTTTCCGAATGCTTGCGTTGCGTTTGCAAATGCAAGGCAGCGAAGTTGTGGGTGGTGACGTGTACCACCTCAAGTGAAGAGACTGGGCAGCGCAATCGTTGGCGGCGACTACTGAATGGCTTCAAGATACTAATATATTGTCTATGCTAACGCTACGGAAAAATTTGATACATACACAACAAAACAACCAAAAGACATTAAAATCTCTCGTCATGCTATTATGATCAGTCATCGTCCTAACGAGAAGTTTTTGTAACAAAATCATTTTGAAATCAAACTAATTTGGTCGAATTTGTGCTCGCCTCCTATGATTTCTACTTTCTTACAAAAAATAAAATTCTAACTATCTCTCTCTCTCATCCCTTTCAAAGGCATATTTGCAAATTAATTTTGTGCACTTCATTTTATTCTAGATGCATGAGTGCTTGAAATTGTTTAGATTTTATTTAAAGTTTTGGATTATGTTATGTCACACGTTTTCTAACCTAATTTATTTGTTGCAATAACTTATAGATTTTTCAAGATTGATTAGCACTAATGCATAATTATTAGAGGTGAACAAAAATATTTTATAAGTTAAATCTAACATGACAAATCGTATTTAATGTTTTGTTAACACTCATATCATCATGCGTCCTTTTTAATATTTGCAAAAATATCTCACACCCGGCCACTCGCTTTGGACTAATGCCTCGTTTAGTTCCTTCAAAATTCCAAAACTTTACAATATTTCCGTTAAATTGAATATTTTACGAGATGAATTTTTTGAATCTAGTTACTTTATGGTTGAACAATAATTGACAAATACAAATGAAAATGTACTCCCTCCGTCCCTAAATAGATGTCATTCTCGCTTTCGAGAAGTCAACATTTTCAAAATGTTTACAATTATATATTAAAATATATAAATAATTATTCTAAGTAATTAGTATCATCGGAAAGATCCTTTAAGTCTAGTTTTTTAACAAATTTATTTGGAGATATAAATGTTGCACGTATTTTCTACAAACTTAGTCAAAGTTGAGAAAGTTTGACCGGCACGCATCCCATAGTGACCTCCTTTTTGGGACGGAGGGAGTATCTTTTTCTAAATATTTTTATTACATTGGCTTCACACTCCTCATGCCCTTCTGTTTTTGGAACAGAAAACTGCCATGGCCTGTTGAACGCACGGGTACCACGAGGGTCGCTTTGGTGGCCTAGCTTGGTCTCACCCCTAGAGCTCCTTCTCCAATGGTCATCTACATCCGCACCTCCATCACAGCCCCATGGCCGCTTACTTCCCAGACGCACCCATGTCCGCTCGTGCCCACTGTTCCCTCCCGCCTAGTTGTGCCTAGCATCCGTGCAAACTGTGCCCAAGCAATCACGTCGAGCCCTGCGCCGACAACCATGGCACCACCCAACGTAGACAGGCCGATGTAGGCTCATTCTCTTCCATGAGCGTTGAAGAAACAAAATAAAAGAAAATGAAAAATAAACTCAACAACACACACCACGTGGACCCAACACAGAGGCAAACTTCCTCCATCTTAAAATAAATGTTATTTTAGATTTATTTTATCTTAAGTCATTTTTATATTTAGATACATACTCCCTCCATCTTAAAATAAATGTTATTTTAGATTTATTTTATCTTAAGTCAAACTATTCAAAGTTTATAGAAAATAATATTACTATTTATGGCACCGAATAGTAAGAATACGAAAGTGTGTTTCATGGTAAATCTAAAAATACTCTTCCTAGTTCTGTATCACCCAATGCAAGCCTCTAAACAAGTCTAGTAGCAAATGAGTTCTACCACTAAAGCACTCAACCACACAGGGCTAGCAACTAAACAAACTACACTAGAAAGATGAATTAGTGAGCAACTAGTTAAACTAGTCACTTGTATCATATTAACTTTGTACTAAAGCATATCATATTATATGTTCACTGTGTAGATCTACTAATGTGAAGTTCAACCAAATTAGATTTTCCATCTCATAATTTTCTTTTATTTACTATGAGTTTTTCAAAGATTTAGCCAAAATAAATAAAAAAGAAAAAGATAGAACCACATTCAAAGCTGATTAAATTAGGGAGTTATAAAATACACGGTTTCAAAAGTTGAAGAAGATGATTTTCTTGATATTAAAGTTGAAGAAGAAAAATTGAATTTTTTTCCTCAAACAATTAGCAGACGTGGTTAGCTATATGGGTAATGATACTACGTCTGGTATTTGAAATACCAGAGGTGACTTGTCTTCTATTGTTGGAGAAATATGCTTTCATGTCTCACTATATGTTTTTGCCAAGCACAACAAATTCAAAATAAAACAAAAACCCACGAGTCCACGACATCTGAATTGCACATCCGCTGAAAAAACTATAGAGTTTGCGTGGCTCGGGATTGCACACTAACTGCTCTTTCATGACTTGAGTAAAATGAGAAAACAAGTAAAATGTATGCCCGGTTCCCACATTTGTCAGGTTGCCCATCCTCATATACTGTCAAAATACATAGTTTCATCAAGGCTCAATATCTGTTTTGGTTTCATTAGTTGCAGGTTGCACAACGCAAGTGTGTGTTATGGCATCATGATGTTTTTAGGCCTACGAAGACTCTGGCCCACTTGTTAAGATTTTAGCCAGCCAGCCTGCAAAGCTCAACCAGCTTCCGTTGAAGTCCAACCCACGGCCCATCAACATTTACCAGCGCCCGCAACGACCCAAGCCCCGAACCCCCAAAATTTGACGTTTCCCACCAGAAACCCAAACCAAATTTCCCACGGGCGCACGGCGCCCCGCCAAAGGCCAAAAGCAACGAAACCCCCGCGCACTGCTCGATCCGCCCTCCCGCTCCTCCGCCAATAGGAGCGGAGCCATCCCCATCCAACGGCTGGAACCGTCCCTCGCGCCCCTCACGCGGATCGCGCCCTCATCCGACGCCTCCCAGCTCCTCTCCCGCCTCTATATGAATCCCCTCTCCACCCTTTCGTCCCCATCCAATTCACAAGCACACAGCCCCACCAACAGCAAGCGTTTGAAAAATCTCCAATCCCTTCCTCTCCGCCTGCGAAGAAGATGTCGGGGCGCGGCAAGGGCGGCAAGGGCCTGGGAAAGGGCGGCGCGAAGCGTCACCGGAAGGTGCTCCGCGACAACATCCAGGGGATCACGAAGCCGGCGATCCGGAGGCTGGCGCGGAGGGGCGGCGTGAAGCGCATCTCCGGGCTCATCTACGAGGAGACTCGCGGCGTGCTCAAGATCTTCCTCGAGAACGTCATCCGCGACGCCGTCACCTACACCGAGCACGCGCGCCGCAAGACCGTCACCGCCATGGACGTCGTCTACGCGCTCAAGCGCCAGGGCCGCACCCTCTACGGCTTCGGCGGCTAGGTTATGCCGGCCGCTCCTAGCTGTCGCTGTGGTTCTAGAGTTTATGCGTTTCACAAGTTGCGTGTGTGTCGGAAAATGCTGTTACTGTAGCACTGAACTTGGACAAAAATGGCTTGTAATGGTGTCTGTTTCATATTGAATCTTATCCTGAAGAAATGACAATGATGATGACTTGTTCATGGCTCCCAATATGCTCCGTTTAACTGCTTTCGTTTGTACTAGTGTGAATCATTTCAGTTGTTTTGCTGAAAACTTGAGCCATGATTTTTCCTACGGCATCATGCTCTTTTTTGAGGCCTCAAGTTTTCCTAATTTTTTTTTGCTGAGACGAGCTGCTTTGTCCCGACGCTGATCGATGTGCAAGCGAAGTGGACTGAACGTTTGCAGATGGATGACTGCATAGTTGCCTTTGGCCTTTGCAGCACCTTTTCCATCATTTGCTTGTCAAATTGGTAGATGCGGCGGCGGCAGCGACAGCCGACAGCTCGGCTCAGCCGTGCGGCTGCACCAACGGGAACGGCCCGGGGCCCCGGCGGCTACTGCCACCCTCCCTCGGAGCATTGACGACCATTATTCAGCCCAGCCGTTGGCATGCATCGGGGAACAACACGCGTATGCTTATGGTCACTTATCTTCTTATCGACGTATGATCACTTGTGCACTGTTCAATGGAGTATAGGGAAAGTGTCACACTACAACTGCCACAACCACTTAGCTATATGATTAGTACCGCTACCACGAGTTCATGATTTCTGATGTGATCTATATTGCCTCTAGGTACTACGTTGATTTATGAGGCACAACGCACCTGTAATTATGTTTTTTCTCTCTATATAAAATACTTATTTATAGATGAAATACTGTTATTCACAATGCATGTGATCGATTATATTTAATTTCTGCTTTCAATTGAGCATAAAAATGAGAGTGAGCCTTTGCTAGGATACAAGTATACTACTATGTAAGCACCGGGTCAACATGAGAAGAATCAGAATGTAGAGGAGTGCTTTAACTAAAGCCCAAGCCATGTTCGTTTGAACTTATCAACTCAGTTAGTATAATGTTTTTTCTCTCATAGCAAAATAGTATCAGCCGTAAAAACGACGAGCCAAATAAGCCTTAAACTTCCATTGTCGTAATACATGAAATACTGATCTATATAAATACTAGCAAACATTCAAATGTTTTTATGTTTCATCATGGTTGGCTTATAAGTTATATCTCATTTTCTTCTCTAGTTCATTTTAAGCTCCTTATTGAAATCAGCTTGAACTGAGCATTTTTCCGGGATGGATGAAAAAAACCATGTTAATTGAAACTTTTATATGTATGCCATTAAAAAATTTGGTAATTATATATAAGTTATTAAAAAAGATGAGTTCTGACATTTGCCACTACTCTTAACTCTTTTGCCTTCACGTCACTACCGTCAAATTTGCCTCTAAGGTATTAAACTACAATTGTGAAAAGTAAAAATACCCTTACATCTAAATATATTACTAATTATTTTTAGCATCTTAACGACTTTAAATGAAAAAAAAATTAGCACTAGAAAGTTATAGATCTCGTCAAGATCTATATTTTTCATATAAAAATATTTCAAGTCAATTCTATAAAAAAATGTATTATTTTCGTAAGACATACTCTCTATGTTCCAAATTATAAGTCACTTTGACTTTTTTTATCATCATATTGCTATGTATCTAGACATATTATTATATCAAGATAATAGCAAAATAGATGCACCGAAAAAATCAAAAAGACTTATAATTTAGAACTGAGAGAGTATTAATCCTATCAAATCATATATTTTCTAAAAAAATAATGAAAATAATTTTTATATGAAAATTATAGATCTTAGCGTGATCTACAACTTTCTAGTTCTGAATTTTTTCATTTGAAGTTGTTAAGATGCTAAAAAAATTAATAGCATATTTAAATGTAAGAGTATTTTTTTTTTACTTTTCACAACTACAATTTAACATGGTCAGAGACAAATCTGAGGGTGATAGCATGGAAGGCAAAAAAAAAAATTCAGAGCAGTGACAAGAACTCATATTTTTAATGACTTGTCTAATTATCAACTTTCTAATGATCTAAATGTCCCTAAAAACTAGGGATGAAAATAGATCAGATCAGAGTAGAGCGGATAACGATTTCTCCATGTCCTAATCCATATTTTTTGATCGGATTTGAAGCAGATATTAAGCGGATTCAAATACGGATGTAGACATTTTAGGATGTTAGAAATGGTACGGATTCGGTTCGATGGCGTAGCGGAAGCGGACTTTTTAAAATTGGATAATATATTCTTATGTGTTATTTTTTATGACGAGAAATAATTCTTTAGACATAATTCTTTAGACGTCATTTATGCTAACAAAATAATAAAAAGATCAATAAAATATATATTCTACTGCGCTTTAACACTTGTAATAGATACATCACCAGAGATAAAAGAAAAACTATAATATATTAACTAGGATTAACCATGTTATATAAAAAGATGCTTAAATTAGTATACATATAATAGTTGTTGAGCTTTAAGTGTAGGATATAATATAATAATACTGGTGTTATAGACTTCGTTTATTTGTATTTTTGTCGTTGAACGCTTTAAAATATTCGGATTATTCTATTATAAACGTCGGTTCAATTATCGGATAATCTAATATCCGCCTAACTTTGTTAATCCCATGTCCTATACTGTATCCGTATATAATTAGATTGAATTATCTACGTCTACACGAATATTAAAAACACCTCTCCGTGTTCTTGAAATTTGGATTTAGAGGAGAGGATTATGCATGCTGAAACAACCAGATCCGGCGTTAGAAAAAAAGAAAAGAAAAAAAGGAAAGGAAAGAAAAGAAAACAAAAAGACCCAGAGCCCACCCCACGCGTTCCCCACTCCTCCCAGAGTACGCCGCCGCTGCTCTGTGCCTGTGCGGACCATCCCCATCCCCAGCGCGAGCGAGCTGCGAGCTGCATTTCGCACCGAATCGGAGGGGCGAGTTGGGCATCCCACCGGCGGCGCCGACCATGTCGACCCGGGCGCCCCCGCCCCCGCTTGGTTGAAGAAGCTGAAGCGGATCATTGGACGGCGCATCCGCTCGGGAAGTCTCGATGATGAGGCGGCGCGCCAACTCTGAGACGAGGTGCTCCCATCGATCCAGAGGCGTCCCCCACCGCTGGCCGTTTCAGCAGCTGCGGGCCGGTGGAGGGCGGACCACTGCCCTGCCTGGGAGCTGGAGCGCTTCATCGGAAAGTTTTACCGCTCGGGGACCTAGGCCCTGAGGACGCGCTCGATCTGTTCGACGAGTTGCTTCCCCAAGCGAGGCCCGGCTCCGTTTACGCCCTCAACCAGCTCCTCGCCACCGTCGCTCGCGCCCCGGTCTCTTCCACCGTGCGCGACGGCCCTTCCCTCGTCGTGTCCCTGTTCAACCGCATGGCCCGAGCGGGCGCCAAGAAGGTGACACCAGACATAGCTACCTGCAACATCCTCATCAGTTGCTGCTGCTGCCATGCAGGATGCTTGAGCCTTGCCTTCGCCGCATTGGGCAAAATCATTAACATGGGACTGAGGGCAGATGCTATCATCTTCACGCCCATCCTCAGGACCCTCTGTGCTGAGAAGAGGACAAGTGATGCAATGAATATTGTCCTCCGACGGATGCCTGAGCTCTGCTGCACCCCAATGTCTTCTCCTTCAACACACTTCTCATGGGGCTTTGTGGTGAGAAGAAATGTGAAGAGACTGTCGAGCTGATCCACATGATGGCCGAGGATGGAAATGACTGCCCACCTGATGTGGTGTCTTATACCACCGTAATCCATGGCTTGTTTAAAGAGGGCGAGGTGGGGAAAGCTTACACCTGTTTCATGAAATGCTTGATCGTGGGATCCCGCCAAATGTTGTGACCTGCAATTCAATCATTGATGGCATATGCAAATGCAAGGTTCAAGCAATGGACAAGGCCGAGGAGGTCCTTCGACTGATGCTTGGCAAACATATTATGCCAGACTGCACCACATATAACAGTCTGATCCACGGATACCTGTCTTGGGGACAGTGGAAACAGGCAGTCAGAATTCTCAAGCAAATGTCCACAGATGGGCAACGGCCAAATGTTGTAACTTACACTATGCTGATAGACTGTCTTTGCAAATCTGGACGGCACACAGAAGCTAGAGACATTTTTGATTCTATGATTCAGAGCGGTGAAAAACCCATGTTGCCACTTATGGAACTCTGCTCCATGAGTATGCTACCGAAGGAAATCTTGTTGAAATGGAAAAGCTCATAGATTTGATGGTGCAAAACAGTATCAAACCTAACCATCATATCTTCAGCATACAGATGTGTGGATACAATACATGTGGAATGGTCGATGAGGCAATGCTTACTTTTAACAAAATGCGTCAGCAAGGATTGGTGCCAGACATAGTCAGCTATGGGATGATAGGACGGCTAGATGATGCAATGTCCCATTTCTGTCAGATGATTGATGATGGATTGTCTGATTTGTCTCCCAATATCATAATATATAGTACTCTAATTCATGGTTTTTCTATGCATGGCAAATGGGGGAAGGCTGAGTAACTATTTTATGAGATGATGGATAGAGGCATTCATCCTACTGTCTTTGTTTTCAGTACAATGATAGACAAGCTATTCAAAAAAGGAAAGGTTACGGAGGCCCAAAAACTCTTTGATTTGATGCCAATTGCCAGTGTAAAACCTGATGTGGATTCGTACAGTACAATGATTCATGGATATTTCTTGGCTGGTAAACTGGACGAAGTGATAAGGCTCCTTGATGATATGCTCTCGACTGGCTTGAAACCTGGTGCTGTTTTCTTTAATAAGTTACTTGATGGCATGCTCTCTATTGGCTTGAAACCCGATGTTGCTACCTGTAAGACTTTGACTGATAGCTACTTTGAAGATGGTAGGATAGAGGATGTATTAACTCTGTTCAGAGAAATGTTGAGCAAGGCAGCTAAGTCAGATGCTGTCACAGAAAATATAATCTCCTGAGGGTTATTTCAGATTGGAAGGATTGCCATTAAGATGGAACTCAACCTGAATATGATAAAAAAGGAATAAATAGAGAACAGAATCCCAACCTTATCTAGGATGTGTTATGCTGTGCTTATTGAAGATGATTTCGAGGTGCCATCAATCTGGAGAAGTTAAGCTATGGTTTCTTATGTACTATGTAATATGTATATGGTAAATCTTCCTGTCTTTTTAAATTTTAGTGTTTGGATTTGTGCCAGTTTGATCTTTTGTGAAGGATATGTATGAGTATGAGGGAATTCCTTTCAATATAAGGGCCATCTTTATATTTGCCTGCATACCAAGCCTTTGTTTTTTTAGAGCAATTGCATTTATCTCATTATCTGTTTGCTGAAGAAACTGTATTTTTGTTTTTCTGCTCTTGAGGAGTTCAAGAAGACCTGGCCTTAGTGTTATGATGGAGTCATCTGGTTTTAAAACATGTAGACCAAGTGTCTGCTTCTTGTCATTATTTCAACGTGGTATTTTTGCTCAAAGCTTTATAAATTATAGCACCTGCAGGAGACAGTTCATACGTTTAAGAAAGCAAGTCTGCAAGGATGCATACAGTTATTAATTCAATGCAAATCATCTTTAGGTTTCAAGTTAAAGGATTAAAGCAAGCCATTGAAACCATACAAACGAGCAAGTAAACATGAACAGAGGGAATGATTAGTGACAACTCAAGGAGACAAGGACAGCCAGCCACTGTCAAATTTTTAGTGTGTCAAGTGACAGATACTTGCTATGTAGCACGGATACGTCAATTTCCTAAAAAACCCGCGGATACGTTTAATATTAAAAAATAAAATAAAAATAATAATAATGCAAATCATGCAGTAGGTCTGAAGGTATCAAATAAATAACTACTTAAGTGTACTATTATTACAGGACAGTAGGTCTGATTCTGAAGGCTGCAGATCCTACACTAGCACAGTAGCACTTGCACTTCCATTAGCAGCGCTCAAATTGGGAGACGTCATCTACTGCATGGATCGAGAATGGGGAGAGGAAAATGAGGTAGAGATCGAACAAATCAAGCAGCTACGAGTCTAGAACTACGAACTGAAGCAGAGGAGATCGAGAATGGAGAAGGAAACTCACCGTCGGTCTGTCGCAGCCTGCAGGGGCGGAGCTGGCTGGCTTTTGCGGCTGGGCGAGTGGCCAGCAGGGGCGGAGCTCGTCGCCGGAGAGCATGGATGGATGCTCATCTCCGGCGAGGGAAGGCTCGTCGCCGGTGGAGTGCGACGGCGAGCAGTCCCGAGCAGGGGCGGCGTCACCGCGTGGGGAGGATGCAGCGTCACAGCGCGGCGAGCAGGGGCGGGGCTCGTCGCCGGCGAGCAGAGGTGGGGCTCGTTGCCGGCGAGCAGGGGCGGAGCTCGTCACCTTCGCGGCGCGTGCGACGGGAGTGGGATGCGGCGCGGGCGACGGGAGTCGGGCGACGGGATGCGGGGTTGCGGCGCGGGGTATGGTAGCCGCTCAGGCTGATCGCCTGTTATTGGGCCAGGCCGTGCCCCATATTGGGCTGGGACGTATCCTTCAACAGCGATACACGTATCGGAATTTTACAAAATTAATAAAAATCAGATACTCCTCCGATACGTATCCGCGACGTATCCGACGCGTATCCGTATCCGATACGTATCAGATACGTGATACGCGTGTTCCTTGAAGTATCGGGGTATAGTAGGATACGTGCTTTTAATTTGAGTGCCATTTCAAGGGGGGTGACTTGGATTTTGTTTTCTAAAATATTTCATCTATTTCAGACAATGGGGAGAATTAGGAATGTACTTTCTTGTCAGAAAATCTTGAAAATATCCTATGGGCTGTCTTATTTCTTTGAGGAATTGATGAGGCAGCATTCTGTGCCCTGCTTTGTTAAGAGCTGCACTTCTCTTATAACCCTTGCAAAATAATAGATACATTTTTTAGTAATATAATAGCTTGTTCTACTCTGGTTTGGTCACTTTTTACTCTTGAGTTTTCCCTGCTTGAGTCTGTCGTTTCTAGATGTCCAACTCATTTTGTTTTGCAAATGATCTAAGTTAGCATCTTACAAACTTAGTTAGTGTTTGAATATTTGACTCTTAACATTACGAGTCTGTCTCCTAAAAAAAATCTAAGCTGACTTAATATTGCATATCAGACAGTACTTTAGTGGGTCATACATAAAATGCAACAAGGTTCACTCAATGTTTGAGCAGATGCTTATTCTGTTAACAGTTTGTTTTGATCCCTTCATTTATGGATGATTTTGTTTATTCTTTTAGTGGCTCAAAGCTTGCGCTTTAGAGCTGAAGTTTCTGATTTAAAAAAGCAGCTTGCTTCTCTGGAGTTCAGGCTTGATGTACCTACAGCACAAAGCTACCACTGGGAACGAAGCACATCTCATCTGCTAATACTAGAGCTAATGGTCAACTTACTGGCTTAGATGAGAATTGAGAAAATTGCTAAGAGGAGTTTCGAGGTAAGGTTCCTTGCCTTTGTCGAAAACAAATAGGCTGTACTATTACACTGCTGTTCTTTATGCTAATTTCATTAGAAATTTACTGGGATCTATGTTCCATTTTACTATTTTAGTATGCACAATGGTATTATATCTGGTTCAGAACCTGTTAGCCATTGTAGTATTTGGTGATTAACCATGTAGCTTGTCTGGGTCATTGGCTAGTATTTAGCACTTCTCTGAGGGACTAAGACTGTTACTACTCCCTCCATACCAATTTATAAGACGTTCTGGACCCTGGAAGTTTTTCCAAATTATAAGACATCCTAGCGTCGGACGCTCATCTCACTTTCTCTTTTATCTAAAAGAAAAGACCATCTTGATAGGTGCTGCCTTCTGGCAAATAACAATATAACATTACTGTACTCTTCTTGGTCCACAGGTTATTCGTCCAATTTGTGTTATTTTCTTTTGATGTTGTTTTATGTCGATCGGTAACTTGTTGAACTGAAGTTTATGCTTCTTTCTGACAGGAATTCATCCTAACACTTAACAAGAGCATACTTTGCTCTCTATGAATGCAGTTGTTGGAAAGCTTCCTGCAACCACCCAGGAATTGTGTTACAGAAGCTGGTGTTCATGTTCCCCTTAACATGTAAAAATGCAAATAACTTTATCTGGTTGATTTAGCCTACGTGATGAGGCATTACACCTGATGCTTCCATTTTAACTTGTATTTACATGCAAATTGGGTATTTTGTCTAGCGCACTGCTTATCATATACAACTACATAATGGCTGCTTGTTTATTTTTCTTGTTGATCTTTTGAAACCATAGCATCTTGTTCTTTTGTTGTAGTCTGCTTTATTAATAAAAGTTATTTAAGAATGACTTAAGTTTGACTTAAAAGTTCTAGAAAAAGATGGATCATACTAGTCAGTAGTAAAGATATGTCTAGTGTTTTTTTTGGCAAGCTATGTACCAAACCACGCAAGCATCTCTTCAAAGTTGAAGACTTTATATTTTTTTTGGCTTGAACTAAAGATGTGTTTTCTTTTCTTTTCTTTTCTTTTCATTTCATTTTCTTTCTCTTTTTTTTTTTGAAAATGAACTGAAGATCGATGCATGTAATTTTGTTTTTTGAATGATAAACATCTACTGACTTCTCTTTCTCCTTATAACCAGTTCTGTCTGTGACGCTTTAAGCTGCACTTGGATGTTGCTGCGGAGCTGAAGAAACTGTAAGTTGGACTCCGTCGACAAATGTGTTCATCCTCCTTTTTTTTCAACTTTGGCATAAAGAGAACGGCATTTGGTTGCTCGCTACACCTATAATACTGACCTACCTACCTACACCCGGCCCTTTTCCTTGTCGGTTCCAAGAGAACAGCAGTCAGTAGTCACACTACACCTTGCACTTGGATGTTGCTTGCTTTGTTGTCTGCCTGTCGATGAGTCGATCAATACGCAATTACGCACTGACTGACAATACAAAACTTCCCCAGGTGAAGTTTTAAGGCAGAGCGAAAGCGTGAACGTCCCCCTCCATCTCTGCTGCACACTCCACGAAGCGCACACCCAATACACCCATTGACCTACCTATCACACACCGAGTGGAGTGTATAAACAGTCTGTAATGGCTCTCAGGCTAATACCAGTTGCAACTGTTGCATGAACTGCAGGTGCGATCAGCTTGAAATGGAAGGCAAGTTATTGGAGGTATGGATATTTTGGTTTCATCTTCTTTTTTGGGTTATTTCATAAGGCACCCGCATTGTGAATTATATGTTATGAGTATTGAGATCCATCAAAACCACTTGAGATAGTAGATTCATACCCGTGCATTGCTTTCGTTTAACTCAAACTCTTAGCTCTATAAAGCGAGACATACCCGCTCCTGATTTGGTTGCCATTTTCAGGGGGAGACTTGGATTTTGCTTTTGATCGTATTTTGGCTTTCTACAATGGGGAGAATCAGGAATACAAATTCTTGACAGAAGAAAGTCTTGAAGACATCCGGTAGGCTGTCTTGTTCGTTAGAGGAATTGACGAGTTATATCATTATGTTCCTGCTTCTTAGAGCTGCACTTTCCTTACGACCCTTGCAAATATACCCAATACAACTTTTCTTATAAGTGAAATTGTTCTGCTCTGGTTTTGTCTTTCTTTCATTTTCTGGAGTTCTGCATGAGTATGTCGTTTCGAGGTGCCGCTTGTTCATTTCGTTTTGCACGTGATATACAATGAATTGTTGTCTAAGTTCCTAACTTAGGCAATGGTTGAGTATCACAAATCCATCAAAAAATTTTCCCCGGCTGCATGACTTGCTTGTCGAGTCGCCGACAAGAATGGAAACACTGTTGTAACCTCTTAAAATTTTCTGTCTGCTTAGTGAAAAATGGGTTCAGACCTGACCGAGAGAAATTTTTTTTTTGCCTCAATGACAACAGAGGCACTCCCACCAGCAGATACCTTTGCTGAAGCTTCAGAAGTTGACTTGGATGTGGAAAAATAAATCAGCCTTTTGTTTTCGCCAGATTACAATAGGAAAAAAATATATTTTTAATTACTTTGCTGTAACAGTATATGCAACTAATAACATGAAATAGTTGGTACACCTTTTTTTTTAGCAAACTTGGTACACCTTATAACCCCCTGGATGTGTTTAGATGTTGAAAAGTTGCTGAAAAAAATCTTGTAGCACTTTTCGTTTGTATTTGGCAATTAGTGTCCAATCATGGACTAATTAGGCTTAAAAGATTCGTTTCGCAAAGTTAAAGCAAACTGTGCAATTAGTTTTTTATTTCGTTTACATTTAGTATTCCATGCATATACCGCAAGTTTGATGTGACGGGAAATCTTCTTTTTACATAGTGCCAAAGCTTGGGATTTTTGTGGGAACTAAACACAGAATGTCCATCAGATCTCTTGATTTGAGTTAAAGATGTGACTGAACGCTTTCTTTTTTACTGCTTGGATTGTGCAGGTTCAGTGGCAGTGTGATGGATTAGTGTCCTGCTGTTATATACTTATATAGTAGTAGAAGTTAGTGTCATCTTATGTGAAACAATACATTTCAATTATAAGGAAAACATGCAGAAATACATAAACACCATTTTCAGAGAGCAAATCCAGTTGTGTCCACCTATTTTTGCATCGATGATATCTAATTTTAGTACCGACTTCCTATTACTTGGTGCCTGATTTCACTCATTTTTTCTCAGGGTCATGTGAGTTGGAAGTTTCCGCCCCTGATTGGTGTCATGTGAATTATAGTTGCAAGTTGGGGTTTGGATGAAAACTTCGGTAGATGAGAAAACAAAAATAGATGTATTTTTTGTCGTTTTGATACCCTCAATTGGAGCATGTTTAGCATTGGCATTTCTTCGGACACATGAGGGCAAGTCAGCAGGTCAGCAAGCCCTTAATCGAAATCAAATGTTGACAGGAATAAGTTTGCTGCAGTCACTCATCATGGAAGCTTTTGGAACTGAAATTGCAAGTCTGAAGTTCAGCAAAAAGAAGTGAAATGGTTCACTTGTACAAACAAAAGCCCACTAAACACCCGCAGAAAATGTGAACACATGAAGCATATTTGAATCTAAGCAAGTCACAATTGGCATTTCTTCAGACACGCACAGCACCACAGATTCAACATGACTGCTCCAGCGCTACAGTGGCCAGCATTTTCCAGACTCAGCCACAACTTGCGAATCGCAGCAAGCCAGCAACACTAGCAGTCTAGCACTAGCAACCTAGCCGCCGAAGCCGTAGAGGGTACGGCCCTGGCGTTTGAGCGCGTAGACGACGTCCATGGCGGTGACGGTCTTGCGGCGCGCGTGCTCGGTGTAGGTGACGGCGTCGCGGATGACGTTCTCCAGGAAGATCTTGAGCACGCCGCGAGTCTCCTCGTAGATGAGCCCGGAGATGCGCTTCACGCCGCCCCTCCGCGCCAGCCTCCGGATCGCCGGCTTCGTGATCCCCTGGATGTTGTCGCGGAGCACCTTCCGGTGACGCTTCGCGCCGCCCTTTCCCAGGCCCTTGCCACCCTTGCCGCGCCCCGACATCTTCTTCGCAACCGGAGAGGAAGGGATTGGAGATTTTTCGAACGCTTGCTGTTGGTGGGGAAGCTTGTGAATTGGATGGATGTGGACGGAACGGGTGGAGAAGGGGAATAATATAGAGGCGGGAGAGGAGCTGCGAGGCGTCGGATGGGGCCGCGATCCGCGTGAGGGGGCGCGGCGCCAGCCGTTGGATGGGGATGGCTTCGCTCCTATTGGCGGAGCAACGGGAGGGCGGATCGAGCAGCGCGAGGGTGTTTCGTGACTTTTGGGGGGGGCGGGGGCGCGCGTGCGGATGGGGGTTCGCGCCGGAAGTTTTGGATTTTTGGCCTTTCTGGTGGGAAACGGGAAACTTTGGGGTTCGGACTTGGGCCGTGGTGGACCTTGCGTATGGGCCGTGGGTTTGGCATTGGCAGAAGTTGGTTGCGTCACTTCGGCCCATTTCTATATACTACACTTTTGTTAGCCTCCTTAGGGCATCCGCAAGTTGAAATCGCTAGCGAGAAGAAGAAAAAGAAAATTAAAATATTGAAGGAAATTGTACACACGTATGCTAGCTGAGAAGGGACACAAGAGTCAGAGACAACAAACTTCTAGGATTCCGTGCGAGCTAGCTGCTTGTGGACTCGCTAGCGAGTGCAATTTTCATGTTCTCTAACATCCATATGGCATAAAAAATATTAAAGGCTGACGATTTCAACCCCGTTGCGCGGACGCCCTTATAAACAATATATTCGATGATTGCTGGATCTCAGACCTAAGGACATGAAAGGGCATGTTTGTATCATTGCGTGTGTGAAGGTTGTAAGGTGATGTCTTTCTTTCCTAAACGATCAATCACTTTAGTAATCTTTCTTGTCTTTAGTGGTTTTGTGGTTCGTGTGTTTGCGGTAAACATGGTGGTTTTCAATCTATAAAGTTGATTCTTATGTGATGTTCCTTAACGGGAAACTGGAGCTGAGTTATGCTTACCCTTTTGATGATGATTGTACATTTCGGTTACTTTGTTTAATCTGAACTAATATTCATATTTGTAACTTGTGTGCGAATCTCTGGAGATAACTTCTAGGTATCCGGATAACTTCTAGTTATCCGTATTCTTTTCCCATGAACCGTGACATATCACACCAACCTTTAATCCTATCTAGGGGATGTAAAAAAAAACTAGGCGATGGCATATCACACAGCCTGGGTCCTCAATGAGGGTTCTAAATCGTCTGCCGATTTGAGAATGTACAACGAAAAAAAAAACCAACTGAAAGAGAGATGGTGGTGCTGGTGCACCGGGGACAAGGCGAGCTGGGCGACGAGTTTGTTGCTGGCTAGCCAACTTTTCACATTCCCTCTGTCTGCGTAGTCGAATAGCTAACGAGAACAATCTTATTTTGGAAAGTTCTACAGCTTACAAGAGACTTTACTCAAGAAAAAAAAAACAGACCATGGCATATCAAAAAATTCACAGTAGCCAGGTGCTGAGGGTAGGCTAGTTATTAGCACGTGAGCCCCAAATCCACATGACCTCTCCAGTCTCCACGAACCACGATGCACACTGGCTTGCTCCACGCCACTTTACCACTAGTCCACTACGAGGTAATACAATCGCCTACTTACTGTACATTGATGGTTTTTTTTTTGCAATGATGTTTTTCGAGTCTCGACCGACTATCCAACCAAAAATAGTCCAGTAGTAGTTATTTAGGGTACTCTAAAATATTAATAATTTTCTTTGATATTAAATACAACTAAAGATACTTATTTTGTATACCAAATACAAATATGGTTTAACCATTATTAGTTTCATATTTGATATCTGACATTTTAATTGGGTGTCTATCCAACCAATAGGAAAAAATATATCTGACCACAGTAAAATTTAAATTTAAATATTATATACGTTATATAAAGACTATCATACAAATTTATACTCCCTCCATACTTAAAAAGTTTGTCGTTTTAGAAACGGCACGGTCTCCAAAGTGTAACTTTGATCGTTTATTTTTAAAAAATATTTATTGAAATATAATATATGTATAATTTTATGAAAGTATTTTTCAAAACAAATCTATTGATATGATTTTTCACATTTTCAAACTCAACAACTTAAAAGTTATTCAAGATTTACATTCCTAATGTTTAACTAAAATCTTGTTCTAAACGACAAACTTTTTGAGTATGAATGGAGTATAACAGAACAACCACGTATCCTGAATTGTTAAATATTGGGAATTGTTAAATATTGGACGTTGTTCCCCCCTCGTAGAATGTCTTGATCCTTTGTAAGCCCCTAATTAGATTAGAATCAAATATCAGTGTTTAGGACACTATACATTGGAACATAAAGATGTTATTATAGATCAATACCTTTAGATGAAATGTGAAAGATAGAGCAATCGAATTTGTATACACCCCCAAAAATAGTGATATTACTTTTGCCTAATGTCTCAAAAATATTGTAACTGGCATTATTCGCATCTTATTCGTCCCATATATATATATATATATATATATATATATATATATATATATATATATATATATATATATATAGTTGTATTCGTCATCAAAACCATCCGTATTTGTATTACTGTCCTGTGCGTGGGATCTTGTTTAGATTTGAGTTGAGTTGAGAAGGCAAAAGGAATGAGGCCTCAAAAAGAATAACCCAGGGGTAGTTTGCAAAAAAAAAAAAAGAGTTGCCGAATGTGACGCCACGTCTAGTGAACTGTGCAAGCGCGAAGGGGGATGGAAATTTCCGTCCACTCTGCCTAGTCCATCTTTGAGCATCAGTTGGATTCCTCTCACCACCGCGGAGACTGCCGCCGCCTCCTCACTTGGATTCCTCTCCTCATTGAGCATCAGTTACTCTCTTCAGCTCGATTTGAAGATGGAGGTTGCCGCTACAATGCCGCTTCAGCTCGATACGAAGATGGAGGTCCTCGAATCGGCCCTGCTGGCCGAGTTCATCGGCTATGTCAAGTTGACCTGGTCGGCGCACTCACGCTTGGACCAGCGTCGGCGCTGCCTGCGCCAGCTGGTCTCGAAGGTGAGCGCGGTGGTCGACGCCGCCGAAGAGCTCGAGCGCCAAGCGGGGCCCGGCAGCGGCGGCCTCGACATGTTCACCAGCCTGGATGCCGCCCGGACGGCCGCCGCCACGGAGGACGACATGGACGTCGACGGGGACGCCGCCACGGAGGACGACAACGACATGGACGTCGACGGGCGCCAGGCACCCCGTGCTCGCGCTCGCCACCGGCAGGAGGAGGGGAGCGGCCGCAGCTGCGCGTCCGCGGGCCTCCTCCCCTCGCCTGGCGCCAAGAGGAAGCGCGCCTGCGATGGCGGTAGCGGCGAGGTAGACACGGTGCAGCCGCAGAAGCGGCGGCTCCTGTCGTGGATTTGGTCGCACCAGTGGCGGCTCCCGTACGGCTCTGGTAAGGTCTCCTCCGCAGCACCTCGTCAGCCGGCGTTGCCTCGCTCGCGTCGCGCCCGGACGGTGGCATTGGCGATGTCTAAGATTCGACGCCGCATCGGAAAGCCGACGACGACAAGGCAACGGCCGCAGCCCAATCTCGGACAGCACTTCTCGCGGATTACTCTGTAGGCGAGGAAGCGATGGGGAGGTACCGGGTACGCTATCTCCCATGATTTCTAGTAGTGCATTTTGCAAAATTATGGGGTACCTCTCGCGGTTAGTGGACGGAATTAGCCTACTTGTAGTTCTTCATCTTTGGATGGATTTAGAATCAATGAACCTAGCAGTAGCAGCAGCAGAGTTTGTTGTAGTCTGTTAATTTGTGATATTGGTAGATTCAAGCTGCACTTGTCACTTGTGAGCTGTGACTCCAGCTTAGTATGGGATATTTAACTTTTTATTTTACCATTATAACGGTCGACAACTATCCAGATCTGACGTTATTTTTTTAGCATCTCTTTCGTGCGATCTCATACATTTTTACCACATTCATCGTTGTGGCGTACCACCGCAGCTATCCACGCTGGCAGCCGGGTACAAAATGACCTACAATGCCCCTGCCCTCTTTCTCTCTCTCTCTCCCTCCCTGACAGTTGGGTCCCACATCTCCGTCTCACTGCCAGTGGGGTCCCACTCGTCAGATTCATCTCTAACCTCCAGCAGAAGGAGAACAAGGGAGAGGGAGAGAGCAGAGGAGCGGGCGAGCTCTGCCCCGGCGACGCGGGAGCTCCGGCCGCAGGCGACCTCCGCCCCAGCGCGCGCAGGAGCCCCGGCCGCAGGAGAGCTTGGCTCGGCCCGGCCCGGGAGAGCACCCGGCCACCGCCTCAGCCTCGCCGGCCGCGCCCGCTGCTTGCAGGACCGTCCTCTGCTCTCGGCCAGCGCATGCAGGTCACGCGCGGCCAGTGCCTCGGGCCCCATCCGCCTTACCTCCCCGCAGTCCCCCCTCGTGACTGCTCGGCGTCGGCGAGCGCCGCCCCGGCTTGGCGGCGGTGCTCTAGGAACGGCGGCGGCTGCCGGCGCAGGATGAGGCGCTGTCGGGGGACCTCGCCCGCAGCCGTGGCTCCCGCAGTGCCGGGGTGGACCTCGCCCACGGCCGGTGGCTCTCGCACCGTTGGGCTGAGCTCTCCCGCGGTCGGGGCTCCCGCGCGCGTTGGGGTGGAGCTCGCCCACGACCGGGGCAGAGCTCGCCCACGGCCGGGGCAGAGCTCGCCCGCTCCTCTGCTCTCTCTCCCTCCCTTGTTCTCCCTATGCTAGAGGTTAGAGATGAAACTGACGAGTGGGACCCCACTGGCAATAAGAGGGAGATGTGGGACCCAACTGTTAGGGAGGGAGGGAGAGAGAGAAGGAGGGCAGGGGCATTGGAGGTCATTTTGCACCGGGCTGCCAGCGTGAATAGCCGTGTGGCACGCCACAACGACGAATGTGGTAAAAATGTATGAGATCGCACGAAAGAGATGCTAAAAAATAGTGTCATCTGTTAGCGTGAGATATGGAGAGTTGTTAACCGTTATAATGGTAAAAAGTTAAATATCTCGTTTAGTATAGTGCTAATTCTACTATTGACTGTGATGGTGTAAGGACATGATTATCCTAGAGGGGGGGGGTGAATAGGTCTGTTTAAAACAACTTAAACACTTTCTGTCAGATCAGGCCCGACACTGTCGGCCTTGGGTCCGACACTGCCGGGGTGCCCGGCACTGCTGCACTCAGGGGCGGCAGTGCTGGTCACCTGGACAGAACCTTGCACAATTCAAAATATGAACAAAGAATGGAAATTGTGCTTGAATCAAAACCTTCCTAGAGGTGTAGGGAACCTCTAGCACCATTTGAAAGTGGTAGCAACACACCCACCGAGTAGATCGGGTCCAAACCCTAGAAATCGCCTTGCAAACAATATATATCAGAGTAGAAAGACAAACACAAGGAGACACAAGATTTGACCCGTGATTCAGCTCGCCATCAAGGCTTGCCTATGTCCACGTTGTTGAGGTGCGCCACACAAGGCTCAAGCTCGCCACAAAGGCTTTCTCTTTCCTCGGTCTCAAGTCAAGAGAATGAACTCTTGAGATAAGGGGAAATGTATTAGCAATATGGGGTGTTACAAACCTCCCTAGATTGTCACACGAAGGAGACAAGCTCAAGGGTGATGCCTAGCCGGCTAGGAGCAATGCTCCAAGAGTAACAAACTCAAATCGCGGTCACCACGCAAACCAAATGCTTTTAGGAGTTGAAGATCCGAGGGGGAAGCTTCTTCTCAAGCTTGGAGGCTCAATCTCTCAAAGGTTGATTGCAAATCAATGGGGGAGAGAGTTGGAGCACCATGGGAGAAGAGAGAGCAAGAAGAGAGCTTCTCTTTCTGTTTTTCGAAGTCAGAATCAGTGAATGGCTAAACTAGCCATTGGGGAGAAGTGAGGGGGTAAGAAATACCCCTTCACTGTCCAACGGGCAGAACAAGTCGCGGTAGTGCCGGCTTGGCAGAAACAATAAAGATTGGATCTTGAAATAGCAGGCTGATTTGGCTACTATATATGTGGAGGTGTGGTGATAAGTTTAAATAGATAATGCATTTGGTTCATTTGTTGGTATGCGTGTTGAATCCCTCTTAATAGTACGACCTACCTAACTCAAATTTGGAATATAAATGAATTAAAATCTTTTGAGCTTGTTGTCATGCACTTTTGTAATTGAAAGGGTCTGCCAACCTATTCATCAACCTCCTTAAGATTAACCTGCTTGTCGTATTTGTAAAGTCTCATTAGTCTCAAACCCACTTAGAACTTAATTGCACTTTCAGATGGACAGATGATTAACGTCAAGATATTTATGCTCAATCCAGATTGGCTGACTTCGTTCGGAAAAGTCACGGGTGACTTTCTCTATGTCTGATGTAGTGATTGCGTAGCCAAAGTAATCTTTCCAAGTTCCAATCTGCCTAGCCCAAACATGAAAAGCAGCTCAAGTAACTAAGTAAGGCCTACTCCCTCTGTTCCAGAAAGAATGTCGTTATGGGAAGCGTGTCAGTCAAACTTTCTCAACTTTAACTATATTTTGTGTAAAATATATGCAACATTTATATCCTTAAATAAATTTATTAAAAAACTAGACTTAAAGATCTTTCCGATGATACTATTTACTTAGCATAAATATTTATATATTTTAATATATAATTACCGGAAGTTTGAAAACGTTGACTTCTCGGGATGCGAGAATAACATCTATTTTTAGGACGGAGGGAGTACTTCGTAACCGAGGAAAGATGAAACATACTATAATCTTTTTTTAGTAAGAAGTAAAAAATTATGACACTATATTGTAAGTTTTTAGCAACATATATTACAATTATCTAACACTTTCTTTCTGTACTTTTGTGTCTTGTCAAGCCAACTTCAATGCTCTAGTACACGTAGCCCTGGAATGCAGCCCTGGAATGCTTCAAATATTGGGGGTTGTAAAGTTTGCTAGCTTTCACTAAGGCCATTCTCAATGAGAGTTTCATATCCCACTTTCCAATGCTCTCATATATTGGTAACAGTGCTTAAAAATTTTATGGGGATGAAACTCTCTCTACTCCCATCAAACTCTTATGATATCTCTCTTCATAAATAAGGTGTCATGTCAGCCTATTTAATGTGCATGAAACTCTATGAATCGCCCATTGAGACTGGCCTAACAGTTGCCCTCCTGAATCTAGGTAGCTTTTTTTTCTGGCTTAAAAATCTTCTTCTATTTCCTTGTTTCTTTTTCCTTGCACCACTCTCTCAAAATGCTTTAGGAACCGAATGATATCAAAATCAGATTTTGGATGGTCTTTTAATCACTGTTGAAACCTTCACTCAATTATGTGCTTCTCATCCAAGTGAAAACATTCCTCATGTGACATTCAACCTATTTTTCCTTTTAACTTGTAGATGCTATAAAACCATATGTCTTGTTCTTGTCCAACTTATTTCTCATAATGTTAAATGCTTCTTCAAAGGCCGATTTGTCCTCAATGTTATACATGCAAAAATTAAAATCAGAAACAATATAAGATTGTTTGTCGTCTTCCTTTTTCTTATTGCATAAGTAAGTGATTGACCACATTTTTGCATTATGTGGTAGGTGTACAATCCATGACATGCTTCCTGTCATTTTTTTTTGGTGATCGACAAGTGTAACTTTGACTATGGTCAAGGGGGCATATGCATGAATGGAATGGTAGATCTGGTGATGTGGAAAAAAAAACAATACTCCCTCCGTTCCAAAAAAAAAAGTTATTTTCGCTTCTTAAGTCAACAAATTTTAACATTGGTCAACTATATTTAACAAAATATTAATATTTATGATACGTAATTAGTATTAGATAGATCTTTGAATATACTTTAATAATAAATTTATTTAAAGATATAATTTTTGCATATATTTTCTACAAACTTAGTCAAAGTTTAGAAAATTTGACCAACACGCTTCCCATAATGACTTTCTTTTTTCCGACCGAGGGAGTACGCTTTTTCGCCGGAGAAGAATGTGGCCGCCACCTCGCCTGCTTTGCGAGAAAAAAGGTGCGCGCGGCGTTGGTTGCATGCTGCTCTTGTGTTCAGTTTCAAGTGTTCTCGGCCGAACGCCTGCACTGCCGCACACCTGCGTCCGCGTGAGCACATACCTCCAGGCTCCAGCCTGCTCGGCGGTGGGCCCGTGCTGCGTTTCCCCTCTGTAGAATGCAGCCCGAAAATGCTGCAGCTGGAGCACGTGGGCGGCTACGCCTGGCAGTGGGCTAGCTAGTGGCACCTGAGCCCCAAATCCAAGCTCTCCACGATGCACGACCGCAGGAGCACGAGTAGTACTAGCGCACAACGCTCCACGCGACCACGCGCCACTGTACTCCGTATGTAAATATGAGGCCACGTACGATGCAAAGATGATCTTAACCTACAATAAATTAAATTATTTTTTTATGCTAATTTAGACCATAACTGTCAATTTCCAAACTTGATCATACGGAACCGCTCACCGCTTAACGTCGCTGCAACCGTGCAAGCCATGGATGTTATGCTTTTTCTTTGACCAATAATCACCATGTTTATCTGATCGTTTTGGAGACTGATAAGTTACTATTTTTAGCTATTGTATTATATTGTGGAAGAAAAACAATGTTTTGATATCTGATAAATCAATTGATAAACTAAGTAAACATGACAAATGTTTTTTGAGTCTTGACCGTCTCTATGATTGGAAAAAGTTCAGTAGTACTCGTTATCTAGTGTATTTTAAATAGTCATCATGTTCTTTGATATTAAATACCAATAAGGATACTCATTTTGCATACCAATACAAATATGATTTAGCGACTATTAGTTTAATATTTGTATCCGACATTTTAGTTTGGTATATATCCAAACCAATATGAAAAAAATATCCAACTAACATTTAAATTTAAATGTTATACATTATATATTACATATATCCTAGAATGTCTTAATCCTTTGTAAGAGCATCTTCGAGAGTATTTAATAATTTCTTCTCAAGATGTATGTTTTCAACTCCAAAAATAATATTAAGACCGCTACCAGCAGTTTGTGATGATTTACTCTTAAAATATAGTGGAGAATTTTACAACAAAAATTCTATATTATTTCTAAATTATCCTAATCATTTTCATATATTTCTCCCCCTTTATATATTTGCATCAGAAATATTTTATTATTATTTATTCTTTCATGCGTTCTTCCATCTTTAAATTGGAAGAAGATACGCCGTGAAAGAGAGAGCACGTGTTTTTGCATGTGATGGAGGTTTTAAGTGCTAAAATATTATTGGGAGGAGAAATTGTGGGTTGTTGAAGATGAGTTTTTTCTATTCTTTCAAAAAATGAGGACCTGATAAGTTTATTGGGTAATCATAAAGATGCTCTAAGCCCCTTAATAGATTAGAATTAAAGATCAGTGTTTAGAAATGCTAAAGAGGGTTTGAACTTTCATATAAAAGTCTGTTGGCTTCTTTAAGACGTCGTAAAGACGCATTGTAATAAAAATTTTATCTATCATAATACAACAATGTGAAAACCTTTGCGTGACCTCGAGAAAAAAAAAGAGTTTTAGGAACACTGGAACATAAAGATGTTATATTATGGATCAATAACTTGTAAACGAAATGTAAAAGATGCAGCAATCGAATTTCTACAACACAAGATACATTGATATTGCTTTTTACTCTCTCCATTTTAAATTATAATTTATTTGATTTTTTTATCACAAATTTAATAACTCGTCTCATTCAAAAAATTTAAGCAAACATAATTAAATTTAAGTTATTTTTATAGACTATTCAATAAATAAGTAAGTCATAACAAAAGAAATGATATTTTGTAAAAATAAATAAATAAAATAAGTAGTTAAATTTAGAATTTAAAAAGTTAAATAAACTATAATTTATAATTTAGAACGGAGTACCTATTATCTTAAAAAAAAATACTGGCCACGTCTAGTTGCAATCGGCCACGCCATTGAACGCTCCGATTGCACACCCCTGCCAGCCTACTACTACTACTACTCCGCTGTGCCTGTTCGTGGAGCCGTGGTCCGTCATCCGTGGACAGTCCCATCTCCTCCCCTTCCCGTCCCCACCACCGAGACTGCCGCCGCCGCCGCCTGCGTCCCTCCACCACATTGGAACTCCACACTGAGAGCATCGAAGAAGGAGAACAGTTGCCGCCCGCTTCGGCTCGATTTGAAGATGGAGATCTTCGAATCGGCCCTGCTGGCCGAGTTCATCGGCTACATCAAGTCGAACTGGTCGGCGCACTCGCGTGTGGACCAGCGCCGGCGCCGCCTTCGGCAGCTGGTCTCGAAGGTGCGCGCGGTGGTGGACGCCGCGGAGAGCGGCGCGGGGGCGGCGCTGCGGGACGAGTCCTTCTCGGCCTGGCTGATGGCGCTCCGGTCCGAGGCGGTGCGGGGCCAGGAGATGCTCGACGACGCGGCCCGCGCCGCGGCCGTCGCCACCTCCGCCCGCCGCTTCCTCGCGGGCTTCAAGGCGCTCTTCGTCTGCAGCGCCGAGGTGGACCGTCTCACGGACGCCGTCGAGCAGCTCGAGCGCCTGGCGGGGCCCGGCGGCGACCTTGACATGTTCGTCAGGGTCCTCAGCCTCGACGCCGCCCGCGCCGTCGCCGCCGCCACGGAGGAGGACATGGACGTCGACGGGCGCCCCGCTCGCGGTAGTGCTCGCCACCGACTGGAGGGGAGCGGCTGCAGCTGTGGATGCGCGGGCACCGTCGCGGCCCTCCTCCCCTCGCCTGGCGCCAAACGGAAGCGCGCGTGCGGGGGCGGCGGCGGCGTCGACGCCGGCTCGACGTCGCAAGGCGAGGTCGACGCGGTGCAGCCGCAGAAGCGGCGGCTCGTGGCGTGGATGCGGTCGCACCAGGGGCTCTCGTCCGGCTTCGGCAGGGTCTCCTCCGCACCTCGTGCGCCGCCGCCGCCGGCGTTGCCCGCCCGGAGTGTGGCATTGGCGATGTCTAGGATTAGACGCCGTATCGGAAAGCCGGCGACGACGAGGCACCGGCAGCAGCCCAGCCTCGGACAGCACTTCTCGCGGATTTCGTTGTAGGCGAGGAACCGACGGGGGGAAGGGAGGTACGCTATCGCCCATGATTTCTTAGTGCATTTTGCAAAATTATGGGATGCCCATGATTTCTTAGTGGATTTTGTAAAATTATGGGATTCCTCTAGAAATTAGCCTACTGGTAGTTGTAGTTCTTCGTCTTTGAATGAATTTAGAATCAATGGACCTAGCAGTAGCAGCAGCATTGTAGTAGTACTACTTCAGTTCGGTTAGTCTGTGGTATTGGTAGTAGATTCAAGCTGCACTTGTGAGCTGTGAACTCCAGCTTAGAACTACTAGTGCTAGTTCTACTGTTGACTGATGACTGTGACGGACCGATGGATAACGTAAGATCTTTGTGCTTGTGCTGTTTTGCTGTGCGATGTTGTTTTTTCTTTGCTTGAAAAGAACCGGAGGGCAGCACGTGAAGAATGTAATTTGTCGTTTCTTGACGAGCTAATGAGGTCCTGTTTGGATGTCCATCACTTTTAGCTCCCAACACTCTAAGTAATAAATAAATAAATAAATATTGTCTACGTCTCTAAATATGTCATTTTCGCTTTTAAAAAATAATTTTAACTAAATATATATTTAAAAATAATTTATGATACATAATTAGTACTATTGGATAGATATTTAAATCTAGTTTTTTAATAAATTTTTAGACCCCAAGCTAAGTATAAAGTGATCTAAATTTTTAGTCTTTAAATTTATCTAACTAAACTTTCTATCATACGGAATATGATCAAACATGGCTCTAAGTCACAGTTATAACTAAGTATATATATAGACATATTAATATCGAAGTTAAAAAGATTTGAGTGGCCGGGTTTCTTAAAGATGGAGGTAGTACTTTATTGCCCTGCAGCTTGCAACTGCAATGTCTCATCGATCATAGTACTATCTGTAACTTTGAATCTGGTCAAGAGGCACATGAAATGGTAGATCTCGGTGACGCGGACCACCTTTTAGAAAGTTTTTATATTACCCTGCAGTCTGCCATCGGCACGTTCGTTTAAAAAGATTATACACACTAATTTCTGGTGAGAGAAAAATACTGATCGGATTTAAGTCGACTGGAACAGGCTGCATGTCTCGTCGATCATATTGGGGGTGATGTGGAACAATCTGGGTCAAGCATAGCAGCACGTTGCATGGATCTGGTGATGTGGAGCAATTTGCGGCGAAGAATGTGGCCGCCACCTCGCCTGCCTTCGCGAGAAAAAAGGGTGCGTGCGGCGTGACTGCCACCTCGCCTCAAATCCATGGAAGGAACGACGAAACTTCTTCGCGCTCGTCCTTTTTTTTTTTTGAGAAACCTTGCGCTCGTTCCTTGGAGATCGGGACTGCATCAGGATGTGGCCCAACAGTTCGGAGTCCAACTGGAAAGCGTACTGTGAGCCCGTGACTCGCAATTCCATGTGGGCTGAGTCCACTTGAAGAGAAACTCGAAGTACTACAGGCCCATCTCATGTTAGCTACAGTACTAAGTACGGTGCTAGAGACGACTCCAGCCCGGCCCAATGAAGTCGAAAGGCCCATCTCATACGGGCTCCAGCATCTGGTCTGTTGTTCAACCGCAAGTCAACAATCCGGTAGAGGAGATTGTTTAGAATTCATTATTTTTGGGGGGAGTAACAGCTTGATTGCTGTGGTTTTGGGTCAAGATCGTAAACTAATATTTGTATAAGATTAATTAAGAAAGCAACAGCCCGTCTGTGCTTGCGCTAATGATGCGTGTCTCTTCACTAATTATATAGCGTCCAAAATCATTGCACGGAATCTCAAAGGGGCGCTCGAACTAACATTATTGATTGGAGTATTCCCTGCACCCGCAGTGCGGTGCTATGATCGACATCGGTGGTGGATCCTCTTTTCTTTTCGTTCTAGCAACAACAACAAAAAATGCCGCGGACGAAAACGACCCGTTCATGTAAATAATTTTGTAGAAATGTGGATGGAGGTTTATATACAAGTTTCGGTTTGAATTGATGCAAAGTTACAAAAAGACGCTCAAAATCGATACAGGAAGATCACACGCGACGGCCGAATTTACACTTGCAACGGAATAAAAAAACGGGAGTATTTACCACGCAGAGACTAGTAGACGTGAAAGAAAAGGGAGGAATCGATCGATCGATCGATGGCGGGGGTGCGCGCCGGTCGTCGATCACTCAGAGGTCCTCGGCGATGCAGGCGAGGTGCGGGTGCCACGGCGCGGCGTGGCTGCCGGTGCTCATGCGCCGGCGGTGCTGCTGCGCGGGCGCCCTCTCCCTCTTGTGCTGCTGTTGCTGCTTGTGCTGCTTCTTCAACTTGGCCGCCTCCTTCTCCTCCGGCGACTCGGCGCCGAGCTGTCCCACCTGCCGGTCGGTCACGGCGGCGGCGGCGACGACGACGCTGCCTTCCGACTTGCTGCGCACGTGCCGGCTCGGCGTGCCAGCACCGCCTCCGCCGCCGGTGGCAGACTTCTTGGCGTCGGGCACGGACGCGGCCGGGATGAGGAAGTAGATCTCCCCGCGCTGGAGCTCCGAGTCGGGCGACACGATGAGGATCCTGCGCACCACACCCTGCGGCGACGAGCAGGGCCTGCTGAGCACGTGGTTTGGGTGCGCCGCCAGCACCTCCCCTGCCGACACGGCGCGGCCGTACTCGTCGACGCGGCCGCTCAGGTGCACGATCCGCACCAGATCCAGCGCGCCGCACGGCAGCACGCACGCCAGGCAGCACCGCAGGCTGTTTCCCATGCCGCGCGCTGTCGTGTTCGATCGGTGCCCCCCGCGCCGCCTGCGCGCCCGCCCGCCCAGCTTGTTCCACCTCTCCTCTCTCCCTCTCTTTCTGTGTCCTCTGACCTCTCACGGTGACGACGCGGCCAGCGCGTATATATAGTTGGTGTCTTTGTGAGCTCGGGTTGAGGACAAACAAAGAGCCAGGAAATGTACTTTGAGGTTAATCACGTCATGTATTTTTTTTTTGCCGTTTGTTGCGAGGAATAGAATTAACTAGCTACAGTAGCAAACAGGTAATAATAATGTAATGCTACAGTAGGTTGATTAGTGCGTGCCCATGTTCCGATAATCATTTTAATTTAGTTTTCTGTTTTGGATGGATGCGCCAATGATTCGCACACGGCACGGCACCACTCATGCGCACAGCCCTGCTGCCCTGCTGGAGCCTCGTTGTACTGTATCCTTCCTCTTCCTCTTCGGCTCTTCCTCACTGATGGTGCGTGTGTGCGTTGGATTGCATTGCATCAGTGTTCATCAGTAGTCCTGCAACTGCAAGCGATGCGACGAGAGGAGGACGAGTGTGAACGCGCCATTGGATGGGTCGTGGATGCCAGAGATTGGATTCTGAATTATTCATGCATTTTTTTATAGCTACTGTAATAGAAATACTGTTTTTGGAGTGGAATTATGCGTGTACAGTACTGCTGCTGCTTGTGATTGATGTTTGGTACACGTACTATACCTACAAATGCTCCAAAACGAACCCGTCCGTGCAACGTCTTTTTCGTGAGCAGTGGGTGATCATTTTGAGAGGAATATTGTATTTTTATTTGCGTTTTTTTTATATGCGAGAGAAGGTGAAAGAGTTGGCTGACTATTTAGAGTCTCTTATCACATCAGATGTTTGATACTAATTAAATAGATTAAATATAATTTATATTATAAAATTAATTACAGCGGCATGGAGTATTTCACTAGACGAATCTATTAAACCTAATTAATACATCACTAATATATATTTACTGTAACACCAAATTGTCAAATTATAGACTATATATTAATAGATTTGTCTCGCAAAATAGTCTTCCGCTGTTAAATTAGTTTTATAAATAGTCTATATTTAATAATTCTAATTAGTGTCTAAACATACGATGTGACATGAACTATTTTGTAGTCCGTGTAACCAAACCGGGCCTAAGCAGCTGGCTACCTGCTGCTGCGGTGGCCTTCGATTGGGAGCCAGTCGATCACTCCCACACGTGTTGGATCATGGATGAGTAGCTCCGAATTGAAGCTGAATCATTGTGTTTGTGTTGGAACTAATTGTGTCATTAGCCTCTTGCGTAAACGCACGTCTAGCCAAGCTGGACCAAAATTATTGTGCAGCAGCAGGTTGGTTGGCTAAGCTTATAACCAGTACTAGTACTAGCACTACTACCTTGCTTACGCTTTGGTCAACCCGTGGGGAAATCCTTCCGTTGATGCTCGCCACCGTGGTTCTGCTAGATTGCCTTACCAGACAAATTAATTATTTCGATCTGGTTGTATTCTTCTTTTTATTGTTTTTGTTTGCGAGGACAATCGTTTTGTTTCAGATCCGATCCACAGGCCTCAAATGTTAACCTCTGTCCTCAGCAGCCAGATCAATCCAACAGGTGAACACCCAGGAAAATCATTACTGCGGTAATCATAGGTACATACTCCCCTAGTCCTAAAAAATAAAATTCTAGAACAGTATCATATTTTAGTATATCAATTGACAATTTAAGTTATTTTATACAAGATTTAGATCAAACATTAAAATAAATGAATCATAAATAGTTTTAAAGCTTTTAAGTTTTTGAATTTAAACATATAAAATTATATGAATAGATTTATCTTAAAACATTTTTTTATAAAAATATGCTAAAGGCTATATCGCTGTTCAAAATAACTTATTATTAATACATAGGGAAGGACAGCGTACGATTTTGCAGAAATTGACAGCATCCGTCCGTGTGCCCGAGGTACGTACGCGTGTGCAGGTGGTACGGTAACGTACCAAGTGGCAAGTGGCAAGTGGCAAGTGGCAAGTGAAAGAAACTTGCTAGCAGCAGTAGCAGTAGCAGTACCTTGTCCTTACCATACGTGTGCATGTGGTGGCCGCACGTGGGGGCTTCCATGCAGTCATGCAGACAGTAGTGTTGCCCTCAGAAACAAGTTGCCCCTCCTCTCCCATGATCCCATCCGTCGACGTCGGCCGATCCGATCCGTCACGCCACCGTCACGACACGTGGCCGCGCCGGCGCGGCCCCGTCCACGAGGGCGTTGTCTCACCTGTCCATCGGTCGGATGGGCCGGCACACCGAACACGTTCCCAAGTTCTTCTCCACGAATCGGCATCCGCGATCCAGGACGGGACGCGCCCCTGTCCCACGGATCACGTGTGAGCGCGTCGGCCGACCACTTTGCTTCCGGTGCAGTGGGCCACGGCCACATGATGGGCTAATGCGTTTGGTCTCCAGTGCCTGAGCCCACCCACCCACCACTGGGCTTTTAAGATGGGCCACGCTAGTCCTACGTCTCAAAGCAGCCCATATGTGAGGACCGAGGTCAACTACAGGAGAGGTCTCTCTCTCTCTCTGCAAAGGCGGTTGATGTGATGATCCTTGGTCGCGCTCTGAAAGACTGTAACCGATCGCCGTCGCCGTGCGGCCGAGACCGACACGATGACGCCACGACGCGTCGCCGGCCGCTACCTGACTTTCTTTTCATTCCTTCCGATCGACTCCATTCACCGGCCCGCGTCGTAAAGGACTAAAGGCGGTTGCGTTCCATGGCACGCCTTGCCGTTCTTGGCTGCTCACACACACACGATCGATATGATGCGTCTTCCATTCCATTCTCGGTTCCTCGATCGAGACGGCGAGCCCGCGTCTTTCATCTGTCTC
Source organism: Microstegium vimineum (assembly GCA_022036555.1). Lineage (NCBI taxonomy): Eukaryota > Viridiplantae > Streptophyta > Magnoliopsida > Poales > Poaceae > Microstegium > Microstegium vimineum. The sequence goes on along the minus strand of CM039134.1, from coordinate 17,114,949 downwards.
CGTCTCTTTTCGGCCGCGCGCTTGGTCGATGCGTCAGCCGTGACGAGGCCTGCCTCTCCATTGTTGCCATACATAAGCTCTCGATCGCCACGCCTGGGGAGGTTGCTTATTCGGTTCTGGGTAGCCACGCACACCACAAACAAGAGCAAGTGAAGAGCGATCAGAACCTTGCTAGCTCGCTACCTAGCACTAGTTGGCTAGCTAGCACGTCTGTTCTTGCGTTCGTCAGCGCGAGCGTGATCGTCGGCCGGGAAAGGAGATCGAGGGAGTGAGGGACCGCCGGCCACGGACGACGACGACCTCGCCGACTGCTGCTGCGGAAGCTGCCTCCTGTGCTGCGTCTGCGCCGGCCACGCCATCTGCAACTGGTGCACCATCCCCATCGCGCTGGCGGCCATCGCGGTGCTCATCGCCGCCTTCGGCGTCGCCCTCCCCGTCCACGCCACCGTCACCGACGCCTCGCTGAGCCGCCTCGACCTCTTCGTCGTCACCAGCAACGGCACCACCACCGCCACCACCGTCGACGCCGCGTCGTCCGTCTCCATCGCCTACAACCTCTCCCTGACCGTGCAGCTCCGGAACCGCAACTGGGCGATGCGGGTGGAGCTCGTCGCGCCGCTCGACGCCGAGCTCCGCTTCGCGGGGCGGCGCTTCGACGGCGCCCGCCTGGCGGACTCGGGCAACAGGGTCCCGCCGCGGCGCACGCAGGAGTTCCGCGTCCTGGCCGCGTCGTCGAAGGCCGGCGCGGCGGTGCCGCTCGGGGGCGCCGGCGCCGCGGCGGAGCTCGCGAGGGAGCGCGCCGAGGGGGTGTTCGAGGTGGAGCTGAGGATCACAGGAGACGTCAGGTACCGCCCCGTGAACGCCGGCCGGAGCAGAAGGCTGGAGGTGACGTGCCCGCTCAAGATGCTCATGCCGAACGCGCCGCGAGGGACGCACTTGGTGGTGCTGCAGAAGGACGTCAGCTGCTATTAGCTTCCTTACCAGGAATTACATACGTATGTATGCTTGCATATATATGGTTGCATTGGACGCAGTTTGTTGGGATCTGATCTTCATATATATGAACAAATAACTAACCTAGCATGGATATATAATGGACTCATATGAATTCGCATGTGTAATTATTACTAAGTCACGAATGAATGACTGATCCACGTCTACTGTCATTCACCTTCAAGTAGTGACAATTAGTAATATGATCAAATAGCGACGGAGCCAGCGGCTGGGCGGCAGGGGCTCGAGCCCCCCCCCCCCCCCCTACTACCGTCCGGTACGTAGAGCCCTTCTAAAGCTCCACCTTTTTTTTCCTACTGTGAATTTTATTATTAATTAACGTTTTCAATATTACAATGTTTTTGATCTATTATATATTTATCTATTATGATGATAGTAGTATAGTTAAGTCGCTGTAGATTTTTGTTCAACCCGTCCTAAATTTTTTCCTGACTTCATCCCTTATCAATGACACATATATATATATATATATAGAGAGAGAGCATGCATGCAATGTTTCATCAAGTTCATTTTTTACATGTACTCTTACTTTTCGCTTTTATGTTTTGCTGGTATCTTTTGAGATATTATTCTCGAACCATCCTATCACTGACTCCTCGCTGCTTCGATCACTGGGGCACGGTTTTGCTTGCTCCGCAGCTTGTTTGCCGACCTAATGCAGTAATGCGTGTGTGACGTTAAGTTGTAATGATTCACTGTACCTGCAATGAATACCTTGCTAGAGTTCTAGCTTTAGTACCTCCTCGGTTCTAAAGAAGATACTCCATGCATATTATAATTGTACCTGTATCCCCAGTTAATTTTATTAAAAGTTTAACTAGATTTATATACTAACTAAAGAGTATCAATATTTATAAACATATAAAATGGGTGCACTATTAAAATATATCTTATGACGAATATAATGGTTTTTGTTTAGAATTATAGATGTTGAGATTGTGCGCCCTTGTTTTTATAAACTTGGTTTAATTTACAATAGTTTAACTTATTTTTTTCCCGGATTGACGGAGTAATTATATCATAAGTTTACTATTAATCAAAGCATCCGCGGAATCAGAAATTCATAAACACTGAATCTTCAAAACTCTCTACACTACCTTTAACAGTTCAATTCAACCCCCTCCTGCCTGTTGGATGATGCAAATATGCTCGGATCCAAGTTACAAGAAGCAGTATCCGTATAACGGTATAACATTGCTAGCAAAAAAAAAGTATAAAGGCTTGTTTGGAAGGCCGGTATTTAGTTCAAAACACTTGTAAATTACAGGTCTGATAATTTTTTCAGCCCAAATCTAAATTAGTTGTTTGATGACCGATTTATATATTAATTTTACATCTGTATTCAGTCAAAACCAGTGTAAAATAATAAAGACCTCCACAGGTCTGAAAGAAAACGACGTCTATCGGGCACGCCTCCCGCTTCCGCAGCCCCAACACGTCGCCGCCGCCACATATATCGCACACGCCGCCGCCATCGCCGTTCGACGCCGCCTCAGCGTCCCCTCCCCGCGGGCTATCCACACGTCTATATCCTCCGAAGGACCCCCCTGGTGCCGTATTGGTGTACATCGGCGCCCGACGAGCATCTCGCCGTCGCCGATGGTGTCCTTCGACGGCTGCGTGGTGGCGTATTGATGTTCCTCGCCGTCACTCGCTTCGGGCCGCCCCGCCTCATCTACCTCAGGACGCCGGCATGCTCCTCATGTTCTTCCTCTTCCGCGAGCTCGCCATCCTCTCCCAGAACATCATGTGTGTAGCCATCGCTCTCCACCACAGATCTGAGCACTCTGTTCTTGAGTTCATATAGCCCAAAATTTGCAGAATTTGTGCAATTAAATTGGCAGTACTGGAAGTTGAACAGAGATATCTGTCTGGTAGCAGCCACTCATCGACGGTGAGCTCATAGGAGTAGACGAGTAGTTTATTACGACACATGTATTCGCCTCTGCAAAGCGAGCAGTGCACCATTAGCAGCTTCAGGCATACTTTCCATCCAAACACCATTTTCCCATGTGAAAAAAAAAATCAATGGTATTCTTATGCACAGTAATTTACAAGTGAAAGCTACTTACAGACGTAAAATATTACAAAGTACCCAAACATGCCGTGAAGGTATAACATACCCATCAAAGTACATGAGGCCCGGCCGCAAGCAGTGTATTGGCGCCGGCACGCGGTGACACGACACACAAATGCGTTGGGTTGCCTGGCCTGCGCTCCTGGGCTTGAGCGGCTCAGCCCAGCCACCACCGGGCTTTTTTGAGTTGGGCAACGCCAGAAACTCCAGCTTGCTGCGGAGAAATCCCATTTTCTTTATAATCTGATGATACTCCCACCATCCTAAATTAGAGAACATTCTGAAAATCTTAAAAAGTCAAAACATTTCAAATTTAATTAAAATTATAAAAAAATTATAAAGATTTATTATATCAAATATATATACTGTGAAAATATAATTGATGAAAAATCTAATAATACTTAATTGACATCATATATATTATTATATAAGTTTGGTTAAATTTGAAATGCTTTGACTCTCCAAGATTTATGGAGTGTGTCTTATAATTTGGAATTAAGGGAGTACTGTATAATTTGGGCAGCAACTTTCTGTGGTTGACTTGGTTAGATTTAAGTTTGGGCCATTTGTTCCGGTTGAGAGCGCACGTTGGCCGGTGTATATACTAGCACAAATGGGCGCGCTCCGCTGCGCCGGTTCTTGCTAAGCATTTTTTCCAAGCGATAAAGCGAGTTAGTTTTTTTTGTATATACTCAAACAATATATATACAATAGCATGGATAAGTACTCAAAATTATTGTTATGGTCTAATAATAGCCCAATATAAAGATGCACGGATCTGGTAGAAATATTACGAACTCGTTATTGTCATGATTGATATGAATCACCATACTACACGCAATTTACGACGTATGATTGCTACTTGTATAAAACAAAAGATTTAAAAATAAATGAGAGAAAGAAAAGAATTAAAAAGCTTGAATAAAATTAAAACTTAAAAATAATAAAAGTTTTTTGGAAGTAGTAACTAAAAAAGATAAAAAAGCCTCAAACAGTTCAGTATAAAAGCTATACTGGCCTCATACAAAGACTACATTTTTTTTTATTGCTATAATTGATATAGACCACCACACTGTATGCACTCTGATGCGTAGGATCGTACATGTCTAAAATAAAAAAAAATAAAAATAGAAATACTACATGCTCTTTATCGCTTGCTTCAGAACTTAAAATAAAAAAATCTAAAACTTCAAAATTATAATAAAAAACTAAAAATTAAAAAAAAAAATAAAAGAAAAAAAAACGTCAAATCGATGAACAGTGCATGGGGCCCTCTCCGGCCTCCCATTTATTCGGTTGAGAGAGTATCGATACGGCAAAATAGATGCTACCAATCGAATTCGCTGGATTTAGTTCCAACGAGCTCAACTAGCGATAATGGTCTGCATATGCTATTTAAGATGTTAAAATTAATTTTGTGGTGAAATTGCATACGGTGAAAATGGAGAAAATTAAATGTGACTGTCTGCCTTTTTAAAAACTTGAACTCGTGACCAAGAACTCAGCATTTACACCACTTACCACTACACAGCTTATTATACTACTAATTCTTATATGATTCTCTCTTTATGTACAAATATCATGTAATCTTATATTGAATATTTTAGCTATTAAATAAACTCAAAGTATCAAATCGATGGTTTAATCTAAGAGCATCTCCAAAAATTCCTTAAGCATTCTCCTAATCTTTGTTTTTTTAAAAAGATTAAAAAAAATCCATCTCCAACAACTTCTAATCTATCCTCCTAATATTTTAGGAGTTGTAAAAAACCCACTCAATCGGCGTAACTATTCTCCGCCCGCGCGTATCCTCCCCGCGCGATTATTTCCTTCTCGCCGCCGTCAATCTGGCGTGGCGCTTCCCTTCGCGCCATCTTCTGTCGTCGTCCAAAGCACCGCGTCGTCTGCAGAAGGATTTCGTGGCCGCCAGCGTCGTCTGCAGAAGGTTTGGTGCCGCCGTGGCCACTAGCTGCTGGGCCATGGCCGGAGTGCCGGACCTCGTTGTAGGCTTTACCGTTTTAGTGCCTCCCTGGATCGAGTTGGCCGGCCGGCGACCAAGCCGACCAGTACCTTACTTGCTGTTTTTTCTGCGAACTTAAAATCTTGCCACTTTATTCGACAAGGAATTGAACCTTCTACTAGCTCAATGGATGAAAAGAGTTTCAGCCAATTGAACCGTTTGTCTCCATGATTGGTCAGGGAGTCTCTAAGATATAAAGCGACCGTCTCTAAAAAAAATATCGTTAAAGAGTCGGACACTTTTATGTCCAAGAGTTTCTTAAATTTTTCTCATAAAAACTTTATGTTTCCAACTCCTAAAAAATTATTAGGAGAGAAAAAAAAGTCATTTCCAAGAGTTTCTAATATTTCACTTTTAAAATATTAAATTTTGTTCTCACAATGATTTTTTTCTCGCGTCTTCTTCTTCCTTTTTTTTTGTCGCATGACCCCCCTCGGCCGCTCGCCGCCGTCGCAGATTTGCATGTCGAGCATGACGCTCAGCATCACGGGAGCATACGCATCACGGGACCATGCAGCCAGCAAACAGCAAGCCAGGAAGCAGGTCTGTTCGTTTGGTAGAATTATGCACTGTTCTTATAGGATTATATACTGTTATTTGATTTCTTGTGAAAAATAAACACCGTTCTAGTTGGATTTATGCCGGCTGAAAAACCAAGCGAACAGCCTCGTGTCAGCCACCGTCCCACCGGGGAGTTATACATTTGCATAATTGGACTTGGTTCTTTATATTCTTTATTTAAAAAGTTAGAGTCTACTACGTGTGTCTCGGAAAAGAAGTCCGAAAATATCACTGCTCTCAGCACTTGTGTGGCCTAGCACGTGCTGCGCACAGTCAATCTAAAATTCTAAATGTCCATCTCGGCTATGGTCCTATGGAAAGCGTGGGTCAACGGAATTAACTGACGAATGCAGACAGCGCGTAGCTCTCAGCAAAACATTGCTCGTATTTTTAATTATTTATTTATTCTTAGGGTAGCAGACAATGTGCTTGAAGATCAAAGCGTATACATGATTACTTGGGGTCTATTTGGTAAATGTGGCTAATTACTAGTTGAGCTAAAATTAAACTCAAGTTAGCTTTGGTTGTCTACCTAGTTGGCTATCTACTAGTTACTATCATTTAAATAATAAATTAACCACCTATTAGCTCTCTAGAATTTTTTTTGCTATTTTTAGCTAGCTAGAGTAATTAGCACTTGTATCAAAACATGTCCTTAGTCCGGTCCTAATATATAACATGTTGGATGTTAGCCTCGGTGCTCAACATCGGAGATCAACTTCTAGGTCAGCATAGACAGTGGTTTGCAGAGTTGCACAATTCAATCTCCCTCGGTCCCAGAATGGACGGCCTTACATATCTAGGTACGGAAATTAAGGGTTAGTTTGGTACAACTCTGTTTTATTAGTGAAGTTGTTTTTTTTTACAAAATAGCTTTCTGAGCAACTTTCTAGATAAAATTGAGCTATTTTAAAAAAAGTGTTTGACAAAACAGCTTAACTTTATGCATGAACATGGGAGAGAAAGGGGAGAGAGAGTTGTGATCCCACTTCATATCTTTGTGAGAGGAAAAAAAATAGCTTCATGAGTGAAACTATTTTGAAAAGAGATGTTTAGCAAAAAAAATAAACAGCTCACAACTATACTAAACAGACCCTAAAAAGTGAAGAAAGTATGGTGCATAGAAAACGATAAAGAGAGAGGTGGAGATATAATTAATATTGAAAAAAGAGAAATATGTATCAGGGAAAAAGAAATTAAGTGTATTGTAAGAAAGTCAAGTATTTTAGACAAATTAAACTTATAATGTCATTATTTTAGTACGAAGTGAATAATCTAAAGAAGCTGCTGACATAAAGACATCTCAAGACACTGCGTTTGGAAAACGATACTTGTGTCACACAGTCCTGATGTATGATACTTGTGGGGTGTAGCGGTAAAAGTAATTTGAGTTCGAAGATATTTTCCTTGCAACGACTCCAGCTGATGTATGACCTTCTCTCTCCTTGTAACCACTACCTTAGTTATCTTCAGATATTCGTACTCTAGATGGTCTTCCGGAATTTGTTGAAAAATGTAGTGCATATCGATAAAAAAATGTATAGCTACCTGTTAAATGACTTTTGGGGTATAATCACCACACACACTAAGGTACAAATATCTAAATAGCCTAATCGGTCATATATCTAGACTATGTCTAAATTCTACTCCCTCCGTCTCAAATTAATAAGACATCAAAAAATTATAAAGATTTATGATATATATTATAAAAATATAATTGATAAAGAATCTAATAATACTTAATTAATATTATAAATGTTATTATATAATCGTATAAGTTTGGTCAAACTTGAAATAATTTGATTCTCCAAGATTCATAGAATATCTTATAGTTTGAGATAGAGAGTGTAGCGTTTTAGTCGTCCTAGGATGACCGCTAGCGTTTTCCTCCGAAGCAGAGCTACCAAGGTAGTAAATGAGATCAAGCATGAAAACGCCCTGTTGACATATGACAGATGTGATCAAACCAAAGCCATAAACGGTATTAATAATAGCCACAAGCTACAGTAAGGTGATATATGGATCTAGGGGATAAAATTTAGTTTGTGTCACATCGAATGTTCATATGCTAATTAGGAGGATAAACATGAACTAGTTTTGAAACTAATTACAAAACTCGTGGCTAATTCATGAGATGAATTTTTTAAGCCTAATTAATCTATTATTAGCACATGTTTACTGTAACACTATATTGTCAAATCATAGACTAATTAGGCTTAATAGATTTGTCTCGCAAATTAGTTCCAACCTATATAATTAGTTTTATTAATAGTCTATATTTAATATTCTAAATTAATATCAAACATTCGATGTGATAGGGACTAAGCTTTAGTCCCTAGGAAACACATAGTTTATTTACTGCGATGGTATTTAACACGTCTCCAACAATATAAGCTAGTATTGGCTCTAAGCTAACTCATATAGTGTGGAGAGATGTCTTGAATATCGTGCTATGAGAGAAGAGTGTGTATGAGACTATCTCTTAACTTTACGTTAGTCTCTTGTCTTTTGTATTATTTAATGATTAAAAAATTTATAAGCTAACAATAAGATAGATCATTGGATGCCTCCACACATATACTATTATAATAAGCCAAGGAAGTATCGCCCCCCGTATCAGTAGAACTCAGAGGCCGTCCGAAGAGGACGGGGATTCAGTAACTTTCCTCTGGAACGTTCGCCCCTCCATTCACCGTTTAACACGGATCCGACGGCTCATATCCAATGAGACATAAAGTATCAATATTTTAGTCAGAAAAAGCACGCAGATGGGTCCTCATCCGCGTTGGATTCACGCGCGGCCGTGCGCGAGTTCCCTTGGGCCTGCCCGCGCCGCGCTCGAATGTCGCCGATCGCTGTTGTGGAGAATGAAGGACACGGCGCTAACCTCCGTCTAGTGTGGGCTTCCAACCCCGTCCCGTGCTCTCCATGGAGGATGCGAAGAGCACAAGAAGTGCGCGCGCTGCGGCACCGGCACCGGCTCCGGCGCGCCAGAGACCGCTGGAGGAGTTCGTGGCCACTGTGGGCCGGAGGACGTCGCGGGGCAGTTGGAGAGAACGTCCATGCCTGTGGAGCTGGGAGGCCGGTTGGTCGATTGCGTGCCCGCCATGTCGCTTCCCCCGCGCCGCGGCTTGCTCGGTCGAACCGCGGACGCTCGTCGGCGTCGTAGCGCCGCTTATCCATGGCGTAGCGGACGGCGCCGCGGAACCCACGCTGCCGGCAGAATCCCAACGCGTCGCGGGTGAGGATCGCCACGAACTCTCGGCCGTACGGGCAGCCGCTGTGGCACGGCGTCCAGGCTCACCAGCCAGCGCGTGCGGCGGCGTGGCGAGCGTCCGGCCGGCGTGGGCACAACACTGCGAGCGGGTGGCCATCGGGGCCACGGCATGCGGTGCGCGTGAGGCCGTCGTGAACGTGCGGACATGAGATGCGGCGACCGCGGAGGGAGCGCGGCGAACGTGTGATGTGCCGCCGGCGTGGCGAGCTCGTAGGCAGCCCTGTGTGCGTGCAAGGCCAGCGCGGAGGGCAGCCTGGCAAGCGGCCGGCCGGCGGGGGCACAAGACGCGGCGACCGGCGGCCGTCGCGGTCACGGGATGCGGCGAGAGTTCGCGGCTAGTGCGAAGGTCGGCGCGAGTGGAGTTGCCGGCGCGGCCACGATGGGTCTCGCAGTTGCAGGGTGCGTCGTCGTCAGGACATGGACGCCGCGTCCGCGTGGGAGACGGTCAAGCTGAGCCTGCGCTGGTACGTGCTCGCGCGGCATTACCTCCGGCTCCGGTCGGCTGGCCGGCGAGGCGCACGCGGAGCCGCGGAGGTTAGAGCTTTCAAGTCTTCGTTCCTGCGGGAACATTCGCTGAAAGAAGCAAACAAGGAATCAGACCTTGAATCGATCTCCCTCGTTATATCTGGATTGGACGATGGATAGCATGCCGAAAGTTGCAACATGACTTTACGAAGGAACGTTACTGAATCCGCGTCCAACCGAAGAACCAGCTGCCAATATGCCCACTGCCACCGCCATGGCCCGTCACGCGCCACCGCCACAGGCAGTAGTGCTGCACCTCCCGCTACAAATCCACCTAGTGATGGCCGTCAGTTCGTTCAGCAGCAACCACACTGCTTATGTCGTGGCGCCGGTCCCATGCCTGCACGGCCAGGAGAAACTCTAGAGGCGGTTGATAACCCATTTACACCGGTGCTTTTTAGAACCGCCAGCAGTGGAGGCTAGTGAAAATAGAACCACTATACAAGCGGTCGCTTGAGGATCGCATGTTTGTTAAATTTAAACCAAACCTTATATTGAACCCTAAACCTATTGAATGGTGTTCAATTATAGCGATATCGTATTTAATTATTTCATACATTTATAGTTGACATGTTGAAATTGTTTCATGCTCATAAACATAAAGTCACACGTATTTATATCAAAGTTTCGTGTTCATAAACATAAAGTTAAATATATTTACATCATACATTATATACATCAAAGTTTTCACCAGTGCTCTAATATCCTAGATCCGTAAAGTACTCTTCTCAGCTCTAACTTATGGTGAAATCTTAGATCCATAAAGTTACTCAAACTAAGCAAGAATGAACAAAAGAATGCAAGAGAGACATAAACTAACCGTTCTTAGCAACCTCCTTCTAAAAAAATGAGGATCAAAACCTCTCCACTTGTATTTTAATAAATTTGGATCTCCAAAATAGCCTCCAATGAAAGTTGGCTGTAAGCTACAGTAGTGCTCGGGGAGGAAGAGGGGATTAATTAGGACTTAGCATAAGGTATAATTTTTAACATAAATGGAATACATCGCAAACTATATTTGTCTCTTCATACAAACAAACCGTTCATGAAACAAAAATACATATGGGATAACTAAATCAATTTTAGAAAAAAAGAAAAAAAACACTAAGTAATTAATATAATTTAAAAAACTAACAAAAAACTAGATTTCTCTCTACATAAGTACACATGAACACACCATTCATGACTACAACTAAAACTATCTTGGATAAACTAAATTGACAAGCAAACATGAGTAGGGAGAGAGGAGAGACATCATCTAACCATCTTAAACAACCTCATTTCAGAAGATAAAGATAATAACCTAGCTACTCTTCTTTTTAACACATGATGAAACCCTAGATCTAAAAAGTGACTTAAATTGAGCGAGAATGAACAAAATGAGGTGAGAGAGACAACTAATTTTTTACCAACCTCTTTCCAAAAATGAAGATCAAAACCTCTCCCCTTGTATTTTGAGAGATCTGGACCTCCAAAATTATCTCCAATGAAAGTTGGCTACGAACTACAGTAGTTCTCGAGGTAGAAGAAGGGGTATTTATAGCAAAAACACCACTGACGGTTCACTTAAGCCAGTCGTCAGTGAAAAAGGGTTTACACTGGCGGTTGGCTTAAGAAAACTACCTGTGTAAATGTTGTATTTACATTAACGTTTCGGCTAAGTGAACCGCATGTGGAAATGCACCATTTACACAAGCGGTTCATTTAAGCCACCACCAGTAAACCTATTTAGACCGGTGATTTTTAAGTATGTCTGTACATTTTATTTTTCACTTACGCTGGATAACTAAAATCCTCGGTACAAATAATACCTCATTATAGACCGGTGCACCGTCTCAGCGGAGAGTTATACATTGGCATAATTGGGCATGGTTCTTTATATTCTTTATTAATAAGTTAGGAGTCTACTAGGTGTGTCTCGCAAAGAAGTCTGAAAATATCAGCGCTCTCAGCACTTGTGTCCTAGCACGTGCTGTGCACAGAGTCAATCTTAAATTCTGAGGTCTATTTATTTTGCTAAAATTTAATTTATACTAAATGTTTTTATATACTTAATAATAAAGAGGTAAAATTTCACCCCTCATTTTTTTCGTATGGCCTTCCTAACTAATTCCGTGAATGTTCGTCTATGTCTATTCTTATATGGCTGTGTTCTATTCCAATATGAGTTGTCACTTGTAAATTTACCAAAATTAAGAACCCAAAAATCTCGTCCGATTTCAAAACGACTACCAATCTCCTATCACCCTGTCAATCTTGATCTCTGAGTCCAATATCTGCACGGTAGATTGGTATCTGGATTATAAATGTCGAATTAAGAGGAAGCGATCAAAGCCAGCAAACACGCCACCACCCGTATGTGACAGTGCGGGACTACCAAGGCAATGGACCATGGCAGCGACGATGGAGAAGCTAGGGCAGATCCGCCAAACCCTTCGCCGATGATTTGTGTGGGCTTCATGCTACGTACCGTTGCATATCACACTTCGGGAACGCTAAGGCCGCCGGCGTACGTCGTCAGCGTGGCGGACAACGTCGACGCATACATTGAGTCCAACGTGGACGCGCTGTCGCCTTCTCCTGCGGTCACATGCATGAGTCATGACGAGCGCGCGTGTGAGGAGGTCGCCGGGCTGGAGCCCAGTGCGCGCGTCATGACTGCCCTGTGCGCTGCTGGAGTGGCCTACGACGAGACGACCCCGTCCGGTGCGCTGGGAGCATCGACGGTCGTGATCCTATCGCTGGCCGGCCGGTAACGCTTTGTTGGAGTGGGCGTACATCGGCGACGGCGGCGCTTTCGTCATGCTCCACGAAAGCAAGATCGGAAACAACGTCTCTTCTTCAACGACCCCCGGTTCCAACTCAGCGACAGCATCACGGATGCCAATGCCAAGGCGGGGCAGTTCGCGGTGGCTGCGACTTCATGGTGGTCAAGACTCGATCGGGATGGATGGCCTACTCCCTCTGTCCCTAAATGTCTGTCTCTAGAAAACCGTATTTCCCTCGTAGACACGCTTCTCGGACGACATATGTAACGGAGCGGAGGTAGTATCCGACAATATTCTCGAGAAGCAGCTAGAGCTCGCTGTGCAGGTAAGGTCAAATCGAACGAGCTAGCTCCAACCTCCAAGCGATTGTGCATGATGGTACTCCCTCCGTCCTAAAAAAAACATAATTCTAGCTATGAACCTGGACACACGTGTGTCCAAATTCATAGCTAGAATTGTGTTTTTTTTTTGGACGGAGGGAGTAGTCTTTTGTCAGGAGTCCAGGACCCGTCGATCTCTCTCCGATCGAGTCCCCACGTCATATGTCGAGTTCGCGTTGACCTTGTACTCGTACGGCGCCGCTCGGCTGGTCGCTGCCCAGCGGGCTCTGGTGCTCCTGCTTCCGTCCGGCTTCCCACGCGCCGGGTGGCCGCGCTGGTCGCGGAACTCGTGCAGCGACGGAAGCCACGAAGGCAGCACCGGTGGCTGCGGAGGCAGCAGTGGCCGCGAAGGCAGCTGCGGCATCATCTCCTCCTCTCCAAGCGGGCAGCGTAGCCTCTCAGTGCCATCGCAGTGTCGCACTTTGTTGCTAGCAACACCAGCAGCAGGATCGGATTGAGCTCCAGGCTGCGGGCCTTCTAACTTGACGAGAGCCTCTCCGCCAACTCCCCTTGCTGATCTGAGCGAGGCCCTAGGCACATGTATGGCTTCAGTTAGTACATCATGCACATATGGCTACCTATCTTGCAAGAGCGTATTATATACCAAACCTCCAACATGCTGCAATCTGGTCTTCAATGAAAAGGAAGAAAAGGTATCCCCCTAATACATATTCTGAACTAATGACATTAACTGTTCCTATTACATGCAACATCAGTAATTCAGTATGAGCGAATTAACGAGCTACTCCTTTCTGGCCATGGAGTTTAATACAAGACAAATTGGATTAGAGCACGCGGTCATTGAATAAATCTTCGAGTTGCAAATCAACCAGGTAACTATATAATAATACATACCGTTACAACGCACGCGAGATCAAATTTTATATAAAGTTTATATAATAGAAAAAAATAATATATGTAAATAAAAAAGGAATACATATGGACTCCATAATAGACTCTTCATTTGATTGAGACGCGCAGAAAGAAATAGGAAAAAACAATCGTGTTTATAGGGGAAAAGAATAGTAATAAAAAATAGAATCTTTCGATTTGTATGAAAAAAAGTAATGACGCATATTATAGAAAAAAATAGAAATAAAAAATAAATAGTAATGGACTGCACCATGCACTCATCTTATTTGAGACTCTAAAAAGACCACGTATGTAGCTCAAAAAATAGCAATACAATAAGATGGTAATAGGTTAAAAGAGATATAGAAAAAATATAATATAAATAAATATGAATACTTCTATATGTGTTTTTATTGACGTTCAGTTTTTTTCTTTCGTTACAACGCACAGACACATTTACTAGTATTAATTTATTTTAAAAGCAAAATACTATTTATTCGTTGAAAAATAATGTTAAAGTAATACGATGAACAAAATCAATCAATGTCTATCTCGACTATGGAAAGTGAAGTCAGAATGGGTCAACGGAATTAACTAACGAATGCAGACAAAGTGCGTAGCTCTCAGCAAAACATTACTCGTATTTTTGACTAACTATTTATTCTTTGGGTAGCAGATAATGTGCCTGATGATAAAAGAGTATAGGTGGTTACTTAGAGTCTATTTGACAGGGCCAACTAATTACTAGTGGAGCTAAAATTAAACTCAAGTTAACTTTTTTAGTTGTCTAGCTAGCTGGCTACCTACTAGTTACCATTTGAACAAAAAAAAATAGTCCACCTATTACCTCTTTAGAACTTATTTAAGCTATTTTTTTAGCTTGCTGGCAATACGCTCTTATATCGAAACATGTCCTTAATCCGATCCTAATAAATAACATGTTGGTTGTTAGCCTCAGTGCACAAACATCGGAGATCAACTCCTAGCTCAGCTTATATACGAGCCTGTTTGGGACTGCTCCATAAACTCTGCTATGCAAACTCTACTGTGGAGTAGCTCCACAAAAAAGTTGAAGTTTATGGAGTAACTCTTTAGGTGCTCTCACAACTCCACCTTTTTTCCTGGAGTTACGTGCATGGAGCTAAAACCGTTTGGCTAAAAAACGTGGAGCGGAGCAGTCCCAAACAGGCTCGGGTTGTAGAGTTGCATAGCCCCCCCTAGTCTCAAAATAGACGACCTTACACATCTGGGGCATGGATATTAAAAATTGTTGAAAGTATAGTGTATAGAAAACGAGAAAGAGGGATCTAGAGATATAGATGTATTGAAAACAGAGAAAGATGTATTATATGAAGTAAGATAATTTAAACTTATAATGTCATCTATTTTAGTAAGGAGTGAATAACCTAAGGAAGTTGCTGACATAAAGACATCTCTAAAGCACTGCGTTTAGAAAACGATACTTGTGTCACACAGTCATGAATCAATGGGAAAACGTATTTGTGGGGTGCAACCCTGTTCATTATGCTGAAATTTAACCTATGTTGAATGCTTATGTTGATTCTTTACAAGATAAAAGTATTGTTTGTTTACTTAAAAAAATAGTGCTGAAGCAGTGTTGACGAACAAACCTTAGTTATTTGAGTTGGAAGATATTTTTCTTTGCAACTACTCCAGCTGATGTATGACCTTCTCTCTCCTTGTAACCACTACCTTAGGTATCTTCAGATATTTCTACTCAAGATGGTGTTTTGGATTTTTTTTTTGAAAAATATAGTGCATATTATCTATAAAAAATATATAGATAACTGTAAATGTTTTTTTGTTAGAATCACCACACACACTAAAGTATAAATACCTAAACAACCTAATCGGTCATATATTTAGACTGGTGTCTAAATTCTAGCGTTTTGGTCGTCGTAGGATGACCACTAGCATTTACGTCCAAAATAGAACTACCATGGTAAAGGAGCTCAAGCATGAAAACGCCCCGCTGACAGGTCTGATCGAACCAAAGCCATACGGGCTTTATAATAGCCACAAGCTACCTTGGTGTCTAAATTCTAGTGTTTTGGTCGTTGTAGGATGACCGCTAGCGTTTACCTTCAAAACAGAACTACAAAGATAAAGGAGCTCAAGTATGAAAATGCCCTGCTGACAGATCTGATCGAACCAAAGCCGTACGGGCTTTATAATAGCCACAAGCTATCTTGGTGTCTAAATTCTAGTGTTTTGGTCGTTGTAGGATGACCGCTAGCGTTTACCTTCAAAACAGAACTACCAAGATCAAGGAGCTCAAGCATGAAACGCCCTGCTGACACATCTGATCGAACTAAAGCGATACGAGCTTTATAATAGCCACAAGCTATAGTAAAGCTAGTCAAGCACTAAGGGACTGGTCGTCGCTACATGCCATGCGATAGGACGCATAGAGAGCAACAACTTGAATGTGCATGGCCCATGCATGATAACGACACGCCCCATGCCTACAGTCTACTGCAGGCCTGCAGGGCCAAGTTTATTTACTGCCATGATATCTAACACTAAACAAAATGCCTCCGCGTGTACTATAATAAGCTAGCCAAGGTAGTATCTCCCCTCCCCGTATCAGAAGAACTCATAAGCCAACCTAAGAGCCAGCTGCCGATATGCCCACCGCCACCACCATGGCCCGTCACGCGCCACCACTGCAGGTAGTAGTGCTGCACCTCCTTCTACAAATCCACCTAGTGATGGCCGCCGGTTCGTTCAGCAGCAGCAACCACACTGCTGTTGCCGTGGCGCAGGTCCCATGCCTACACGACCAGGAAACAACGTTGCTTCGGCTCAAGCTGTCGTTTGCCACCACCGCGGACTCCATTAGGGCGTTCCAGTCATGGAAGGTCGGCACGGACTGCTGCCGCTGGGCGGGCGTGCACTGCGGTGGTTCCGACGGCCGCGTGACTTCCCTCGACTTGGGGAACTGGGGTCTAGAGAGCGCAGGTATCGATCTTGCGCTCTTCAATCTAACCTCCCTTAGGCATCTCGACCTAAGCTGGAACGATTTCAACAAGTCTGAGCTCCCATCCATCGGGTTTGAGAGAATGACTAAGCTTATCACCCTCAACCTCTCCAACACCAACTTTTCCGGCCAAGTTCCTACAAACATAGGCCGTCTCACGAATTTGGTCTCTCTCGACCTCTCCATTTCTGCTGAAGTGATTGAGATTCCGGGCAATGGTCATATGTTTGGTACTGCTGAATTTGACATAGGGCAGCTAACCGTGTCAAACTTTACGTCTTTAGTTGCAAGCCTCCGTAGCTTGAGAGAGCTCCACCTTGATTCTGTTGATTTGTCCCAATCGGCAGACTGGTGTGATGCTTTGTCTATGTATACTCCAAATCTTCGTGTTCTTAGGTTGCCATTTTCTGGGGTCCCAGGCCCGATTTGTGGAAGTCTCTCTGCTTTGCGTTCACTATCTGTCATTGATCTACAGTATAATTCTTTGATTGGGCCAGTTCCAAATTTCTTTGCCAACTATTCCTTTCTTAGTGTTCTTCAGCTTAGCTATAACATACTCGAAGGATCGGTTTCTCATGAAATCTTTCAACATAAAAAGTTTGTGACTATTGATCTTCACCGAAATTCTAAAATCTCTGGTAGCCTCCCAAATATCTCAGCTGATAGTTATCTACAAAATTTGCTTATCGGTGGCACCAACTTCTCCGGTACAATACCAAGTTCCATTGGCAAAGTCAAATATTTGAAGAGACTAGGTCTTGATGCACCTGGTTTTTTTGGAAAACTACCCTCGACAATTGGCGAGCTCAAATCTTTGAACACATTGAAGGTATCAGGTTTAGATCTAGTAGGATCTATACCCTCATGGATCACAAACTTAACTTCCTTGGAGGTTCTTCAATTTTCTCAATGTGGTTTATATGGACCAATACCTACTTCCATAAGTCATTTGATCAAACTAAAAAACATTAGCAATCATGCAATGCAAAGCTTCAGGAGGGAGGGTACCTCCACATATCTTAAATATGACTGGATTAGAAGAACTCATCCTTGCTTCAAACAATTTCACAGGGACGGTGCATCTTAACTCGTTTTGGAGACTACCAAACCTATCCCTGCTAGACTTGTCAAACAACAATATAGTTGTACATGAGGGACAAGATAATTCTTCAATGGTATCCTTCCCTAACATAATCTACTTAAAATTGGTGTCTTGTAGCATCACTAAGTTCCCTAACATTCTAAAGCATCTAAATGACATAAATGGAATTGACCTCTCCAATAACCAAATCCATGGGACCATACCACGATAGCTATGGGAAAACATGTCAACAAACCCAAACTTCGGCCCACACAGTGGCCTTTTCTATTTGAACTTTTCACACAATCAATTTACCAGTGTTGGCTATGTCACCTTTCTCCCAGTTTTTTCAATAATGTTGGATCTCAGTTTTAATATGCTTGAGGGGCCAATACCCCTACCCCAATATTCTGGAGCAGAAGTGCTTGATTACTCCAACAACATGTTCTCATCCATGCCACATAATTTTTCAACTCAACTTGAAAAATCTTACGTTTTCAAGGCATCTAGAAACAACCTTTCGGGGAATATTCCAACATCTTTTTGTGTGGGTCTTGAATTCCTTGACCTCTCTTACAATACCTTCAATGGTTCAATCTCCTCTTGCCTAATGGAGGACGCCAATCGATTGAGAGTTTTAAATCTCAAATGAAATCAACTTGATGGAGAGATTCCTGGTAACTTCAACAAAATATGCACTCTTAACTTTCTAGACATAAGTGGAAATATGATTGATGGGCAGTTGCCTAGATCTCTAGCTGCTTGCAAACTTTTGGAGGTCCTTGATATAGCAAATAATGATATTACTGGCCCTTTTCCATGTTGGATGAGTACACTCCCTAGACTTCAAGTTGTCATCCTGAAACACAACAAGTTCTTTGGATTGGTGACATCATCTAGCACCAAAAACAAAATCACTTGTGAATTTCCAAGCATACGAATTTTGGATATATCCTTCAACAACTTCTCAGGCACTCTCAACAAAGAATGGGTTTTAAAACTAAAGAGCATGATGGTCAAAGTTAGTAATGAGACGTTGGTGATGGAATATGGCGCTTATCAAAACCAAGTATACCAAGTTACCACTGAACTCACCTACAAAGGGTCAGAGCTCCAATTCCATAAGATATTGAGGACCCTTGGATTCCTTGATGTCTCAAATAATGCTTTCCAGGGAAGCATCCCTGCATCTATCGGTGAACTTGTTTTGCTGGATGTGTTAAACATGTCACACAACTTATTCACAGGACCGATTCCATCTCAGTTTGGCCATTTGACATTCTTGGAGTCTTTGGATTTATCCTCCAATGAGCTTTCTGGGGAGATCCCATTGGAGCTAGCATCATTGGACTCGCTTGCAATATTGGATCTGTCCAATAACAAGTTAGTGGGAAGTATACCGGAATCACGCCATTTCTCAACATTCTCCAACAGTTCATTTGTAGGAAATGTTGGTTTGTTCGGACCTCCACTGTCCAAAAAAATGCGTCAACACAATAACAACAAATGTGGCATCACATCAGTCCAAGAAGAAATCCGTAGACATCGTACTGTTTCTCTTTGCTGGAGTGGGATTTGGTGTTGGGTTTGCAGTTGCAATTGTTTGGGGATGTGGAATCCCCATCAGGAAACAACGATCTTAAAAGTCCAAGAAGCACTACTCATGTTGTATGCATTTGGAATGATATGAAGTATCATGTATGTTTGCGGTCACTTGCAACCAGGGAGATGTCTTATTGTAACGTGAGATCTTGTCTTTATATTTTTGTAATGGAGGTGTGTTTGACTACTAGTAATTGTAAAGTGTGGTTTAGTGGAGTTATACGGTCATATACAAACACTCTCATATATACATATGCATGATTCTCAGGCATGGCCATGTATTTTGTGTATTCATACCTGCATAAGTACTTGGCAAGCACGCTATAGTACTCTGCACCATATACAAAACACTCGTATATATACTCATTTGTTTTAAATTATAGTTCGTTTGACTTTTTTAACCCTAAGTTTGATCACTCGTCTTTTTTCAAATTTTTGTGCGAAATACTACTTCTTTTGTTATGACTTGTTTATTTAATAAATGGTCTATAAAAATGACTTAAAATTAACTATGTTTTCATAATTTTTTTGAATAAGACGAGTAGTTAAATTTGAGGTAAAAAAGTTAAATGAATTATAATTTAAAATGGAGGGAGTAACTTTTTTATTAGAGGACATGTAGTTTTGGAACTGGCCGATACATTCTAAAAACTATCATATTCTTTTTTTTTAATTTAAAACACTCTCATATATACTGAGTACTACTTACATGCGCTCCTGGGCCTGAGCCCATCCACCACCGGCCTTTTGGATTGGGCAGAGCTCCTCCGTACGTCACAGAGCAGCCCAAACCAAAACCGAGGGAGCTCCTCGTCTCCGCACTTGTGGTGGCCTGGCACGTGCTGCGCACACACCCATTTCTACAAGACCGATGGTTGCTAGTACTGTAGAGTAGTGCTAGTACTTGCCCTTGCGAGCACTACTACCTCCGGGGCGCTGCCGCGCGCGGGCGAGGCGATCGAACTAGCGCAGCATCCCCCGATCAACCACGCTTCCCGGCGCCCAAGCATGTAAGCGATCCCTCCCCTCTGCTTCTCGCCTCGATCTGCGCGCGATCGGTGCTGGTTTGCCCCCGTTTTGGTGGGGTTTTAGGCGGGTTTTGTGTGTTGTGGTTGTGGTTGGGAGGATGCGGGCACGGGTTGGTTCTCGCTTGCCTGTGGGGGCTGTGGGTGCGCACTGCGCGATGCGGCGCCGTTTTGAGTTGTTCAAGGGGCTAGGGTTTGGGGGAGATGAGGGCTGAATGCGCGAGCCTGGTTTGGGTTGCTACGCGTTGAGATGGTTCTGAACTTGGGTAACTGGGGTTGGAATTTGCGGGGTTTGTAGGAGCGGAGCTGCGATTGGACTTCTTCCTGCGAGGCGTTTGTTGGTTTTCGCGTGTACCTTCCCTGGTCTGCTTTTAATGCAGTTCGTTATGGGGGGCATTGCCGGAATTTTGTATTATTTGTGCCATTCTTTTTTCAGACCTGCATTTGTTGTAACAATTAATCGCTTGTAATTCTGGTGCAGCTTGGCTACCCCGAAATTGCTGGGGTTTTTGTATTGGGTTTGGGGGAGCTGGGGGCTTGGGAGGCAAGAACTGTTGTATTATTTATTTTAAAAAAGTTTGGATATAACAAAGCATGTGTGCGTGGATCACTGAAACTGGGAAATTATTCCACTTTTCTGTGTGGTTGGCGAATGCTGTGGAGTACTTGAGTGGCTTTTTGACTTCTGTTCTTCCCAGGTGCAGAAATTAACACTGTGGCTTGCTAGATGGCTCACCTGATGATTAGATGTGTATAAGCAGTGATTTTCATGACAAGCATGACAGAAATCTTGGTTGTTATTTTTGTGCTTTGAATTCTTTTTGTTTTGTTATTCCAGGTGCTGCTCCAATTGCACACTATATGAAGTCTAGGTCCTGTTCATCATAAGCCAAATTTCAGCAAAACGAATAGCAATTCCTATGATTACCTATTTTGTTTCATTATTGGAATTTGGCACTCCTTGTTTACCTGCATCTGCATGTATAATGAACTAGTAACTGGGAGTCCATGATTCTTTAGATTTTCTTTGCCCTTTTCCTGTTAGTAGATGTTCTGTACATTACTTCCCTTTTCATCTGCACTTTGCTTGTCCTTGGTGGCTTGGTGATCCTAGTTGTGTTACTGGTTCCAAATATATTTTTAGACAATTATTACTCCATATTACTCTGTGTTCCTACCTATGGTGAATTATCTCAGTAATGATTTCGTTCCTCCAACTTGCCCCTGCATGTATGCCGTATGCATATTAATGTTGCCATTTTGCATGTTTTTTCATGATTTTCAAAGAATGGGTGGTGGAAGGAAGACTGAAACTTTCTATGCTGCGACACCAAGTGCACAGACACAAAATCGAACCAATGAATGGTATGGAGCCTTTTCTGTTGCTGCCCGTAATCTTCGGGAAGATGAGCTAGGAGGAGTGATTTTCGGCTGCAAACACAACACAATCAATGAATGCCTCTCTAAACAGCTGTTTGGTTAGTAATTTTTTTCCACCTTTTTCTTAACGAGCAATTCCTTTTCCACCTTATAATGCAACACCGCTACTGTAATTAAATCATCATTTTCATGAAATATAAACTGTCAGCCTCGCATCATTTCATAGCTTTTTGGAACATTGACTTACACTCGTCAGCATTTTGTTCAATAGGTTTGCCTTCAAACCATTTCTCATATGTGAAGAATGTTAAACCTGGCATGCCTCTATTTCTGTTCAATTATAGTGACCGAAAAATGCATGGAATTTATGAGGCTGCATGTTCTGGCAAGCTTAACATTGACCAATTTGCTTGGAGTGATGGTGGTAGAATAAAGACACAATTTCCTGCACAGGTATCATCAAATAAGAATCCTTCCATTTATGCAGCACTGTACATTCACCCCATGTATGTATGGTTAATCTGGTCATAGGTTCATAAGCTTACTGACTCGTGAGTGACTTATGTACTTTGAAGGTCCTCATTTCTATGAAGACTCACTGCTTTCCAGTTCCAGAGTCTCAATTCCAAAGTGTGATCAGTGGCAATTATTACAAACCTCGGCACTTCTTCTTTGAGTTAGACCATGAACAAACAAGAGCTTTGATATCTTTGTTTGAGCCTGCCCTTGTTCATGATGTTCCAAACAAATGGGATCCTTCCAGATCTCTGCAATCTCCAACAATCGAAGCATATATTAATCCTGGTCAGGCGAAGCCTGAGTCCTATCTAAAGGATCTCAATCCATTTGATGTTTCTTCTGAATCTCATTGTATTGAACCTTACAAGTTGGTTGACCCAGATGGTGAATATGCTAGTGCGAGTAGAACATCAACAAGCCACCTTGACGAGGAGTCTTCTAACTGGGATGATTTAGATGATGTTGCGACCAAGGAAGGAACTGAATTTGTCAATTTTGACCATCCACATATTAATCCACCACATGATGAAAGCACAGTGGCTGTTAGGCAGAAACTACAAGATATGTTTGCTTTGCGACAGCAGGAGGATCAATCCTCCAAGGACACCATTGATTCTGCTTCAAATAAATCAATGCCTCAAGAAGCACAGTTTAATGCCAATCTCCCCACAGACCCATCTGATTCCACCTTAAAGGATGATGTGCGTATTGAAGACCTGACATCATTAGGGCAATCTTGTGGAAATGCTGAGGTGCTTTAAGCTATTCCATTCTATTGCTTTCTCTTTGACAGAACTTACTTTCGGATTACGCTCCATATTTTCAACTGTATGATTTGTAATGTTTGTTACGGCAGTCCTATCTGATATGTCTTGTCGTTTGTAGCTGCTTCACATCGTTAAAGAGTTATCCAAGAGGAACCAAGCAATGGAGAAAAAACTGGTACTGCTCTCTTGACTGTTTAGGTGAAAAAATTAAAGGATCATTATCCATTAGAGTATAAAAATATTATTTTACTTTCCTCATTGGCTCTGGATCTGCATTTAGCATACGTGTGGTTATTTCGGTTTTGAAATTAGCTCAATGTTCAATAGAATTATGGAATTACATATGATATGTGTTCCCTGTAGATGTGCTTGATGCTGTATTATGCGGTATTGATGCATGGTATATGTGGAACCTCCCTCCTAATTGTGGTTCTTCTATCTACCAGTTTGAGTCAGACAAAGAAATACTGTTTCTGAGGGAATCAATGAAGAACACAGGAAGAAGAATTCAGGAACTGGAATATCAGTATGAGAAACTACAATCAAACTATAACTCTTTAGTCCCACTCCTGGGTAGTCCTCGTGATAATATGGAAGGGCCATCAATATTCCTACTAGGTGGCTACAGGGGCAGTACTTGCCTATCATCACTAGATTCCTTTTGCCCGACGACAGACAGAGTAGTGCCTTTGTGTTCAATGAGCTCAGCCCGTGCATACGCAGCAGTAGCTGCATTGAAGGATCATCTCTATATTTTTGGTGGTGGGGATGGCAGTTCATGGTATCGCACAAGTAAATGTTCTAACATTATCAAGTTTTTTCTAAAAAAAGCATGCTCAAGTGTTTTATATAAGTTCCAAGCTGTTGACTATCTGCATTCCTTTTACTGAAGTGGAATGCTACAGTATGGGCAGTAATAAATGGATAGCATGCCCTCGCTTGAAACATGCAAAAGGGAGCCTTGCTGGAACCACATTGAATGATAAGATATTTGCTATTGGTGGTGGAGATGGGTCTGCAGTTTTCTCAGAAGTTGAGATGTTTGATCCAGCACTTGGGAGATGGATAGACAGTGTCTCAATGCGGAAAAAGGTATGGTCTCACAGTTTCACACTTCCTATCACATTTAGTTTGCTTGATTGATAGATTAGAATATTCTAAACTACTCACTCTGTTCCAAATTGTAAGTCATTCTAGATTTGTCCTAAGTCAAACTTGTCTAACTTTGACCAAGTTTATAGAAAAATATACTAACATCTACAATATCATACAAATATACTATCAAAATATATGTTATGTTGTATCTTATAAATCTAGTTTGATGTTGATGTTTGTGCATTTTTCTACAAACTTGGTCAAAACTTCAGAAGCTTGACTCAGGATAAAGCTAGAATGATTACAATTTGGAATAGAGGGAGATGTAATATCGATGGCTTCCCTGCCAGTCTATTCTTTATTCTCTTGTTATGGTTAGAAAGGTTCAGGATCCATATAATAGAGCAAAAAATTAAAAGGAAATGTTACAGGGAGAATTTGTTTGAACTCTGTAGCTTAAATTTTCAGATCACAAGTAGAAGCATGCTTTTGAAATAGGTAGTCATATTATTTTATTATTGATTGCTTATTATAAATTGGTTAGGCAGTGTTCATTCTTATAGTAAGATCAGTAATTATCGACTGCATTAGAATATGGATAGATGTTTAAGCATTGGGATGGTGAGTGTGTATATTATATTCCTATTTCTGCATAGCCCTAATTTAATGTATTTGTTTGGAACTAATAACATATATCATACATATTTTTCCAGTTTGTATCAAACTACTCCATCCAGTCACAAATAAGTGACAATTTGCATTGACATGGTCTGCAAAACACAATTTTGACTAGTAGTTTTTGTTATGAAATATTTATAAAATATATAAGAGGTTTATTTTTATGAAACTACATTTTGAGATAAATCTACTGTTATCATTCTCAAATATCCAAACTGAACATTTAAAAAGTAACATGCGACAAAAGCTTGAAATGGTTAAGATTTAAGACAACACCAAAACATTACTTATTTGTGACTGGAAGGGAGTATGCATCGAATTGCAATGAGTGTATTTTCTAGAGAGAATTATGCGCTATATCATGTGAATCGTGTCTGTAGGATAAGGATCATCTGCATGTGTCCATGACTTAATTGTTTTGTGTTATCTAGTTTACCCACGATGGATTGATTTAGAACTCAATTCTTGCTTTTGTTTGTTATATAATGTTGTTCCAGAGATTTGCTCCTGCTGCAGCCGTATTAAGTGGCACAATCTATGTAACTGGTGGTTATGATGGCAACACGTACTTACAGTATGATACTTGACTATTCTTTCCGGATTATGATCTAGATGTCTTTTGACTTTCTTGTTGACAAAATGATGATAATGCACAGATCAGCAGAAAGATATGACCCAAGGGAAGGTTTCTGGACTCTGCTTCCAAGCATGAGTGCAAGAAGAGGATCCCACTCCGTAGCTATCATGGGGGAATCCTTGTGAGTTCTGAGACTCTTTCTCCATCCTATAACCCCCCTTGCAACCCAAGACTTGCATAATCTGCCTCGTTGTTGTGTACACTGAACAGGGTAGCTTATGTTTCAGATTCACTGTGGGAGGGTATGATGGAAACAGCAAGATCTCCACTGTAGAAATCTTTGATCCACGAGCCAATTCATGGAGGATAGGCAGTTCATCCAGCATTGCAAGAGGATACGGTTGTGCAGTGACAATGGACGATAATCTGTACCTCATTGGTGGGGTCAACGATGCTGGGGAGAACTCTTGAGACTGTAAGTCTGTTGGTCGTTATTCTCCCATGATTTATTTTCCCTGGACTTGTTTGAGTCTTGAATTTCTTCTGTTGCTGTTTCGCAGGTGGAAGTTTACAATGAGAGGCAAGGCTGGTCGATCTCTGGCTGCAAATCCATAGGGAGGAGGGCCTTTGCCTGTGCTATCACCGTTTGACAGGACCACGGATCTCATATCCTACCAATTTTTTGGAACGAGTTATGGTTTTGCAGCCTTTTGCCCTCTTGCTGGTTCTACACATTGGCCAGAGTATACCCTCATCCCAAAACAGTCACCGGGTTGAGAAAAATTTTGCTCCCTCCTTCCCCACTAGTTATACAACTGTCGTCCGTGAAGAAATCAACTTCTAGAGATGTCTTGAGTCAAACTTTTGCAAGTTTGATTGGACTTATAGACCAGTACTTTTGACACAAAATTAGTATCATTGGATACACAATGAAATATATTTTTCACGGTGTACTAATTTAGTGTCATAGATGTTAATACTCTTTCCTATAAAATTGGCCAAACTTACAAAATTTTGCTTTAGGAAAACTCTAAAAGTTGATTTATTGGGGAGGGAGGGCGTATAAGACAAAGCCACCTATTTCTCTGGTAGTGCATTTGGGAATTGACAATCACAGAACACCAATGGTTAGGACCACAGCAGCATGCTCTGTTATGTAATAATGTTCATGCAGTCTACTGCTGCTTGCACTTTTGAGAAACTAGATATGGGCATACGGCATAGGCGATGAGACGAAGATGATGTTGGGACCAATTGAATTGTTGAGGGTTGGTGAGTGTTTTGGGGAGTTCAAATGTACATGCCGAGAGCTCGTTAGAGCATTCGAGACACTAAATCTTGGAGCATCATTTCCTGCAATTACCGAATGCTGATGACAGTAAATCTAGCTAGCTCTACTTGGCAGCCGGTGGATATGATTGTTGCAAGGGAATCGCTGCGATCGCTTTTTGTGCCGGCGAACTGATAGCATCTCTATTCCTCCTCGTGACATATTACTGTTGGGACTCTGGACTCTGGGACAATGAATTGTGTTGGTGAACGGAGTGCAGCGCTGCTAAGCAAGGAATATGGTCCTAACTCTAGGGATTTAGCCCGCCAAACTGCCTAACGTAGGACTAGGAGCAAAAGATGCGACCAGCTTGTTCGAGATTTCACAGGGTTAGTTAAGCCTTGATCAGTTCAGGCCTTTTTTCCCCCAAAATTGCCCGATTGCGTCGCGTGTTAGCCTGATAAGGGCTGATTATCTTAGCACAAATAGGATTTCTCATTGCCAAATGCTAGCTGTGTATTTATGGGGAAAATAGAACTTGAGGACTAACTGGGCGGCTAGGCAACCGATAAGCGTATGGAGCTGCTGAATTCTGAAACCTCACGAAAGCAAAGGAAACAAAAAGATTCTTCCGATGACCAATCGACAGCGCAAGGTTCCCGTACAAGGATAGCATCCATTCATCCTCCAGAAAGGCAGAATCCAAATAAATCAACAGTGGACTCCATCAGACGTACACACCAAATAAACCAATATCTTCGTGTCGTCCTAACTGCAAGCAATTATCCAGGATTCACCCTAGTTTATGCAATTAGCATCGCGCTTTCCCAAGCTTTCTTATTTCAAAATCACTGTTTTCTTCACTACAGCATAATGCGCCTACTTGAGCTCTAATCGCTCTTTCCCCAGTTTTTCTTATTTAAAATCACACTGTTTTCTTCACTAAAAGGCACCAACTTGGGCAGAAATATGTAGCAGCGATTTACCTTTGGCTCAGCACGAAAGTATAAAAGGGAGATTCCTCAAGGTCCAATTGAGAACAGAAATTCTTCAACTCAAGACACCTATCTTCAAACCGAGAATCTGCTTTACCCGAAACTTTGCCGGGGCTTACTGGACTCAATCATCGTCGACCAGAATTCTATCCCAAAAACATTGCCTTTGTCCTCTATAAAATCTACCTATTCCCCTCATCGATCATCAAACCACCTGCTCAAGTTTCCAGCACCAGAGCAATGGCCTCAAACTTTGTGCCTGATGCCTGGGCTTGGATCACCAGCCTGCCCCCATTCACCCATTGGCGCACCAACGCCATGTCCCTTTGCATTTGCACTACACAATCATCATCATCAGCATCGTCACGGCCATCGATGAACCTCTCGGTTGTGAAAACCCCTTCCACCCCCCAGCCTTCCTATGTTACCTTCTCCATATTTGCAAACTACAGTGTGCCAGTTTCCCTGTGGACGTCAAAACCAGTCCACCTGAAAACAAGAACACAACAAACTCTAGACGAACAAGATATGATACAGGTATTCGTCAACATTGTCAGCTCAGTACTGAGGTATTGTCCAGACAAGCAATTGTCATTTCGGTTCCCTGGGTCACAGCCTCATGCCAACTTCAAGGATGTGTTCAACTTAGTTTTCTTGTCCCTGGCCTTCTTGGTGTGCATCTACGAGGCTCCTCGTGATCTCCGTCCTGGATGCTTGGATTCACTGAGAACCCAGCTTATTGGTTCAAAGTGCAGAGATGCCGCAAAGAACCTTGTAAAGATGCTTGGCGCAAACCTTGAGGACCAGTGGATGCAGACTATGAATCTTGCAGTAACTAACTGGATCGTTGAGCTGAGATCCTCAAACCAGTCCGGGGTACCATCACCGCTGTTCTCATATGCCCTCTCAGCAAACGGGCTATGGAAGGTGCAGCTGTACTGCCCAATCATAGCCATGGGCATGGAGGAATCTGCAGAAGCAACACAGGATGAGCGCCTTCTCTTCTCACTCATTTATCAGCAGGTTGAATGTGTGATTCAGCTAGCTTATAGAACAGCAAGAAGAGATAACTGGATTGATGTCGAGGTGAAGGTAGACAACATAAGGTCAGTTATTTTAACATATAAGAACCAGTTCTTTCTATTACATGAACTCACAATCAAGTTTCCGTTCTTTTTCCTGAGGTAGCAATAAGAACTTGATTTTTTGTAAATATAGGATCCTAGACATGGAGTAAGGAATCTTTTTTATTTTTGTAAAACTAGGAACAATATAGATCTTAGAGAGAGTAAAACTCCCATTTTAGTAGTCTACACCAGAACTGTCTAAAAATGCTTTAGCATACTGTAATCTATAAGCCAACACTGTTTAAAAATCATTAGAAATACATGGTTGTTCATTTTTAACGTACTATGATTAACTGTAGAAAGCAACTTCATTACAAAAAACATTAGTCCATATACTTGGACTATCTAATAAAACAAAATAAAAGGGAAAAGGCAGCACTCACTTTTGGCATCTATCACAGGTGTGACGTGGACTCTTTGGTCTCTGAGACCCTCATGGCAGAACGTGGATATGGCTCTGAAGAGAAGCACTTCCCATCTCGTGTCATGCTGAAGATCACACCTATGCAACAATCTGATGTGCTGTCTGTTTCTGTTGGCAAGTCCAACGACAACCCTACACATGAATATGGTATTGAGAAGGGCTTTGAGGGTTCATTTGATCCCCCAAATTCATTTGGTCTGAAGGCATCAATCACTGAAAGCCTTACACTGGCCATGAAGCCCTGGAAATTTGAGCAGTCTGTGCATGGCAACACTGCAACCTTGAACTGGTTTCTTCATGATGGTGTCAATGGAAGGGAGGTTTATTCCTCAAAACCTTCAAAGCTTTCTCTGCTTCAGCCAAGGGCCTGGTTCCGTGACAGGTACTCAAATGCATACCGCCCGTTCACAAAGCAGGGGGGCGTCATTTTTGCACGTGATGAGTATGGAGATAGTGTCTGGTGGAAGATCTGTGGTGCAACATTAGGAAAGACTATGAACTGGGAAATCCGAGGCTGGATTTGGCTAACATACTGGCCTAACAAACAAAGGACCTTCCACAGCGAAACAAGGTGGCTTGAATTTAGAGAATGCCTGCAGCTTCCCCTTACAAAGTTTCCATAAATCACTTTGCTCCGAATGATTGTATAGCAGTATGAGATATAACCATTGAAAAATCCATGCATGTATGAGGCACAAAAAGTATGATTACTCTATTGTAACTGAATGTACTGATACAATGAAATAACTTGCTCATATGCCTGCTTTGCAATTTAATGCAATCCTAAAAATTTATTCGGTGTACTTACCATTACTTTTCTTGAGCTAACTTGAGTTCATCCGAGCAAATGTGCAATATTAACAACCAAGAGAGCTCATTAAACACGGACTCATTTCCTACTATAGTACAGGAACTCAACACACAGGACACTTCTTGTACCGGTTGGCTCATAGTATAAAGCTATGTCTCAGTAAGATGAAAACCACGAATGACTACAACGCTTCAGGTTGAAGCGTTTTCCTAACATCTAGAATGAAGTTATTCCTACTTCTCCCCATGACCATGCTTCTAATATGCAAAAAGGCTAAACCCATCATCTCCATCATGGTATTCCTCATGTGCTTCAATTTTTTTATCAGCATTCAATTCTATAATGATCATCTCAACCACCTCTTCAACGTTGAAGTAATCATAACTTACGTCCCCTTGTTTGTGTAAAACACTCTCCTCAGATCGAATGACGTTCACAGTCTTGCAGGCGACGTGGACACTTGCCGAGTCATGATTCGCTTCTGTTTTCACCTCATGGACCTCAGTCTCCACAGATTCCACCTCAGTCTCCACTTTCTCATCAGACCGCTGCAACGTGGCAGCCGGCACACTAGATGCCAGCAACGAAAGCGCCGACGTGCAGCCAGAGTTGGCGTCAGCAGAGTTCTCCGAGAAGTTGACACGTGCCTTGGGGCCATACATCGCCTTTGCCGCCTCATCATATGCATGGGCAGCTTCCACAGCAGTAGGGAAGGAGCCCAGCCATAGCCTGCGGCCACGGTTGGGCTCGCGGATCTCCGCCACCCACTTGCCCCACGTGCGCTGCCTCACGCCACGGTAGACGCAGTTGACGTTCTCAGGCCCTCCTTTGCCCGTCATGCACCCTTTCTTGGAACCCTTGGCCGGCGCCTTCCTGGATCCGCTCTCATCCTGCATCTTCTGGTTCTGCTCCTTCCACCACTTGATCGTCTCGGAAATGGAGTCAGGGCCAGTGCTCTTCCTCCTCATCCTCTTCTTCCTGACCCAACAAGGCAATTTTCATCATTTGGTATAAGGCCCGGAGTGGAAACATTCAAATGGAAATCATAAGATATAGAAGGTCATCTATCTAATCCTCTTCAAGGAAAGAAGTAAACGAGCCCTCTTGATGCCTCCAAAGGCCAGCAGTAATCTAACCAAACTGAAACAAAGAAAGAAAAGAGAGTCGTTTTAGATGCTGTGCATGCTGCTGCCAGGGCACTCCAGGAAGAAATGAACCTGGCACCGCCAGGAACACAGGAGACTTGCACATCCGCTACCCAAGGATAACACCGCCTGTCTCGCCCAATTCAGCACTAAGGCACCGTCCCCCGGATAATTTTGAACTGCAATTCTCTTCTCCCCGAGATGTCTGTCTTACGAAATTCTCCACCGAGAAAGCTTGAACTTAACTATATTACCAAAAAAGAGAAGTATATTTGGAAATGAAGATCGGATGGAATAGTGTCGCAAACTACTCCTAGCCGTGGAAGATTTGGTCTACCCAGTCCGCCGCCAACCGAGCGCACAGCAGCGAGATGGATGGACGGGACAAGCTCCAGGTCAGCAGCAGCAGGAGACTCGCCAACACTACCCAAACCAGACAGGCACCGATTCCGCGGCCGGCTAGACGCACGCACGCACAGCGCCGGCGCAGCAATGCTCGACGAGCACCACGCACGTACGGGCAAGGAAGACGGGCGCGCCGGCGAGAAGGAGGAGAACCGGAGAAGACAGGACAGCTCACCTGACAAGGGCCCCGGAGGCGTCCCCTTGCGCTCCCTGGCCGGTGGCGGCTGCGGCGGCGGCGTCTCCGAGCTCCATGGACGGAAGGACGGACGGACGGAAGAGCGAGCGAGAAGAGAGAGCGAGAGAGAGATCTCCCCGCTCCTCCTCCGTCCTTCCTAGATTTCCTCCCTCCCGCCCCGCCTGGGCCTGGCCGCCTCTCGATGGCGGTGGCGGTGTGGCGGTGGTATCCTCGTTGTTTCTCCCTCCTCTGGACAGCAGCCAGATCTTCTACGGCCGGCGCGCCCGCCCCCCTGGATCTCTCCCCCCACTTCCCTCCCTCTCCCACCCGCCTCGTAACGCGGCAGGTGTCGGTGTCCCACCCCCCAGCCAGGCTCTGACGCTGCCGCCGCTTCGCTGCCTGCGTGCGTGACTGCGTCCGCTTCGGTTTTTGACGTGGACGCCACCGCGCTGCGGCTAATCTGGCGACTGGCAGCCGGGCGGGTCAAACGTGAACCGAACACCACCAGCCACAGCCAGCGCCGCCCTCTGCCTGCCAACACCAACACGCACACGAGCGCGTGCTTCTCGCCCCCTGGGTCCCGCCGGCAGTGTACCATCTCCTCTTTCTAACAGAAACAACATGGCATTTTTGTCATCACCATTTTATAACCAAAAAAAAAAGACACGACACCGAAACGAAAGGCCTTTGGATAGCTACAGAGCCTTTGGCTGACCATAGATGCTGCTGCGGTGGCTAACGCCGGGGTGGCATGGCATATACCGTATCCCTGTTTTACGTTTGTGTGTGTGGACAATTTGAGTTGCTTGACGATGGCGCAGATGGACACTGCTATGGATGGTACGGTACACCTGCGTAGGTTGGATAAAGAACTAAAGGAGCTATTTTAATATAGTATATGGGTTACTGTAGCAGTTGGCAGGGACATGTGTGCACGGTTTCGTTAAAAAAAAAATTCCCTTTACAGTATGCACCTGTCTTTTCTTCTCGAGAGATTGTATGTTTGTTGACTGTATTTCATCAGAGGAAGAGGGGCCAATGCCCAGCTTCCCTCTACAAGGCTCGGTTTTGGTACGGTGCATCTTAGGCTTGTGTGAATCCAAATTGTCACGTCATTCTCAAATTAAAATGAAGAGGTACTCCTGTGTATACTTGTTGATGGTGACTATTTTTCTAAATTTATTAGTTGATGTTGAGCGAATATTCATACCTAATATTCCTATCGATGAGGAGGAACGAGCGTAACGGTTAACTGTAAAAAGACACCATTTGAAAACGTCGAAGAGTCCAAAAGAAGTTCATGCAGGCTGCAATCTGTCTTTCTTTATGCGGCAAAAAAAAAAGTAGCAACGCACAGATAAGTTAAAGTTGAGGAATGTTGAAGTCGAGGTTCGAAACCCTAGCTAGCTCCGCTCGGTTGAGCTGGATCAACTGACTCTCTTGTTTACACGTATCGCGACAATCTAAATGACACATAGAATTAAAGTATTCATCCTGTCTACTTCAGCTAACTCTCTTATTTACACGTATCGCGACAATCTAAGTGACACATAAAACTAAGGTATCCAATTTATCTACTTTTGTTGCACCCTCTCACTCCTCTTTCTTCGTCAATTTGTCATATTGTGTACTCTTTTACTATTTATATCAATACCCATGTAAACGCTCATACACATATATACACTTACTTCTATCAATATCTATTGAATTTGACGTTTATATACTTATTATCTTACTCTTGTGAGCATTTTTGAAAGACTAAAGCTGAGTTATTTGATAGGCACGGGGCTATAGTGCAAAACAAACCAATCTCTAATAAACCCTACTAAGAAAATCCTCTGTTGCATTGTATCACGTACGATCGGGGTTCTTCCCGTCGTCATCACGCATCAGCGGCGCTCAAGTGCTGTCGGTACATCATCCAGTCAGACGAAGTGCTTGTTTGTCTCGGCAAGGCGGCGGTGGGGTGCCTTGGCCGACGGTCCTTGCAGCCAGCGGTGCGTGGTGGTGCCAGACAACGAGACACGCGCCGTCACGGCCTCACGGGACAGGTGGTGGGAGGACGGCAGCAGGTGGCTGGGCTGCCAACGTCACGCGCGGTGTACCAGCCACCACCTGGGCTGTTCCCTCTCCACGGCTTTGGCAGTTACTGGGCCGTGCGGCCCGTATACGCATCGTCGTCGTCCTTTGTGGGTTGCCGCCTTGCTGGGCACGTTTGAAGCTCGGCCCGGGAGGTTCCGTACGGCCCACCTTAGTTAAAGATCACATCTTGCTCTACAAAAAAGGGGGTTAAAGATCACATATTCAGATTTTTTTTTTCAGAATGTACAGTTCAGAATTTTGCGCGTACATCATGCGTGAGTTCAGAATATTGTTTAATGAGGCATTACATTTTGAAACTCACGGGCATTAAACAAATTCTGAAACTCGCCATAGTTTTAAAACTAACTTGGAAAAATCGGAGTAACGCTGGATTGCCATGCGGTTTCTTTAATTAAGGTTTCAAATAAATGCCCACTAAAAAACGGTCAGATACCATCTCTATAAATACCAGGGGGGTTCCGGTGATGAACAAACCAATCGGGAGAAAACGGAAGAAGGAGAGAGCTAGCTAGCATCGTGAAAAAGAATGGCAACAATTACTGTTCCACAAGTTGTCCCTTCTCCTGCTGAAGATGCCGCGGCTCTCTTGAAGGCGTTCCAAGGTTTCTGCTGCTCCTGAATCCTGGTCTTTCTGACTGTAGCGCGCGTAAAACATGCTAAAAAAAATGTCTGTGCATGGTTCATTCAGGATGGGGCACCGACGAGCAGGCGGTGATATCCATCCTAGCTCACCGCGACGCGACGCAGAGGAAGCAGATCGCGCTGGAATACGAACACCAGTTCAGCGAGAGCCTCATCCAGCGCCTGCACTCAGAGCTCTCCGGCGATTTTGAGGTGCTGAAGCATGCCCTTATTTTTGTCAGTTCAGTTCACCAGCTGACCGGACCATCCAATTCGTTTGCAGAGAGCAGTGTACCACTGGATGCTGGGCCCCGTCGAGAGGCAGGCTGTGATGGCGAACGCCGCAACGGAGTGCATCCAGGAGGAGTACCCTGTCCTCGTGGAGGTCGCGTGCGCCAACTCCTCCGCGGAGCTCGTCGCCGTCAAGAATGCCTACCATGCCCTCTTCAGGCGCTCCCTGGAAGAAGACGTCGCCGCCCGTGCCACGGGCAACCTTCGCAGTGTACGTATGCACTCCATTTGCATTGCTGTTCAATTTCCATTCCCCCATTAATAAGCTAGATTGACATGCATGGATCCTTCAGCTTCTGCTCGCGCTGGTGGGCACGTACAGGTACGACGGCGACGACAACGTGGACACGGAGCTAGCGTTATCAGAGGCGAAGGTCGTGCACGAGGCCGTGCGAAACGGCGGCGCGGCGGGTGGGCACGACGGGCTCATCAGGGTGGTGGGCACCAGGAGCAAGGCGCAGCTCAGGGCCACGTTCGCCTGCTTCAAGGACGAGCACAAGAGCAGCGTCACCAAGGCGCTGCCCTGCGGCGACGACGCCACGGGGTACCTCCGCGCGCTAAGGACGGCGGTGAGGTGCGTCGCGGATCCCACCAAGTACTTCGCCAAGGTGCTGAGGAGCGCGACGCGCGAGTCTGCTGGGACCGACGAGGATAGCCTCACCAGGGTGGTGGTGACGCACGCGGAGAAGGACGACATGGGCGACATCGGCGCCGCGTTCCAGAAGAGGGCGTCCTGCACCTTGGAACAGGCCATCGCCAAGGAAACCTCCGGGGACTACAGGAGCTTCCTGCTGGCTCTTCTTGGAGGAACTAGTGCATGATCGATCCATCGGTCGACGCCATGAACCATACGTATATCTCGGATTCTAGGCGATTAAAATAACGGTCTAGCTTATAGCTGTTTCGTTAGAACAACTTGATGCAGTGGTGGTACAGTTACGACTTACGACTTACCGTGTGCGTTTTCAGTACTACCTTTACATATTTGCTATTGCTAGTTTGGATTTGGAGTAAGATGTAACAAGTGATAAAATATTATTATATAATAAAGAGGATCTACCAAGACTGGATTACCTATGGATCGTGCTAAGATACGTGTAAATTGTTGGCTCTAATGATGGGCATATGCAGAAGTCACCATCTCCTTTTGGTCATAATCATTTCATCTCATTGCAGCAGAGCCCAAAGTCGAAACCAATTGCCATTTCATCTAGTCGCGATTATTACAATAGTGTCTTCGTTAACTCTAACCATCGGCACATCAAGTCATCGTCTCGTTTTGGTCGCCATTTCACTGCAATAGAACCCAAAGTGCAAACCTAATGCGTCCCTGAATTGTACATGTAAATAAGATCTTGCTTACATATGTCAAAACTAGCTCATTTTGATTGACCGTAACATTGCCAAACAGAGACTGAAACCCCTATCAACATTTTTTATATTTTTAGTTTAATGCTAGACCCTAGCTGCATACAACACCCATTTGGACAAACCAACCACATTAGTTGGTGTCTTGGTGGAACAATGTTAAAAGTGGAATTGAAATGCATGCAAAAATAAACTTAGCGTAGCATCAATAAAAAAACATATTGTATGTTTTCATGTGATTAAAAAAACTGTGCTTCCTCCGTACCAAATTTGTAAGATGTTTTGGCTTTACTAGATACCTTGCTTTTACTATGCATCTATAAGCATAGTATATATCTCAATGCATAGCAAAAGCTATATATCTAGAAAAGCCATAACGTTTTGCTTTTAGCAAGAGCAAGGATCTAAGTGTTTTACACAACAGAGAGCAAAAGCTATGTATCTAAGTGCTCTTTCTCTTAATGACCAAGGATTCAATTAAGTTTACTGATAACATCATGTATTAAAACCAATGAATATAAATAGGTTATCATTTTGATCTGTGGGTTACAAAAAGATACATCTCCAAAAGTGAACAGGGCAAGGACATCAAAGTCAAACAAGTATAAGAAAAAAATCAGTTACACATGCTCAGTAACAATCGAGGGCAAGGACAACAAGAGAAACAAGTCACAGAAAACAAAATTCAGTTACACATGCTCAGTAGCAATCTGAGACTAATTGACGATTTTGCTGCAGAGCTAAGGATATATCTTCATGCAGTATGATGCCAAATGTATGGCCTTGGACATTCATAGTTGAGCAAGCACTTTTGTTGATCATGAGCTGCCGTGGCAGTAATTGTATTATTTCAGCCGAAGCATTGACATAAAATTCTTTTCTCATGTATTATATCTGCAGAACATAGAAGATAACATGAGTAAATCTTGGAGTCTTGGACCTCAAATCAGGTGTTATCATCCTGTGGCCTCCACAAACCAATGAATTTGATGTTTTATATTTAAACTAGATTTACTGATGCCACACCCCAACTAGAAAAATTGCTAAAACTACAGATGAGGATGGTTGATCCATGGAGTGAACCGTAGCAGAACCATCCATCCATCTAATGTGTAGGGGCACCGGTTGCTCCAATACCACCGATCCCTTGGGTCCCAATGAACATTACAGGTTGCAGGCAACAAAGCTTTGCCATGAGAGAGGAAAAAGAGAGGATGGATGGATCTCGTTGGTGAGTAGGCTCGTGGCATTCCAGTGCCAAAGTCCAGGTCCTCCAGCGGTCCAGCCCCAGCCGCATCGACGCCGAGATGCCCCTGAGATCACAAGGCTCGCCACCAGTTCCGATTGTGCGCCGCGCCGCTCCTCCAACTTCAACTCACAGCAAGCAGCTGGAGCACATATCCACTACGCCGACCTCTCAGACTCCTTCCTCTGCTGTACTCTCGATTCCATCTCCCCCGACGAGGTCTACAACATTGCCACGCAGCCACACGTCAACATTGCCTTCAAGATCCGAACTATACCGTCAGCGTTATCGCCACAAGGGCGTTCCGCCTACGCGAGGTTATCCGCCTCATGCGCAAGCCCATGCACTACTACCATGCTGGCACATCAGAGATGTCCAGCTCCACACGACCACGCCGCCGACGCAGAGCGAGGACACGTTGTTCCACCCGCACTCCCCCTACGCCGCCGCCAAGGTCACCACATGCTGGTACACCGTCAACTACCGCTAGGCATACCACATCTTCCCCTGCAACGGCGCGCTCTTCTCCACACCATGGCAAGGACTTCATCACGCGCAAGATCACGACATCACGCTCGCCATCGGCCGCATCAAGGTTGACCTGCAGACCAAGGTTTTCCTCGGCAACCTCTCGGCGGCTAGAGACTAGGGATTCGTTGGGGGTACGTTGAAAGGTTGGCCTGCAGACCAAGGTCTTCCTCGGCAACCTCTCGGCAGCCAGAGACTAGGGATTTGTTGGGGGTACGTTGAGGCAATTCGAGAGAGAACGCCGGAATGGGGACGGCGCATGGCTCGGCAGCAGGCAGCCACTGCCGAACGAAGGGATGTTTCGAACCTCTTGATCCTTTGATTACGTGGCTTCTGATCCATAGACCCTGAGCTGCTATCTGGGTCAGAAGAGAGGCCCATTTGGATACATATTATAGTCCGGTTTGATGAACCGACGGGCTGAATTGAACCATGCCCATCTTTAGCTAAAACCAGCTGGTGCCTGCAGAATTATGCCAAGACAAGACAAGGCTTACCTTGAACATTTCGCTGAAAAGTCCTTCTAAAGGGTTCTGGCGTTGTATATTGTAAAATTTTGCAGCTATTTCGTCCAGTAACTGCAAAATGGAACCATGCAATCTCATAAGCTGCCAAAGTTTGCAAATTTTCTAGTTGACATGATACTATGATAGCAAGTTGGTTCCAGCAATACAGCTAACTTTCTACAGATTCCTACAGGATCTAAAACAATCTTTTATGAAAGCACATTATTACCAATGTTTTTTCCAGTTTTTTTTAACTGTTATCCTGGTTCCGGTCAAATTCATGGCTACAGTCGTAAAAGATGTCATGTGATACTAAACAGATATTCTTAACGAGCAACAAAATATTTGAGAAACGGCACTACCTCCTGAAACACAGGGTCACGATCTGTACTTGTCTTATACTTCTGTCGAAGTGTCCTAAAAAGAGGGTAAGCATCTCTCTCAAGCCTGTAAACAGTGTCACATGTTACAAATGCTAGAGTTCTGGAAACAAATAATACATTACATGTCATAATCAACTAACAAAGGTTGAAACAACATGAAATGTTCCATTACGTTTGGCAGTTTGGCAGGGCTCCTTTTAAGGGCTCCTTCAGAGGAGCCGGAGCCGTTTTGGAGGCCTTCTCTAGGAAAACATTTGGTAGGGCTCCTCCGAAGGAGCTAGAGCCGGAGCCAGGAGAAGCTCTGGCAAACAGGCTCTAAGATTATTTCAAAGATATATGGTGACACTAATATGTTCAAAGTGCAGGACCGGTTTGCCATAAAGAAAATACCTAGCGAGCCTCTTAATAGTGCAGATTTTGTATCCAGGGCATGAGCATCCCAATAATGAAATTTATCATGCAGAAATATTTCAAAAATTCATCAAAGGAATAATGTATGTAGTGCACATAAAGTTAGGTATAGCTACAACAATTCAGTTTCAAATTCGTCCTAGATGTCAAGAATCAAATAAAATAGCAGTCAATCTGGCACTGTTCATCACGTGCTGACAGTAGTGTTTTTAAAATAGTTTGGAATTCACCATCCTATGTTTCCCTGTAATATGATAACCAGGGAATACTCTTGGGAAGATGAATTTCGTCCTTTTTTCCCCCCTCAAAACACAGGTTTTGTCTTTCTTTTTCTGCAACTTTGGTTCTTCCTTTTAAATAAAAACAATGTACATCGTGGCTTCCCTACCGTATTTCGCCTAAAAAACACATGTTTTTTTAATGTCGACATGAAGACAAATTTGAGATTAAATTTTTGCATGTTTATTAAACCTGTGCACTACATACATGATTGTGATATGATTTTTGAACCACTCCAGCATGTTGGCTTAACTATATTTTGGCTAAAGAGGATGATCCCTAAACCCTGGGACACCGAGTTATTGATCTCTTAGTATGGGACAACATACCACAGAAGAGAGCAAAAATAGAACATGAAATCAGCGATTTGTGATACTGGCATCCAATTATAAACCCTGTGATACTATTATATGCTTCAGAAAGCATAGTATGGCATGGTAGCAAATCATTAAACAAACCCAACAGTTTGAACTAAACCAAAAAATAACATTAACCAAAGCTCACCATGAAGTTGTCAGAGAACTGAAACTATTCTAAAAGAAAAGAAAAGAGAAACTACACCTGTCCAATTAGCATATTAACTTACTTTATGGTCTCACATACATGATACATCATCAAAATAAAAACAAAATTTGCATTTGATCATAACTATTCACAAGAAACGTATATTATATCCACAGTCCTTAATTAGGCCATTTCAAAGACCAGGACATCAACATATAAGTTAAATTGTTACTAATTGTTCTAAATTAATTAACTAATCAAGAGCAAGACATGAAGCTTAGGTTGGAAGTTCACAGAAAATTAGGCAATCTACTCATTCTGAAGTTGACTATTCAAAACTATTTATGCAAAACTGCAACACTTGTCCTGCAACAATTTGTCCAGTCTGAAAGAGAGAACATTCTTACTTTGATAAAAAAAGATCTGGAAAAAATAGGACAAACTTACGTTGGTAAAAGATACTTGATGAACTGAATCAAATCTGTTTTTGGAAAATCCGAGTTAGCAGATTTTAGTTGTTCCTTCATCTCATCCATAAGTAAATTTGCATCTCTCAAGTTCTCTTGAGATAGGTACCTTAAGGAATGAATATTATGTCAGGAAACAGAATATCTCTACTATCCATAAGTAAATTTGCATCTCTCAGGTCCTCTTGAGATAGGTACCTTAAGGAATCAATATTATGTAGGAAACAGAATATCTCTACCCAAGGATAGTATATACTCAAATCCCACCAAAGAAACCGTCTAGTTTACTTTGAAGTATGCTACTGTAAGCATTCGATACCAGCCAAAGGGACTTTGTAGATCACATGTCAGGATATTAATTGAGACAATCTAACCTAGGTAGCGTTATTATTTTTTTAGGGCAACCAAGGTAGTGTT
The DNA here is from genome assembly GCA_022036555.1 of Microstegium vimineum. Lineage (NCBI taxonomy): Eukaryota > Viridiplantae > Streptophyta > Magnoliopsida > Poales > Poaceae > Microstegium > Microstegium vimineum. The sequence continues at coordinate 17,074,274 of CM039134.1, read as the reverse complement.
GTTAATCATGTACCAATTAATTAAAAAAACTCAACCAACCTATGAAGAACTAGGTGTCATTGTAAATATAAAAAAATGACAACCAAATTCAAGTTGGAGAGGACCCAAACCTGTGTGGGTGCTGGGAGTGTACACCCACAACTCCCACCAAATGAACTAGGTTCAATTTCTAATTATGGTCTAGCTAAACTCTACCTAATACTGCAAACATAACAGAAACCAGACCTTTCCTGCAATGAAATACACTGAAGATCTACACTCATACATGGAAAGGATATCCTCCCAACCCCAAGAAAAAAATTATGGGATATCTTACATTAGGACCCCACGTGCAATAGCAGTATCATCTTCACCAGGGTAACACTGCATATCACAGCAAAAAGGATTAGAGGATCACACTATGTAAACTTATTTTTTAAGACCAAAACAGGTACCTTGCTCATAAAGTTCACCAGCATAGAAGCGAACTTCTTTGGATCATTTCCACGTACAAAATGACTTGAGACTTTAGTCATGTCCTGTCAAGGTACTAAAAATTAAACCTTGGAGAAAAACCACAAAAGCACTAAACAAGTAACAACAATAGTGTCTCATATAAAAACTGCAGCTTCAACATATAAGACATCCACATTCTTATGAGCCAATGAATTATAGCAAGTTACCGTCTCTGGAGATTCTGAATATATGTATTCTGCTAACATAACGTGCAGCTCAGGAGTACCATTTCTTGATGTCCCAAACTCAGCAGACCACCTCAAAACATAAATGACACATTATTAGTGTCGTATGAAGACCTTGATAAGGGGCAGAACCATCACAAAGCTCAGTAACAGAGTAAGCATGAAAGTAGCTATAGTAATTTGTATTGCAGTGTCAAAACCACACAGCATTTTACCATAAGCCACATTTCAATATTTCATCCTGAGATAACAGAATGGCCAACTCTAGAAAACACAACATTATGATCAACTATTGAAAGTCACAATAAAACACGTGAAATGAGAGCAATATTATGCAAAATTATCTTTACCTTTTGACATAACCAATCAGACAAATTTGATTTTTCATATGAAATGAGAGGAAATGAGTCAGAACTGTGAATGACCCTATCACTATAATCTCAATAACTCATTGTCATTGATGTTATCCGCTAGGTTATGCACATAACAACTTTGGAACCAATTTGATACTTTAATGGAAAACATTTGTTTATTGTTACTTGCATTTAATAAAATTAGTGTAACCCTACCTGATTGCAGCTTTCAGGAATGATGAACAACTCTCTGCACGCACTTTGGCAGCAGAAATAGCTTCAGATAATTGATGCCCTTCATCATCATAGTCATCTCCAAGGAAATGTGGAACAGTTATCCTTGGGAATGCCTCATACACCTTTCTGATACGATCTAATGTTACAGAATATAGTTACTATCGCAAAATGTGATATCTATCAGACGAACTTATTGCATGCATCAATTTACTAAAAGGGGATTGTTTTATTATTTCATGCAGAACCATAAGGGATCAATGAGACTTATTTTATGTAAAGAGAAAAAAGAAGAGAAGTAGAGAACTATATATGCTAAAATCATATCTAGCACTAGGGTTTGCTTTTTGCAGGACAGACAAGCTAGGACTAGGAGTAACTAAAAAATGATATACTGTACAAATGGATTGGCTAGATAATTGAAGGGAAAACAAACTGAAACAATCCGTATTTGGATGATCAGTAGAAATAACTTATGTACTGTGCTGCTTTATAAAATAAAAAACTGACCAAAAATTTGTTCACTATACCGAAGCTCTCCTGTGATGTGGGTTTCAACAAAGAGGACAGCAAGTTCACCACCACAGGTAATCTGGAATTGTTGATAATAATATGAAGACATCAGAATCTTTTACCAGTAAGGAAAATGGAAGGATTTCAAGATCTACATGCTGCTGCAATGTGGATCCTACCATGGATTGGGTCCAAATGCAATTCAGGTTGACACAAGTACATAAGCAGACAACAGCAAAACTAGTGCGCTACCATTTGTCCAGAAAATCCAAAGCACCTTTGCTATAGTACAGCAAGGTAGCCTGCTACCAAAACATCTGTTTGCAATTAAAGAGCAAAATGGAATGCACATTTGCAGAGTCTGGTTTATCAATTATTTCAGGAGTGCAAAAAAAAAAAGAAGGAAAAATAAAACAGGAAACATTAGAAGCTTGCTGCAGAGGAAGCAACTGCATGCATAAAAATCTAGCGTAAGCTGTCTTTTCCTTTTTGGTTCTGCAGGCCCTAAATGGAATAGATAAAGTTAAGAAAAATGTGTAGTTGGGTAATTCCTACATAAAAATTAGGAAAACTCATAATGAGATTGAATCAATGAATATTCTTGGTATACATTGATAGATGACATCAGCTGCTAATAATATTTGTTAACTTGCACTTGTACATCACAAGAAAGTAACCTGCCCATGCTTCAATTGTACCAAAGCGCCTGATTGAAGGATGTCCAAGGCTTCTGAATACTTCTGAGCAGCAATATACCTACAAAAGATGTGTTAAAACCAGTGAAAATGATCTACTAAGTATTGGTATATTGTCATCCCTGAGATTACATTTTCCCCAGGCTAATTCTGGTAAAATTTGACACATAATTCTCAGGTATTTATTTTTCTAGTTATCTGATATATTTTGATCCTTGACAACCGCACTGTTTCATACCCTGTTGAATCTTGTTAGTAAATAAATTACATATACATCTTCAAATAAAATTATTTTCCAAATTACCCAACGGAATCTGCACTATCCTTATGGCTTAAGAAACATGTGCATTTCATGTATGAATAACATGTGTCCACAATGCAAAGTGCCAAAGTCTTTGTTCTTTCTTTTATTTGAAATGTTATATAGCTATGACCTGACAAGAGCACCTTTAAGATGCTATATGAGCCAAACTAATAACAACTAATAAACCTATTCAGCTCTTGCTGAGGAAGTCAACTTGAAGTAATAATGGTGTGGAAGGTTGATCTCCATCATGTAATAAGAAACTTTTAAATGGACTGAAACATAAGGTTGTTGAAATTGTGCAATAGAGGAACAAAGGGAGCCAACCAATTGTTATTAAGTCAAACAATATACATATACCTTGCACTGGTTGACTTGTACATTTGTTGAGCTTCATAGAAATTTCCTCCAGCCACCATACTCTCAAGCTTTTCAATTGTCTGAAATACATTATTCAAAATTATTAATTAATTGAGTAAAATTCTACAGGACCTGTGCCTAAGATACAACTTAATGCTGCCAAGGAAGCACGAGCTCGCATAACAGCTAATGCTAAAAGGGTGCGGTGAAATACTTTAGAGCACATAGGGCAAGGTTTTGTTGCTAAATCCATTCACTTTCCAACATAAGGCTCATTAGTTAAAACACACAAGCTACTCATGAATATTTTCATCATTGAATTGCTTTTCAAAATGCTTCTACCCTCTTAACAGATAATGACTGCTTTCTGTAGCTACAGAAATTTCACTAGAGAAGAGAACCGAAAAAGTAATGTTAAAGAAACTTTCCGAGTTTATATAGGAAACCGCATAAAACAATACTGGTTTTGAGGTAAAAATTGTGCTTAGTTTTGTTCGAGTAAATGGCGCCAAGCTTGGGGAAGAGAAATCATCAAATATGGTTGTTAGGGTTGCTATGATAAGGCAAGTAGGAAACTGGTGATAAAAGCATCAACGTTGGGATCTTATTATTATGCAGGCGCACTCGTTGCTTTCCTTTTTTTAATTGAAACGAGAAAAGTGTGCAGCATCCTTTGTGCAGACAAATAGATTCAACCAGGCAAAACTCAACACCGTTACTGAATTTTCGTCCTCTCAAACGCGTGCCGGCGCCGCCGTGCATTGGAGGTCTTCAGCAACCCTAGTTCCAACAAATTGGCCATGCGAGACGATTCCCACGGGGAGGGGCAAGGAGGAGGACGTTGGTTCCCCGAGATCCAACTGGCCCATCGCGCACACGCCCGAAAGACACGAACGCTCACACTAATGGCGGGTGGCCCGAGCAGAAGGCCGAGGGAGGGAAGGGATGAACGGGGAGAGGGGATCCCTCACCTTCTCGGGAGGAGGCAGGTCGCGGCGCGACCTCATGCTCCCCCTCATGCTCAAGGACCGCGACATGGCTCCCCGGTGGGCTAGACCCGGCGCCGGCGGCAGCAGACGACGGCGGACAGCGGTGGTGGGTGATCGGAGTCGCCACGTCGGTAAGGGAATGGCCTCAGGCCTCTTGGGGTAATGGCCTGGCTCTTGGTGGGTAGGGGCTGATTGTGCTCGCGCGAATCCTAAAGCGCTCGGCTCTCCGTTTTGCTTGTTTATATTACGCAAATCCTCATATTTTTCGAATTTTGCTTAGCACGAGAACAAGTTATATACTTCCTCTATCACTAAATAAATAGATTTTTATAGTTCTTTTAAGTAAAATTTCAACCGAATTTCTATAAAAAAATATTAAGATTTACGCTATCAAATTAGCATATTAGATTTATCATAAAATATATTTTTGCAAGGTGCTTATTTTATGTCATAAATGTTATTATTAGTCAAATTTAAAAAAGTTTGATAGACACAGATTTTATGAATTTATTTTTATTTGAAGATGGAGAGAGTACATAATATTTTTATTGCCTTTTGTTATTTATTATATGTTGACAAAAAAAATTACTAAATCTATTAGGTTTTCATATGTTTGATTTTGGATCACACTTCAAAAATCTATTAGATTTGAGTTATTTGACCACATAAAATCTATCGACAGATAAATAGCCCTTATTATGTAATGAAATTGAACCGGTTCCACTGTTATTGCATGAAATTTGACTCTGATTGCATAATAGGTACTCTGTAGCATGTATATCTCTTCTACGCCTGAAATATACCGAGTGTCATCATCTTATCGCCTCGCCCACTTGTCCCGCCAACTTGCGCTCCGAACACCAAACCAAAAGGAGATGGCTAGCCAGCAATCGGTTGTTTCCAAACTGTGAGCGCCTGATTTTCCTTCTTTCTCTTTGACGCCACTATTCTTCCTCCTCCTCGCCCCAGTCGCTGCCCACTACCTCGCCACGCCCACGGCATTCTTCCCCTCCCCTTCGTCTTCTGTGGCGACCTCCTACCATGACGCCTCACCCCGACATGGCTTGGTCGCCTCCATCGCCACCAGGGCTCCTAACCGCCCAGTCGTCGCACTCACTGCTTGGCTGGCATGCCCTCCCCCTAAACCCCTTCTCTTCTAAGCCCACCGGAGTTGGGAAATAAGGGGGAGGTGAGCTTTCTAAAGTTGGGGCGCGAGTGCAACCGCCAGAAGGAGCTTGCTAGATATGTGAGAGAGGTGGAAGACGACCCGGAAAACACCCGCAAGCAAAGAATAATGGAGGCGGGCGAAAGAGGTGCCCGCCTCCAATCGAAAACCCCCACCGCCGTCTAAAAGAAATCTTGTACTAGTGACTCATTGTTGAATATCGTTTCTTTTAGAAAAAAATGGACACCGACAGTAACCTACATCTGTGAAGTGCGTCTAATCGATAACAAACTTGGACTCATGATCCTCGCCCTCGTTGTGCCACGATGGACGGCCATGCCACTAAGGCGCCCATGCTGGTCTGCGCAAGAAAGAGGCAGCGACAACTTGGGCAAGCAACATGCTCCATCGTCATAGGGGCTAGCAATGGGGCAGCGAAATGATCCATTGTTGTCATCGTTGAAGCTACAGTGCCCGAGCGTGACCAGCAACAGAGACGACAACACGTTGTTGCTTGAGCCCTCCATATCAATGTCATCGATAACTTCTACTACAAGAACCTATTGCGGAACAAGGGGCTCTAGCTCTTTAGAGGCAGCTCCGTGGACATGTAGACCACCACCTGCGTGCGATGCGTGCTTTGTTCTCAACCTTCCTGCATTAGGTCCACTGTTACTCGTCTAAGCAAGCTAGGCTAACTTGAACTTACATGACTCCATATACTCCATTGACGTGGGGAACATTAGCTATTTTTTCCATTCAACATTGCTCTATTTGTTGCATCTATACATGGTCATCGGGCCGTGCCGTGCCGTGGTCCGCCGTGGCCCGTCGTGCCACCGTGCCAGCCGTGCCGGCCGTGCCCGTGCTTCGTGCCAGGGGGTCGGTCCAAGGCACGGCACGTGGACCGTCGGGCAGTGCCGAGAGCACGGCGTGCCGCCGTGCCGAGCTCGTGCCGCACAGGGAGGCGGTTGCCGACTTGCTGTGCCGAGCTCTTGCCGCGCAGCGAGGAGGCGGGAAGGGCGGCGGCGCGCCGCGAGGTGCTCCGCGTGGAGGACTAGAGGAGCAGCGCGAGTGCGCGACGACGACCAGTGAGGCCGCTCCCGCGAGCTGCGAGCCTGCGAGTCTACGACTCGCGACGCGAGGTGGAGGACAGCGCGCGGTGCGGGGTGGAGGAGCGACGGGCGACGCAGTTTTTTTTTTGCCGAGGCTTTTAGGGTTTGTGGGGTGGCGGACTGCTTATATATGGGCATGGGCGCATGGCAACGACTCGTGGGCTGGCCTGCTGGGCCGCATCCCTCCTCCGTCTCCCAGAGTCCCAGGCTCCTAGCAAGCCAGCATTTGCCACGGGCCGTCTGGTCGTGCCACGGGCCAGGGTGACGGCCCAGGCACGGCCTGGTGCATCGGGCCGCGCCGGCACGGGCACACTGGCACCGTGCCGTGCCATGCTTCGGGCTAGGCCAAATTCCCGTGCCACGGGCGTGCCAACAGGCCCCGAGCTGCATGGCCAACTATAGTTGCATCACACCACTTGCACATTCTGTTTCATGATTGGGTGTACGCTATGTATAGCTTCCAAGCCATTCTGACTCAAGTGACGAGGAAACTTGGGTACCACTGGTACTATATGCAGGCTCAAGGACCATGATGCATGAATTTTGTTGTAGGTGATAGCCCATTTGGAGTGTCTCCACTATCCAATCTGTCCATTCTATTGTTGACAGTGTGCTCATTCATGTGAGGCAAGCCAGAGAGAGTTCACTAATTTATTCGTTGATATACATAAGTGATGTGTTCAGCTACATAATAGGGGAAGTTCGCTACACAGGCTACATCAATAAACAAGTTCAAAAAGACTAAGAGTAATGTTAGGTAAAATAGACTAAGAGTATTGAGACTTTGGTTTGTAACATTTTAATAGTGTAAAAGACTAAGAGCACTATGACTTTGGTTTTAATGCATTTAATTATATATCTAGATACATATTAAGTTAATTTGACATTTGTAGTTATATATATGATATATTCTACCTCGTGAGAAATGTGATGGCAACGAAAATTGGTTGACGTGTGGCGTGTGTTATAACTTATAAGTTGTTGGGTGTGATATTGAACCTACAATGTCACTTAGCAATTTATTGGGTGTGCACATATCTAATAATGGTGCCATGAATGCCACTGTCAGATCATGGAGTAAACTGTCAATGTCACTCATCATCACTACCGGTTGATGATCTAACCCAACAGTGTTGTGCCTATTATCACTGTTGGGTCGTTGACCAGCACCGCCATCACTATCGATTAACCTCTACCAACAAAAATTATAATAATGATGGAGGCCTCTGACCCGACAATCATTATTAGTTGTGGCGTAGTGTTTACAAGGAAATGATGGCAACTAAATCTGTATTTGTTTCTTATCTGAATCAATGCCAAACCATTTGGGATGTGGGAATCAAAGACGAGATGATTCCCCCTTTCTTTCATTATTAGAGATTAGAACTGCTAGACCATGATTTCCCCCATTCCAAGTTCCCCTCCCCTACACATTAGTGATTTTTTTTCAACTAATTCTTTTCAAGTGCAAGAAATTAAAATAGGGTGTATATATTAGTTGATCTTTGCCCATTAAAAGTTCTAGATTTTTTTAAGCATATTTGCATTTATACGGTTTACTTATTAAAAATATTGTAATCCCATAATCTAGCCTATCAGTCACATGGTTTCAGATTTTGATTCATCTAGAAATGATTCTTAGAAGAATATAAATACATCCGAAATGTTTTTTGTGTCTGGATCTCTACCAAAGCTAACACCACCCCTGAGTTTCATGGGCATGAAAAAAAATTCTCCTCTCTCTCCTCTAAATGATCCCATGCCATCTTATTAGTTTTGCTAATGTTACACTATAATAAATGAGTATGAAAGTCCCACTAAGACTTGCTAGTATAGTATTAATTAATTTGGATGATAGTAATATTTTTGACTTGGATACCAGCCTATTCGGATGGTGGTTTCTGTGGCAGATGAACCGGCTGATGTTATTTGGTTGTGAGAGAAAAAATTATATCATGACTGATAAGCTAGGTTGATAAGTTTAAGCGAACAACATTGATAACACGCTGAAAACGGTCTTTGTGTCCCATCTTACCCTACATCAATAGCAACGTAAAGATGGGTGCCCATGCTGAAAACATGCTGCATGCATGATACACATGCATCGATCGCGCCATTGGTTGTTGTCCATTGGTTGGTTGTCCTCTTCAAATGAATTAGGAGCTAAGCTAGAAGTCGCTGTGTGTGATGCTGTCGATCGAAATACTCCTTTAATTGAGGGCTAGCTACTGTTTGGTCATTGTGATCGATGCCATGCACGGCCGTGGTTCTTCCCAGCTAGCTAGTACGAATCAGCTATTAATTATAATGTCAACCAATAGAAAATATCATTATCACTATATTTCATGGGCTCATTTTAATTAATAATTATAATAACTCGTTCTCAGCACGTATCGGTCATGCACACAATGACACAATGCTAACAGTACTCTCTTCGTATATGGTTTTTCAATTTCAAACATGTACGAACACTCCCGATTGCCGGTTGTCCTCTGCCCGAGGAAATTCAGGCAGCGGTGGAGGGTTTCAATTCGATCCGATAGTTAGTATATATTTTGAGGCAGTGGATGTTATTCTTCAGAACACTAATTTTGTATCTTCTACACTATGTACTAGAAATTTGGCTAACTGACCCCTTTTTTTGGTTTGACTTAGAATTTGTTTGGTACATAACTGTTTTTTAGCAAATATTTATTTTCAAAACGGTTTTATAGTGAAGCTATTTTTCTCCTCCTCTCATAAAGATATTAGTTGAGATGAAGTAAAAAGTATTGTACTAGCTTATTTCATCCTTCTTAATTTCTCTCTTTCATCTATGCATGAAATTGTTAGTGAAGCTGATTTGTCAAACCATTTACTTGAAAAGTTACTCGTGAAACAATTTTGTAAAAAAAACAGCTTTTATTATAAAGCTAAGATATGCCAAATAGGTCCTTAATTGTCCCGATTAGTTGTTAGCTAGGCTAAAACTGAACTTTCTGAAACAGAGAGGGAGTGAGTGTTATTTATTTCCCTCGGTTTTTTTTTTCTTGGACGACAACGTGCGTCGTCACCACCATAATTTGCATGCGCTCAATTAAATGTCCCACTTCAGGCCTTTTTTTGTCCGGAGGGCAGTCCCAACCCAGTCCACGTCATCTAAAAATCTCTCCTGGAAACCATATTCCCCAACGCGCTTGGCTTCCCGTGGGCCATATCAGTAACTCCGATCTCCTTTTCCCCCTCCCGTTCTCTCTCTCCTTCCGTTTCTCCAAGACAGATGCGCGACGGCGAGGAGCCGGCGGGCAGCGGGCTGCTGCTCCTGTTGGTAGCGGGCGCAGCCATCTCTTCCCAGGTCAGACCACCTGGTCAAGAGCTGCGGTCAATCAGAGACGGAGCAGCAGGTCGCCGAGCACGACGGCCACGAGGTGCCTACTCTCCCCCCCCCACCCTGCTCTCCCTTTTTCTTTCCGTGATCCATCCAAGCAGTAAAAGTCCAATAGGTAGCCGTAGCTTCTGTTCTTGATTTGATGTTTGTTTTTCTTTTGCAAAAAAAATGAAGAATCAGAGACTACTTTCTAAATCTTATTTTTTCAGATTTTTTATTTTTGTAGAGTGGCGAGCAGGGCAACACATGGCGAGCAGGGCGGAGGCGGCGAGGGCAAAGATAGTACAGCGGAGGTGCGGAGAGCGGAGATGGCGCGGGAGGCAAACGAAGGCGGCGCAAAGTTGTTCTTCCTCGTCGCCGGCTTGCTTGCCGTCATGCAGCCCACAAAACGAGAGGGAAGAAACTGCTCGTTTCTCGCCATCGCGAAATCTGTAGTTTCTTCGTGCGTCGGTTTAAGCGCCGACGTCGTTTCTTGTATAAGAAACGGTTTCATGCGTTTTTTTCTCCTCTCTCTTTCTTAAATATGATGCCACATGAGATTTTTTTGCCTATATGACGAGTTATTTAATGCTATGGAAACTATCCTAGTTGGAGGGATGGGACTGCCCTCATCCCCGTCAGAATATTAATTTGATGGAATATGCGTCGTTTACAGGCGTTTTAAACGCCAAACAGTACATGTACGGAGTTGTGTACTTAAACTAGCTCAAAGGCCGGATGGTACAAGCAAGGAAGCGTACGTGGACGACTGAACTACTTATTGAAGGCGATCGATTAGCACAGCGACCCGATCCTCCATTGAACAAGCAGGCCGGTTTCACTCAAAACGCTCATTTGGATAATATAGAGCAAAATGTATGGCCGGTCTTTGAAGTTGACAAGACATATTATCAAAGTTCCTCTCTATTTTTAAAATATCAATTCTGTATCTATAAATTTGGCTTCGGGATCTAAATAAATTCAAACGAGCTCGGATAAAGACAAACTTTACATCAAAATTGTAGTCATCGACACGATCTATAACTTTATAGTTAAAAAGTTTTTGAATTAAAATTGTTTAGTGTCCCAAAATAATGTTGTAAGTACACAAATTTTGAAATTTAAAATTTAAAATTATCAAACATTCTTGGATTTCACATGGTCTATATAAAAGTTATAGTTATCGATACGATCTAAAAATTTGTAGTTAAAACTTTTTTTATTTAAAGTTGTTTAGTCTCCGAAATATGTGTTCTAAGTTTATAGATTTTGAAATAAAAAATTTAAAACACATATTTGAGATACTAAACAAGTTAAACTTTTTAACTGTAAAGTTGTATATCATATCGATAACTATAACTTTCATATAGACCATATTAACATCCGAGATCTATTGATAATTTTAAATTACAAAATTTGTATACTTACAATAGTATTTTGGGATTCTAAATAGTTTCAATTTAAAAACTTTTCAACTATAAAGTTGTAAATCATGTCAAGGGCTATAATTTTAATGTAAAGTTTGTCTTTATCCAAGCTTATTTGAATCTATTTGAACTTAGATAACACCTAAAGTCAAGTTTATGAACCTAGAATTAATATTTTGAAAGTAGAAGAATCTAGATGACACTGACTTGTCAACTTTCGTAGACCGGCCATGCATTTTGCTCGATAATGTATATGCATGCTCAAGCAGCTCGTGCTTATTAGTCGTACGATCCCCCTAGTAGCCAGCTGGAGCTGCCCTTGTAGCTATTCCCTAGCTAGCAATGGAGACCTCCTCCTGGAGCTGGCTCGTCCTCTCTCTCTCTCATTTGCACTCATCGCAGCGTCGTCGTCGTCGTTCTTCGTGTTCCACCTCCGCCGCCTCCGTGGCCGCAGGAGTCAAAAACACCCCCTTCCGGGCCCAACCGTCCTCTTCCTGGTGAAGTCGCTGCCGCTGCTGCTACGGTCCTTGAACGACCTCAGCCTGCTCCTGCGCGACCTGCACATGCGCTATGGACCCATCATCTCCATCCGGCTCGTCTTCCGCACCTTCATCTTCGTCGCGGACCGCGGCGTCGCGCACCGCATGGTGGTCCAGAGCGGCGCCACCTTCGCCAGCAGGCCGCCGACCTTCGAGCCCCGGCGCCTGTTCACGTCCGGCGAAACCGCCTTCTCCCCGTACGGCAACTACTGGCGCCTCGTCCGCCGGAACCTCGCCACAGTGGAACTCAGCCCTGCCCGAACCAAGCTCCTTGCGCCGGTGCTGCGGTCGGTGTGCGATGACCTCGTCCACGACCTCCGCGCCGCCGCCGGCTGCCGCGGCAGTGGGGACAACTCGGGCCTGGGTCGGACGACGCCGCGGTGACACTCAGGCCGATCCTGCGGTGCGCCATGCTCAGGCTAATCGTGCACAAGTGCTTCGGCGTGCACCTCGGACGGGAGACGCTGGACGAGGTCCAGGAGCTGCTGCGTCAGATACTTTACTCCCTGGCCACGTTGCCGGTCCTCGGCGTCTTCCCCGCGGTCACCAAGAGGCTCTTCCGCAACCGGTGGGCGTCGTGCGTCGCGGTGCGCCGGAGGCAGGAGGAGCTCTTCGTCCCGCTGATCCATGCCACGCGCGGCGGCGGCGGCAATGGCGACGACGACGACGACACGCCGTGCTATGCTCGATCCCTCTTAGACGTCCGCGTGCCCGAAGATCACGGCGGCGGCGACCGTCCCCTGACGGACGCCGAGATGACCAGCCTCTGCTCCGAGTTCCTGAACGGTGCCGGGGACACCACGGGGACCTTGATAGAGTGGATCATGGCCGAGCTAGTGAGCCACCCCGACATCCAGGTCACAGTCTACGCAGAGGCAAAAGCCTGCCCTCAGCTTAACGACGACAACGACGACACCGACCTGCAGCAGGCCGCCATGCCGTACCTGAAGGCCGTCGTGCTCGAGGGGCTACGGCTGCACCCGCCTGTCCACTTCGTCCTCCCGCACGGCTTGCAGGGCGACGCTGAGGTCGACGGCTACGCGGTGCCCAAGGACGCCGAGCTCAACTTCATGGTTGCGGAGATCGGCTGTGACGAGAAGCTGTGGACGAGGCCGCGGGAGTTCTGCCCCGAGAGGTTTTTGGAGGGCGGCGAGGGCCACGGCGTCGATGTCAAGGGGATCAAGGAGATCAAGATGATGCCGTTCGACGTCGGACGCAGGATGTGCCCTGGGTACTCGCTCGGCATGCGCATGGTTGAGTACTTCGTGGCGAGGCTGGTCATGGAGCTAGAGTGGCGGCCGCCGGCGGTCGGTATGAAGGTGGACATGGCAGAGGTGTTTGATTTCACCACCGTCATGAAGCATTCGCTCCGTGCTCGCATCATTCCAAGGAGTTGAAGAGTTGAAGTTACCTGCAAAATTATATATGTGGGCTTCATGCATGCTGCAATTCATATTGTCCTTGTGTGATATCTATTATTTACCCAATAAAATAATAATATGCATGTATACGCTATGTCTATGTAAACTGAATTATTAGTCATGAAGTGCAACCTATAACAATATATATAAGAAATCATGTGATCTTCTAGTAGTTAACGAGAAATTGAATTTGGTTAAACTTATGAAAAATTGACTCCATGTGACCTTATAAGAAGAATAAGACTGAAGCAATAATAATAAGAAAGAATAATAACACCGACTAAATAGTTTTTGAAAATAGTTAATCGTTATCCATCATCATCATTGTTCATTCAATTTAATTTAGAAAATAGTTTTTGATGCAAGTATTTTAAAAACAAGTTTATTTTATAAAAATCAACGTATCATCTACATAACTTGCCTATATATCTTAAAAGGTGACACCAAATCAGTCCATATTCTCCAGATATTCTTCCACTGTTTTAGTTTGCTTCCTGTAATTGTAATTATAATATTTTATATATTGTCATTTAACACAATACACAATAGAATGCAGGTTTATATAAGGAAATATAGGTGACACGTGTTTCGGCCTACTGTCAAGATACTTCATTAATTCTTACTCTTAGTTATGATATATGATTAAAAGGAAAAGTAAGCTCACGTGTTTGTAATTAGTTAATAATTAGCTAACTGATATTCCTATCATATCATATCTATGTCCATACGTGAGCTCCAGGATCAAATAAACACCTATGAAGCTACCATATCTTGCTATAGTGCTATGTACGTGTGGTACTAGTACTAGTGCTGAATAGGAGTGCTACTACTAGGAGTACTAGCAACACAGACACCTCTCTCTGCTCTCTCTGTTCCTCGTGCTGCTGCAGCTCTGCTGCCCGAATCCACCACCCAGGGTGGGGAATCTCATCGTCAGTTGCCTTCGATCTAGACTAGAACATTAGGCGCCCTTCTGGCGCCCTATCATTACTTCCCTTCCACAGTATTGAAGTTTAGCAAGTTCATTTGAGAATAATGGCTAATTCATCAACAACGGAAGCATAATGGCTAATTTCCTAAAAAAAAAAAGCATACATGTCATAGTCTTGAGTTGACATGTAAAACAGTGCAAAGGGCGCCAAAGATGATTAAAACATAAGAAATCACAAAGGTGCTTTCAGGGAGTGATAAGACCAAGTGTAGTAACTTTAACTAAAGAATTCATCCATTGACAATTTTGTTCAACAAGTTAGACACAGTTTTACAACAACAAAAGACCAAAGATAAAAACATATTATCCATTATGCATATAATGGATTAATGGCACATCTAAATCTGTAATCTTGTAGCCTCCTATGGCGCCATCATGGTCATGAAAAAAAAACAAAGCCCTGTCACTAATAATTGACCTGCAATTCACCCAATACGTCAGAGCATGGTAAGAAAATCGACAAAGAAAAAGCCAAAAAGGAAAAAAATAGAGATATGGTTACAATAATCTGCAAAGAACCATTGAGGCAGTAGCCCTTTACCGAGGAAATATTAAATGATATTTATTAATGCACAATGTAATATTCAATAAATAATTACTTGTCCTTAACACATTCTATTTTCCCTCCTTTTTCCCAAACAATTTTCAACTCTAACATCTCGTGTCTTTCTTCCAAGAATAACCCAAATGTGCAAATGAAAAAAACTCAGAATGACAATGACAAGGTATTACATAAATAATAGTAACAGTCCACACATATACAAGAACATATGTGTTTGAACTTGACACAACCGTACAGGAAACCAAAAAACATGTCATGAATAACAGTCGCGTGGTACTGACCTTGCATCGCATACAGTGACTGTCCTCTTCAGTATTTCAGCTTGAAATGGTCCGCTTCGCAGTGACGAAACATTCAAGAGCATCATGACAGCACCAAATAGGAACACACAAGCAGTTTGTATAGGTTAGCTACAACCATAAGATGTATGTGTACAGAGATCAGATAAAAAAGTTTGCCCCATGCAAACTGCAGTTATCCAATTGTCCTAGATTTAAACGGCATGCCCCATGATGTCACCGTTCCAGCGTAGCTATAGTTTTCACCAATACAATGGCTAGCACGAGTACTATTTCTAAGATCATAGATAGCAGCCCAACCCCAAGAAGATTGAAAGATGCTCTAATAGCGGCGGGGTACAATACAATTTTTACATCTTCCATGCTCTAAATGCCACTGAAAGAAATGTTCCGTGGTTCAGTAGTCCACCAATACACATTCAAATTGGTCTCTTCGGAACTACAACTAAAATAATCATGCAACAAACAAATCCTAGGCCACATTTGTTGGCAAATTACAGAAGGGACATGATAACTCAAGGCACAAGCATATGGGAAAACATCACAGAAAAAGAACTTTTCTCGTGATGCACACTACAAAGAAATAGAGGGACAAGAAGAGCATACAGACAGCAATGTTTATCCTCGCCAGAGTCAGAACGGCAGAAAATTCCATCCCCTGCCTCTACCAGATTGGAATCCTGACCATCCACCCATGAAAAAACTGCAAATTCACAATAGAATAACTTTTTGAAGTCTGGAATCTATCTCCTCTACCAGATTGGAATCCTGACCATCCACCCATGAAAGAACTGTAAATTCACAATAGAATAACTTTTTGAAGTCTGAAATCTATCTCTAGTAACTTCATTGTTTCATCACGTATTAAGTATTTGTTGTTTATATGTCAAACATGGGGAGACAACTTCCTCCAAATACACCTCTTTCCCTGAAAATGGCATCATTAGATCATTTTGGCACATGAAGTTGACATACCTTTTGTCTATGTACGTCAAACATGGAGAGAAAAAATCTCCAAATAATTAACCCATTTAGCAGTTAGAATGAGCACAAATCCATACCCACGCAAAACCAAAGTTCAAAATATCGGGATTTAGCTGCCGCTATAGCGCTAGATTATTTTTTGCGCTATTAGCAGCTAATAGCGCGCTATCTCCGCTAAACTACAGTTCCTTTAGCGCCGCTATTCTGTGTGGGCTCCTATTTTCGTCGGCCCAGATCACTTTCAGGCCCAAACCGATGGGAAGCAGGCGAGCTCGCAGGACTGCAAGCGGCAGGAGCGCCTTCTGCTGTTGGCCCTGTGCGACGGCCATGTGAGCCTGAAAGCAAGATTCTTCAATCTCTTTTCATTTTTTCTCTATTCTTTATGTATTGGGCTGTTGGGTGGATGTGAATGGTAGTGAGTAGTAAGTGATGTCGTGCTGCACCTTATCCTAATGGTGTATTGAATAACTAATTGGCTTGCAGTCAATTAGATTGCAGCCAAGCTGGTGGTGAAGGACAACTAATAGATTGCAGAACTGTACCTTGTTGCAGCTAACACAAGAAGCGTTAGATTGCAGCCAAGCTGGTGGTGCAGACATTTAGGAATTATGATTTTGGTGGGCTGCAGATGTTCATGAGAACATAATACAAGCTGGAAAAACATTCTCTCTCTTAGTAGGTCAATACAATCATTGCCTATACTCATGCTTCAAGAAGAATAGAGCAACACACACAATATTCCACGGAGAGGAGCCATAGTACACATGCTTCAAAAAGAATAGAGCAATGCACACAATAATCTACAGAGAGGAGCCAGAGTGCACCGTGAGATGAGGGAGGGGGCACACACCTGTGTAGGTGACATCGCCGTAGAGCAGTAAGACAGCTTGCCCCTCACCACTTTGAACCTCGAGCACGTTGACGATTAGATTTGGCGTCAGTCACTATGGGCGAACATGGCCGGCCCCTTCACGAATTCGGCCTGAACATGGATTTCGCTGGCCCCTCCATGGATTTATCTTGGATTCAGCCACAGATCCTCACGTGCTAACGGCACATCTACGCCATGGATCTGCATCGGAGGTTACTCCACCCTGGGCTGTAACCACACTCGAGATCTCTGGCAGCGCTCGAGCAGCCTAGCTCGAGATGGTGGAGATAGCTGAAATCGAAATAAAGATCGAGAAGAGAAGATAGGAGCAGACAAGGAGAGAGAGCCATCAGGGAAAGGAGATGAAGTTGCCTCTCTAGGGGGCCGCACGCTAGCTGGGCGGAGGAACGCCTGTGGAGGTGGAGAAGCAACGGTGACGAACTGGGAAGCGTGCGGCAATACGCAGCGGCATCGGCGGCCGCCGGTCGGGAGAAGAGAGGAATGAGGAGCAGGTTAGGGTTTGGGTTGGACGGGTCTCTGTACAAAATCTCCAGGGTACGTGAAAAAATGAGCCAAATCTCGTTTTTCTCTTCTTCACGTTAGAATAAAATTTACATGAGGGGTTTATATAAAAATTATTATAACACGCATACTATTCATGGATAATAGACTGGACTACGGGTTATTTCCGAAAAAATAGAGGGCCTTTCTGAAAAATAGACAGCGACGCGTGTCGGCGAGCGGAGGAGCCACCGATGCTCCGAATTCTGGGGTGCGAGGAGAACCGAGTGGGTTTTAATAACCCCGATGTGGGATGTACCCATATTGTTTCCCCTTCGATCTGGCCTCCTGGTGGTGTCTATTTGGGAGTCTAGATTTGGTGCTCGCCAAGGAGCAGGCATCCCCATGGCTCAATGGTTTCTCATGCTCATGCGCTACTTGAGTAGCGCCGCAGTGTAACACCTCTAGTGTTTTATCTTAATTAAAAATTGATCATGTCATCATATGCATTAAGCATCATTCAATTGATTGATAACCTCGTTATGAATTGAACTAAAATGAGTTTATTTGATTGAGTGTGGTTCAATTATTTGAACGCTGGTCATCTTTTCAAATTCAAACTTTCAAAATTTAAATCCAAACCCTAATTCCCAGAGGGGTTAAATCAAACCCTAAACATGAATTTCAAAATCTAAAAAGAATTTGCATATGGGTGTTTAAGCAAAATTGTAGAGCTCTGTTTGAATTGCATTTGTTGTGTTTGCAGTTTTTCAAGTGTTATTCAAGTTTTTAGAGTAATTGCAAAGGGGGTAAATCCTTTTTAAAAGGTTTTCAAATTTCAAAAATGCATTTTCATTTTTAGGCCGAATTTGAAAAAGTGTGTATTGACAAAAATGTAGATCATGAAATTTTGAGCAACTTTGGTATTCAAGGTTTTTCATGAAAACCCCTGGAAGTTTGAGCAATTTGCAAAATAATCCCAGGGGCAGTTTAGGCATTTCATCGAGCAGTTGCATGGCGACGAGGAACTCGGCGCCGACACCTGGCCGGCCAGCTGCCGAGCTCGCCGTGCGACTCCTGGCCTCAACTTGCGTCCCATCGTGTGCGTGGCGTCGTCGCGCACACTCCGCGCCCTTCAAAACGGAACAGCGTCCACTCCTTGCTCCCTTTCCATGTCGTGCTCTCGCTCTGCTCTGCTCCGCCGAGTGCGCCACCGTCGTCGTCGAGCTCGTGTAAGCTTTTCAGCCACTGTCAAGCTCCTCATCCACCGCAATGGCTTTTGCCTTGACCTAGTGCATCTTCCGCAGGGGTTGGTTGAAGCTGCGACCGCGTGAATCGGCCGGCGTAGCTCCGTCTTCCTCGGCTCCGGCGAGGGCGCCGCCGCTCTGGTTTGTAGTCGACCCGGCTATCCAGGAGCCACATTGCTCTTTGATCTTTTGTTTCTTCTTCTTGGTTCATCACTGATCCTTGTCGGTCTCTCTGTTTCTCCTTTGGTGAACCACAGCTCCGGGAACGCCATTGTTGCCGCTCGGCTCCAGTTTTCGTCGTCACGGTCTTCGTCGACCGACCGTTCTGCTTCATCTCCGGCCGCGTTTGTGAGACCTTAGCGACCAGGGTGAGCTCCTCGAACTCTCCGCGCGCTTAGTTGAACTTGTTGTGAGCTGTAGTGCTTTGTCCGCGAGCTCCGCCGCCGTTCATGGCCGTCGCGGTGGTGCGCTCGTCGGTGGGACGCGTCTGTCCATCATTTTCCAATCCGAGTCTTGCGCTAGCTTTGCCTAGCCGTCGTGAGTCCGTTCGCAGTGTTGGTTATTCCAGCGCGTGCTCAGTTTCGTCGGAGCATGTCGCGCAGATCTCCGCCGTCCGCCATGGCCACTAGCGGGGTCATTTCGTTAGGATTTCAGTTCGTTTCGCGTGCGCTTCGCGTTGTTTGGGGGCCGCTGAGTCTAGTAAAGTGTTTGGTTGAGCCGATTATGGCTTGTTTACGCCGGCATATGTGCGGATGCACGCGGGGTGCCACCATTGCCGACGGTGAGGTCTCTGCGGTAGGTTTTAGCCTCGTTTCGGTTGTGCGTTATGCTCGTGCTTGCTTCCTGAATCCATCGCATTGCTTGGTTGCTCCAGCGCAAACTTGTACTCGCCGACGTACGCACGGTCGAGCTCGGGTCGCCGCTATTGTCGCCGGTGAGGCGTTTCTGAGGGATGGAAATGGTCGTGTCGCACCTCGTTGGGTTCGGGGTGAAGTGCTAAGTCCAGCACACGAGTCGGTTGAGCGGTTGGTTCGCCGCCGGCGACGCGCCGTCGTGTTTCTTGGTCGTCGGCGCCGCTGCACTGCGTCTGAGTCACTGACGGGCGGGACCCAGCCGTCAGCGAGTTAAATCAAAGGTTTTTTTTTCTTTTTTTTCTTGTTTGAACAGTAGCAACTTTTGTTATTTTTGTATGTTTATTTCTGTGCATATTTAAATTCTGCAAAAATTTGGGTATGCTCTCTGTGATGTGTAGTATTTAAGAAAAATATAATATGTGCAGCACAAAGCTGTGATTGATGTGTTAAACAGAACTATCAAGGTTGATGTGCCAAACAGTAAATCTCAGCTCTTGATTCAGCTTTCTATGCCAAAAAGGGAAGTGGGAAGAGTCTGTGTGACAACTGCAATTGGGGTACATGATATCTCAGTAGTGTGTGAGTTTCCGGACGACTTTCCTGATGACTTACCTGGCTTACCTCCCGATAGAGATGTCGAGTTTTCTATAGAGCTAAAGGCTGGCACCGCACCTATCTCTAGAAGGGCCTATCGAATGCCTCCCAAAGAGCTAGCAGAGTTGAAGACTCAATTAAATGAGTTGCTCGATAAAGGTTTCATTCGACCTAGTTCATCGTCATGGGTTGTCCTGCCATTTTCGTGAAGAAGAAGGATCATACTCTCTGCATGTGCATTGATTATTGTCCCTTGAACGAGGTGACCATCAAGAACAAGTACCCGCTGCCGCGGATTGATCTTCTCTTCGATCAGCTCGCTGGAGCTACAGTGTTCTCCAAGATTGACTTGCGGTCGGGATACCACCAGATCAAGATCCGTCCCGAGGATATTCCCAAGACGGCGTTTACCACTAGATATGAGCTTTATGAATATCTGGTAATGTCGTTTGGTTTGACTAATGCCCCGACATACTTCATGTATTTAATGAACTCAGTGTTCATGCCAGAGCTGGACAAGTTCGTTGTGGTCTTCATTGATGATATTCTTATCTACTCTAAGAGTGAAGAAGAGCATGCCCGTCATCTTAGGATCGTGTTAACTCGATTGCGTGAGCATCAGCTTTACGCTAAGTTCAGCAAGTGTGAGTTTTGGTTGAAGGAAGTACAATTCCTGGGACATATTCTGTCCAATGGAGGCGTGGCAGTTGATCCTAGTAAGGTGAAGGATATTCTGGATTGGAAGCCGCCAACGACGGTCTATCAAGTTCGAAGTTTCCTAGGTATGGTTGGTTATTATCGTCGGTTTATTCCAGACTTTTCTCGAGTCTCGAAGCCCATTACCAGTCTACTGAAGAACCAGACCAAGTTCGTGTGGTCTGATTAATGTGAAGAAGCTTTTCATACCTTGAAGAAGTTGATGACTACAGCTCCCGTATTAGCCCAGCCTAATATTGAAAAGCCCTTCGATATATATTGCGATGCGTCCGGTATCGGTATCGGGTGTGTCTTGATGCAAAAAGGAAGAGTCATTGCCTATGCTTCTAGACAGTTGAAGAAACATGAAGAGAACTATCCAACTCATGATCTGGAGTTAGCGGCAGTTGTTCACGCTTTGAAGATTTGGCGACATTATCTTCTGGGCAACCTCTGCCATATCTATACTGATCATAAGAGTTTGAAGTATATATTCACTCAGTCTGAGTTGAATATGAGGCAAAGAAGATGGTTAGAGCTTATTAAAGATTATGATCTTGAAGTACATTACCATCCGGGCAAAGCCAATGTTGTAGCTGATGCCTTAAGCCGTAAGGGCAGTTGCAACTGTCTGAGCTTAAAAACAGTGAATTCCACTCTTTGTTATGAGTTTGAGAAGTTAGACATATCTATGGTCCAGCATGGCAGTCTAGCTAACATCTCGGTGGAACTTAGCATTCGGGATCAAATTATCGAAGTACAGAAAACCAATAAAGGCATCGCTCATATTAAAGCAAAGGTGAAATCTGGAACACCTACTTATTTTAAGTTAGATGAATCCGATGTGCTCTGGTTCAAGGATCGTCTTGTAGTACCCAAAGTTCTAGAGTTACGACAAGCTATCCTTGATGAAGCTCATATTTCTCGTTTGTCCATTCACCCTAGAAGCAACAAAATGTACCAGGACTTGAAGAGGAAGTTTTGGTGGACAAAGATGAAGATTGAAATAGCAAGCTATGTGGCTAAATGTGATACCTGTCAGAGAGTGAAGGCAGTACGTTTGAAACCAGGGGTTCAACTCCAACCTCTACCAGTTCTAGCTTGGAAATGGGAAGACATTAGTATGGATTTCATAGTAGGATTGCCTAAGACCTCTAAGGGATATGACTCCATCTGGGTAATTGTGGATCGATTGACTAAATCAGCACATTTTATTCCAGTAAAGACGATATATCCTACCACACAATATGCAAAGCTCTACATTTCTAGAATCGTGAGTCTTCATGGGATACCTTGAACGATTATTTCTGACCGAGGAACCCAATTCGTCTCCAAATTTTGGGGTCAGTTACAAGAATCATTGGGACGAAGCTCTTATTTAGCACCGCTTATCATCCACAAACTGATGGTCAGACAGAGCAAGTGAATCAGATTCTTGAAGATCTGTTGCGATGTTGTGTTCTGAACTTTGCAGAGAAGTGGGATGAATGTTTACCTTTGACAGAGTTCTCTTACAACAATAGTTACCAGCAGAGCATAAAAATGTCACCTTTTGAAGCTTTGTACGGTCGCGGTTGCAGAACTCCTCTTAATTGGTCGGAACCTGGGGAACGTGAGTTCTTTGGTGTCGACTTAGTTAAGGAAGACGAAGATAAAGTTGAGAAAATACGTATCAATCTTGAGATAGCCCAGTCAAGACAGAAGAGCTATGCTGATAAAAGAAGAAGGCCACTTCAATACCAACCAGGAGATCACGTGTATTTAAAAGTCACACCTATGAAAGGAATCTCTCGGTTTGGAGTGAAAGGCAAGTTAGCACCTCGCTATGTCGGCCCATTTCCAGTTCTGGAACGCATTGGCAAGGTGGCTTACCGTTTAAAGTTGCCTGACATTCTATCCATCGTTCATGATGTGTTTCACGTATCCCAGTTAAAGAAGTGTCTTCAAGTTAAGGATACGACCGTTGAAGTTGAAGGAGTGCAATTAGAACCTGATGTGACATACTCTGAGTATCCTGTAAAGGTTCTTGATCGAAAAGATCGAATTACTCGTCGCAAGACCATCAAGTTCTACAAGGTTCAGTGGAATCAACACCTAGAAGAAGAAGCTACTTGGGAATCTAAAGATTATCTTTTAGAGAATTTCCCAGAGTTTTATGCTTCTATTGCTTAAGCCGTTTGTAAAACCTGGTCATAGTTGTAACGTGAGGAATGAAAAAGAGAAGGTGCTTGAAACATTTCCTTTTCCATTACTTTGTTTCACTCCTAAATCTCGGAACGAGATTTCTTTAAGGGGGAAGGGTTTTAACACCTCTGGTGTTTTATCTTAATTAAAAATTGATCATGTCATCATATGCATTAAGCATCATTCAATTGATTGATAACCTCGTTATGAATTGAACTAAAATGAGTTTATTTGATTGAGTGTGGTTCAATTGTTTGAACGCTGGTCATCTTTTCAAATTCAAACTTTCAAAATTTAAATCCAAACCCTAATTCCCATAGGGGTTAAATCAAACCCTAAACATGAATTTAAAAATATAAAAAGAATTTGGATATGGGTGTTTAAGCAAAATTGTAGAGCTCTGTTTGAATTGCATTTGTTGTGTTTGCAGTTTTTCAAGTGTTATTCAAGTTTTTAGAGTAATTGCAAAGGGGGTAAATCCTTTTTAAAAGGTTTTCAAATTTCAAAAATGCATTTTCATTTCTAGGCCGAATTTGAAAAAGTGTGTAGTGACAAAAATGTAGATCATGGAATTTTGAGCAACTTTGGTATTCAAGGTTTTTCATGAAAACCCCGGGAAGTTTGAGCAATTTGCAAAATAATCCCAGGGGCAGTTTAGGCATTTCATCGAGCAGTTGCATGGCGACGAGGAACTCGGCGCCGACACCTGGCCGGCCAGCTGCTGAGCTCGCCGTGCGACTCCCGGCCTCAACTCGTGTCCCATCGTGTGAGTGGCGTCGTCGCGCACACTCCGCGCCCTTCAAAACGGGACGGCGTCCACTCCTTGCTCCCTTTCCACGTCGTGCTCTCGCTCTGCTCTGCTCCGCCGAGTGCGCCACCATCGTCGTCGAGCTCATGTAAGCGTTTCAGCCACTGTCAACCTCCTCATCCACCGCAATGGCTTTTGCCTTGACCTAGTGCATCTTCCGCAGGGGTTGGTTGAAGCTGCGACCGCGTGAATCGGCCGGCGCAGCTCCGTCTTCCTCGGCTCCGGCGAGGGCGCCACCGCTCTGGTTTGTAGTCGACCCGGCTATCCAGGAGCCACATTGCTCTTTGATCTTTTGTTTCTTGTTCTTGGTTCATCACTGATCCTTGTCGGTCTCTCCGTTTCTCCTTTGGTGAACCACAGCTCCGGGAACGCCATTGTTGCCGCTCGGCTCTAGTTTCGGCCGTCACGGTCTTCGTCGACCGACCGTTCTGCTTCATCTCCGTCGGCGTTTGTGAGAGATTCGCGACCAGGGTGAGCTCCTCGAACTCACCGCGCGCTTAGTTGAACTTGTTGTGAGCTGTAGTGCTCAGTCCGCGAGCTCCGCCGCCGTTCATGGCCGTCGCGGCGGTGCGCTCGTCGGTGGGACGCGTCTGTCCATCGTTTTCCAATCCGAGTCTTGCGCTAGCTTTGCCTAGCCATCATGAGTCTGTCCGCGGTGTTGGTTATTCCAGCGCGTGCTCAGTTTCGTCAGAGCACGTCGCGCAGATCTCCACCGTCCGCCATGGCCACCGGCAGGGTCGTTTCGTTAGGATTTCAGTTCGTTTCGCGTGCGCTTTGTATTGTTTGGGGGCCACTGAGTCTAGTAGAGTGTTTGGTTGAGCCGATTATGGCTTGTTTACGCCGACATATGTGCGGCCGCACGCGGGGTGCCGCCATTGCCGACGGTGAGGTCTCTGCGGTAGGTTTTAGCCTCGTTTCGGTTGTGCATTATCCTCGTGGTTGCTTCCTGAATCCATCGCAGTGCTTGGTTGCTCCGGCGCAAGCTTGTACTCGCCGCTGTAACGCGCGGCCGAGCTTGGGTCGCCGCCGTCGTCGCCGGTGAGGCGTTTCTGAGGGATGGAAATGGTCGTGTCGCACCTTGTTGGGTTCGGGGTGAAGTGCTGAGTCGAGCGCACGTGTCGGTTGAGCGGTTGGTTCGCCGTCGGCGACGCGTCGCCGTGTTTCTTAGTCGTCGGCGCCGCTGCTCTGTGTCTGAGTCGCTGACGGGGGGTCCCAACCCGTCAGCGAGTTAAATCAAAGGTTTTTTTTTCTTTTTTTTCTTGTTTGAAAAGTAGCAACTTTTGTTATTTTTGTATGTTTATTTCTGTGCATATTTAAATTCTGTAAAAATTTGGGTATGCTCTCTGTGATGTGTAGTATTTAAGAAAAATATAATATGTACATGTTCAGTATGTTTTTAATCCTGTAAAAATGCTCAAAGTAATTAAAAAATGAGTTTCCATTATTTTTCATACTTGTATATGAATTTTTGTGTAACCTTTTGTTGACACTGTTTTTCGACACGTGTCAAATGGGTTGAAGCTTGACTGGTCAATGACCGTTCTCCATCGGCATCGGTAAAGTATGAGCTAATATTGCCGATGGAAGAATGCTGCAAAAGGCCAAGTGTGTTGCCGATGGTGGCTGGGTGATCTTTGCCGACAAAGGTTAATTGGTGGTCTTGCCGACTGCCGATGAGCTGCTATTGCCGATTGCCGATAAAGGGGTCTTGCCAATTGCCGATAAAGGCTTGTTGCCGATTGCCGATGAAAGATGGTTGCCGATTACCGATAAGGCTCATTGCCGATTGCCGACGAAGAGATGCTGTCGATTGCTGATCGGGAAAATATTGCCGATGCCGATGGGCGTGACTTAGCACTTGGCGGTAGCGGAGGGTTACAAGTGGCCAAAGAAGGAAGGTGCGGATTAAAGGGATCTGCCGATGAAAAGTTTCCATCGAGAAATAGTATAAGGAAACTGGTGTTCTGTGCCAGTATTATTATAGTAGTTTGAGTCTGACTCTTGCATGAGTCATTTATTTTCCATTAAAATAGGTGTGTTTGTTTAGGAAATAAATATTATTATCCGTCTCCTGCGTGAGTCAGTTTTCTTTAAAGTAGGAGTTTATTTTAGGAAGGATACGTGTCGTGTCTCTGTACAACTCTCCATGCGGGAGTATAAAGATGTGCCCGAGGGCTATGGAATAAACAATAAATCAAATTCAAAAACAAACCAATTCTACTTTTTATCCTACTTTTATCGCAATTTACCCTTTCTTATGCATTAGTTATAGCTTTAACGAGTTCTTCAAGCTTTCGACGGGCTGCATCACCCTGATCTCCGTCAAAATCCTTGCTAGTTCCGCGTGGGAGTACCTCTAGGCTTTGGCAATCCGGGCGAATCGTTGTTTGCCTCGTCTAGCTCTGCTCTAGTTATCCGTGATCAATCTGAGCCTTGACGTCCGGGTGCATCGCTGTCGTCTCGTTCAGTTTGTCATAGTTATCATCCTTGTCGATTGATTGGTCAAATCGACTGGCACGCCCTCGACATCGAGCTTTGGGTAATAGCCCGAGGTGTTCATAGATCTGACGCTTTTTGTGTCAACACCTTTATACACTAATACCTTGCTGTACAAAAAGTTTGGGAATTTTTGGATGCTGTGTTATACATTGCTATTTGTATAATTAATAATAAAATGATTAGTAACCCTAATTACTTTTGGTTTTGTTTGATTTTGGGTTGATTGATGTTAATGGTCATTAGTCCAGTGACAATCACAAGTTGGACATGTTTGATAAAATGTTATTTGCTCAGTTCTTTTGGATGTAATTATTAACTTAGATAATCAATTTAATTAAAGTTAATTAAATTGCTTTATGATCTAGTTTTACTTTCCTTCATGAAGGGAAGTTGTACTCAAGATGTTTTAATCTATTGTATTCAGCTCTTAAGTACATGTTTGTGTGTTGCAAAGCATCATGTCTATCTTTGTAAGCATCATCTAAGCATAGCACTTTATCGTGTAGATTTCTCGTCAGTTGGGTTGGATAACCACCCTGGTGAAGGGGTTTCTGTGTGATTGAATCTGAGCCCGAGATCGTTTATCCCTCCAACCAAGGCAAGTCCCGGTGCATTCAAACATTTCCTTGTATTTAAAATGTTTGCTTTAAATACACTTATGATTATTCTATTGCATTACGGTAATTAATTAAATTCCTACTTGATGCATAGCCTTATCCTTGGGTTATTGTACCTACACCTTGACACTTATTTAAAGATGCAAACTTTTGGCTAAACATGATTAGTTGCTTAGAACTTTTATCGTAGGTGATTTCCGGTCATCTACGCATAGCGTATTGCTTCGGCAAATGGCTATGTTTTTTTGAGAAAGGAATGTTTGTTTGGAAGTAATAACTTGAGATCGGGCGGACATAGTGTTTGGGAGCCACCAGTGGTGACTGGTGAGCGGGTTCTTTCCGCATGTGTCGATTAGGAACCGTCCGCTATTGAATTGCATGAGTTAAGAATTTGGAGTACTAGTCACATACTCAGGGAAGCTGGACTCTGGCTAGTCTAGTCTTAAGAACGGTTAACCCGCACTGAGAGTGGAGAGATGGCGAGAGTAGTGTGTACCCTCCAAGTTCGAGGAACTGGATGGAGGCGTACTGTGCTCTCGGGTGGCGGAACCCCGGTCTTGGTTGGAGGATCCAGGGAAAGGTAGTCATATGTGTGCTTTAGTGCTGTATATGGTGTGTGATTAGGAAGCCCCAGCTGGGTTTAATCGATTCGGATCGCCATGCTCCTCGGTTATGGAGACTGAAGAATCATTGCCCTAGTTGGTTTCGGTGATTAACGACAATTAGAGATTATTATGGCTAACGTGTGTTTTGCAGAGGCTATGCGTAGCTTAGCCATAGTGATCAACAAGAATGGGCATGAATGGTCATCACTTAGCCCCCAAGATAGATATCGTTTCGGATTTCAAGGAGACATGATGAAGACCCTAGAATGATAGGCTAAGTGCTATAAGGAGATGAAGGACACTTAGAAATAGATAGGGCTTCTCTTTTTATCTTTGACCGTACTATTAAGAGGGGTTGAGACTAGTAGCTTGACTTAAGAAAGCTTCATGACTTAGGTGTGGTGCACACTTGACTTCCTTAGCTCTAAGCAAGCCTATGGTGACCGTAAGATAGTCTAGAACAACTTCTATATTCATCACGACGAAAAACGAAGTTGATAGAACTGTTTTCTGGGCGTCGGACGCTCCAGACGGGGGCGCCGGACGCTGTCCGTCGCGTCGGACAAAGGCGCCGGACGCTGGGTGGTTGAGTCCACAGCGTCCGTCGACCTTCCAGTGGAGATGTTTTCTAGCTAAGTTTTTCAGGGTCCGTCGGACGCTGTCCGTCGGCCAGGCGTCGGACGCTGGGAAGAGCGTCCGTCGACCTTCCAGAGAGGGTGTTTTCAGTCCGAGCCAGAGTGTAGCGTCGGACGCTGGGGATGAGCGTCCGTCGCCCCAGTGACGTAGGGTCCGTCGCTGAGAACAGTGTGTCAGAACTAGCCGTTGGGCAGGGTGTCGGAGCGTCCGTCGCCTAGGCGTCGGAGCGTCCGTCGCCCAAACTATGAACAGAACTAGCCGTTGGGGCATGCGACGGACCGTCCGTCGCCTAGTTGACAGAGCGTCCGTCGCCAACTTAAAATGCCAGCCCGAGGCAGTTTTCTGAGGGTCTATTTATAGCCCCTCCCACTTCTCTCCCACCTTGCCTTTGCTCATTTGAGTTGCTGAGTTTGTTGAGAAGGTTGGGAAGAGAGCAAGAGCCCTAGAGAGAGAGAGAGAGTGATTCGCGAATCCATCCATCCTCTCTCTAGTTCATCCAAGAGTTCAAGTGTGCATCCTCTAGTTGTGAAGCTTGAGTGAGTCAAGCGAAGATCGAGGCTTGTTACTCTTGGTGATCGACATCACCTAGACGGTCTGGTGGTGCTCGGAGGAAGGTGATCGCCGGAGGATTGTCGGCGATCCTTCTCCATCGACGTGTGTGATCGGTTGTGGGCGATTCACCGAGCCGGAGTGGCGAAGAATCAGCCCGTAGAGAGCACTCATCCCTTGCGCGGGATTGAGGGGGAGCTATACCTTGCGAGGTGCTCCAACGAGGACTAGGGGAGAGTGTCGACTCCTCGATACCTCGGCAAAACATCGCCGTGTCAAGCATCTCTTTCCCTAGCTCTTTATTACCGCATTACTTTCCGCACTTGTCTTTCAATTCATACTAGAATTGTGTAGGAAGTTTTTGCTTTCCATTGACTTGCTACCGCTTTCTAGCTAGGACACACAAGCGGTAGGCACTAGGGGGTTAATTGGCTCTTTATAGGTTTAATTCTTGTTTAGAAATTAAAAAGAGCCCAATTCACCCCCTCTTGGGCATCTTTATCCTTTCAATTTTGCTCTAAATTAGGCTTCACCGCCTAGAGCAAGATGTCCCATGGGGATGGACCACCTCCCATGTTCGATAGAGATGACTTTCCTTATTGGAAAGTTCGTATGGAGGCCTATCTAGAGGCCGTTGACGTGGGCGTGCTCAAAGCCGCCACAAAGGGAGGCACTCTCTTCGCGGAGGACCTCAACTTTGATAAGCACAATGCCAAGGCGAAGAACATACTCTTTCGTTGCATTAGCAAGGATGTCTTCAACCGAGTGTGTAATGTCAAAGACGCATTTGAGTTGTGGGCCACTATTTGTGCTCTTCACGAAGGCACAAAGAGTGAGCGTGAGGAACGCTATCACTTGGTCATGGCTAAGCTCAATTCTTTTTCCATGCATGCAAATGAAAATGCAAATGAAATGTACTCTCGACTTAACATTATTGTAGAGGAATTGAATGCGCTCGGTCTCAACCAAATGGAACCGGCCGATGTGGTATGCAAGATCCTTTGTGTCTTGCCCATTGAGAAGTATGGCCACATCGTCACGGTTCTTCACCAAGGAGATCTCTCCGCCGCTACAACCGACACAAGTCTTGGGCAAGATCAATGCCCATGAGATGTACATGAAGATTGGTGATGGTGGCTCTTCTTCCTCCTCCAAGAAGAAAGAAAAAGAGAAGGAGGAGAAGAAGGACTTGGCACTCAAGGCATCCTCCTCGGAGAAGTACAAGATGCAACTTGTTTATGAGAGTGCAAGTGATGAAGAAGATGATGATGATCTCGCTCTCATGGTGAAGAAAACAACTAAGATGTTGAAGAAGCTAAGCAAGAATGGAGTCAAGTTTGACTCAAAGAAGAAGAAATTCTTCACAAGCTCTTCAAGAAAGCCTCTCTCCAAGATGGATTGCTACAATTGTGACAAACTTGGACACTTGGCTCATGCTTGCCCCGAAGAGAAGAAAGACAAGTACAAGAACAAGAAAGCAAACAACAAGTTCAAGTATAACAAGGGCAACAAAGATGAGTCAAGTGATGAGGAGAAGAAGGATGACAAGCCATTCAAGAAGAAGAAGAACTTCAACTTCCACAAGAAGAAGAAGAATGGCAAAGCCTACATTGTTGGTGATTGGCTCACCGACATTGAAGACACAAGTGACTCATCCGGAGATGAAAGTGAAGAAGAGAAGGTGGCCGCCTTGGTGATTGGGTCATCTACTCCAGCGCCACCCCCTCCATCATCTTCAGGCTCATCCTCTACACACCTATGACTCATGGCTAAAGGTGACAAAAAGGTACAAAAAGAGGATAGTGATGATGAGGCTAGCTCTAGTGATGATAGTGATGATGAGTTTGAGGCTCCTTCCTATGATGAGCTAATTGTAATTTGCAACAAATATACTAAGCTCATTATGAAGTATAAAGCTAAAAGTGAATCACTAGAAAAAGCCAACGATAACTTGCATGCTAAGCTTGATGACTTGTCTAGTGCTAATGATGATTTGAAGCTTGAGAACAAAACTCTCTCATCTAGCACTAGGGAGCTCAAAGCCTCACTCAAGCAAGCTAATGAGAAACATGATAAGCTTGAGAGATCAACACAAGAGCTCCATACAAGACACAACTTGCTAAAAGATGACTACAACCAAGTTAAAAATGAACATGGCACACTTGTGATAGCTAATGAATTGCTTACAAATGATCTTGCTACACATGTTACTATTAACCCGGTTGTTAAGTGTGATATAGCTACTTCTTGTGAGGACTTGCTTGATGAAGTTGCTAGTGAGCAAAATGCTAAGTGCAAGGGCAAGAAGATAGTTGAGGCCGAAAAGCATGATGACTATGTGAAGATGAGGCAAGAAAACTCCAAGCTCAAGGAAGAGCTAATCAACCTCAAGGCAAGCAAGCCATTCACTATCAAGTCGGCCAAGCAATATGACAAAGATGCAATGACCTTGATTAACTCTCTCAAAGAGGAAAATGCAAAGCTCAAGGTTGAGAAGATCAAGCTTACAAGTGGATTGGAGAAGTTCACCAAGGGCCACAACCTCCAAAGTGAGCTCTTGATGAACACTATCATGAAGACCGACAAGACCGGCATTGGGTTCAAGGAGAACCAAATCATGAAGGCCAAAGTCAAGATAGAAGCCAAGAACTACTACAAGAACAAGGTCATGAGAAACAACTATGACACACCAAAGCCCAAGCTCAAGAAGTGCTATGGATGTGGTCAAGAGGGTCACTTTGAATATTAATGCAAGACTCCACCTCCCAAGACCTTGCCTAAGCACATAAGGCCTTTCGCTCATGATGCACACTTCATCATCAACAAGGACTCCAAGGGTAGACCCCAAGTTGTGTTTCTCGGTCCGAAGATGAAGAACAAGCCCAAAGTGCTATGGGTTGCTAAGGAGTTGGTGGACAAGGCTATGGGACCTCGCCAAGTGTGGGTTCCCAAACAACAAGCTTAACTTCAAGTTGCTTGTGTGTAGGTGAACTACAAGACCGGTGGAAGTCATTGGGTGATTGATAGTGGATGCACTCAACATATGACCGGTGACTCCCGGATGTTTACCACACTTGAGAAAGATTGTGAAGGGCAAGACAAAATTACCTTTGGGTATAATTCAAAAGGCAAAGTGCAAGGCCTAGGCAAAGTGGCAATCTCAAATGATCAATCAATATCAAATGTCTTGCTAGTACAATCTTTGAGCTTTAACTTGCTATCGGTGGGATAACTATGTGATCTTGGTTTCCAATGTCTCTTCACTCCAAATGAGGTAGTTGTGTCCAAGATTAAAGATTCATCATTGATATTCAAAGGGTTTCGGCACAACAATCTCTACCTAGTGGACTTCACCTCAAATGAAGCTAGTTTGCAAACATGTCTATTCTCCAAGAGTTCTTTGGGTTGGCTATGGCATAGAAGATTAGCACATGTGGGAATGTCAACTTTGAAGAAGCTTGTCAAGAAGGAATTGGTTAGAGGTGTGAAGGATGTTGTATTTGAGAAGGACAAACTTTGTAGTGCATGTCAAGCCGGCAAGCAAGTGGCAAACACTCATCCAACCAAAGCTTTCATGTCAACCTCAAGAGTCCTAGAGCTACTTCACATGGATCTATTTGGACCTACCACCTATGCTAGCCTCAGTGGCAATCTCTTTTGCTTGGTGGTAGTTGATGACTACTCTAGGTACACTTGGGTGTTCTTTCTTCAAGATAAGGGAGAAACTTAATCAATATTCAAGAAGTTTGCAACTAGAGCCCAAAATGAATTTGATGTGAAGATCAAGAAGATAAAAAGTGACAATGGGACCGAGTTTGTAAACACCAAGATTGAAGACTATTGTGATGAAGTTGGGATCAAGCATGAAGTATCCGCCACCTATACTCCTCAACAAAATGGTGTAGTAGAGAGGAAGAACCGGACACTCATTACTCTTGCAAGATCAATGCTTGATGAATACAACACCCCCGAGAAGTTTTGGGCCGAAGCAATCAACACCGCATGCTATGCGGCCAACTGGCTATTTGTCCAAAGGCTTCTCAAGAAGACCCCCTATGAGCTTGTGAATGGGAAGAAACCGGATATATCCTTTTTCCGAGTGTTTGGTTGCAAAGTGTACATCTACAAGAAGCGCCAACACTTGGGCAAGTTCCAAAGGAGATGTGACATTGGTTTTCTTACTTGGTTATTCTCTTAAATCCAAGGCATATCGAGTATTTAACAAAGCCTCCGGCCTAGTTGAAGAAACATATGACTTGGAGTTTGATGAAACTAATGGCTCTCAAGAAGAGCATGAAAATCTTGATGATGTAGGTGATGAACCCTTAAGGGAGGCTATGAAGAATATGCCCATTGGTGCAATCAACCCACAAGAGGTGGAAGAAGTTGAAGATGATGCAAATCAAATACCCTCTCCACCTCACACGCCTCAAGTTGATGAAGAACAAGTGAGGGAAGCACAAGAAGACACCTTCATCCCTCAAGATCAAGCCGAGGCTCAAGCTAGTGATGTTGATGCACCACAACCACCTCCCCAAGTGATCAATAGAAGATCTACACCTATGCTTCAAGCTCATCCACAAGACCTCATCATAGGGAGTCCATCAAGGGGGGTAACAACTCGATCTAAACTTGCTTCTTATGTTGAACATCACTCTTTTGTTTCCTTTGTTGAGCCTTCTAGTGTGGAGGATGCACTTGCGGATCCGGATTGGGTAAATGCCATGCACGAAGAGTTGAATAACTTCACCCGGAACGAAGTGTGGACACTAGTAGAAAAGCCCAAAGGAGCAAGAATCATTGGCACCAAGTGGGTGTTTAGGAACAAGCAAGATGATCAAGGCGTGGTTGTGAGAAACAAGGCAAGATTGGTGGCAAAGGGGTTCTCCCAAGTTGAAGGCTTGAATTTTGGAGAGACCTTTGCACCGGTTGCAAGACTAGAAGCCATTTGTATCCTTTTGACATATGCTTCACATCATAAAATGAAACTTTTTCAAATGGATGTGAAGAGTGCCTTTCTAAATGGTTTCATCAATGAACTTGTTTTTGTCTCACAACCTCCTGGGTTTGAAGACCCAAATTGTCCTAATCATGTATATAGGTTGTCCAAGGCACTCTATGGATTGAAGCAAGCTCCAAGAGCTTGGTATGAGAGGCTAAGGGACTTCCTACTCAAGAAGGGCTTCAAGATCGGGAAAGTGGATACCACACTCTTCACCAAGGTGCTAGATGGAGAGATCTTTGTTTGTCAAGTGTATGTCGATGACATTATATTTGGGTCAACAAATCAAGATCATAGCAAGGAATTTGGTGCATTGATGTCCAAGGAGTTCGAGATGTCGATGATTGGCGAGCTAACCTTCTTCCTTGGCTTCCAAGTGAAGCAATTGAGGGAGGGCACCTTCATATCTCAAGAGAAGTACACTTATGATGTGCTCAAGAAATTCAAGATGGAGGATTGCAAGCCAATCAAGACCCCAATGCCTACTAATGGGCATCTCGATCTCGATGAGGGAGGTAAACCGATTGACCAAACTCTCTATCGTTCTATGATCGGTAGTTTACTTTACCTCACCGCATCTAGGCCAGATATCATGTTTAGTGTGTGTATGTGTGCTAGGTTTCAAGCAAACCCTAAGGAGTCGCATCTTTGTGCGGTTAAAAGAATCCTTAGGTACTTAAGGCACACCCCTAGCATGGGTCTTTGGTATCCCAAAGGAGCTCCCTTCCAACTAGTTGGCTATTCCGATTCGGATTACGCCGGGTGTAAGGTTGATAGGAAGAGCACCTCCAGCGGGTGCCACATGCTAGGAAGATCACTTGTTTCTTGGTCCTCAAAGAAGCAAAACAGTGTGGCATTGTCAACCGCCGAGGCGGAATACATTGCCATGGGAGCAAGTTGCGCACAAATCTTATACATGACCCAAACACTCTTTGATTACGGCGTGTTTTTAAAGAAGTTCCACTCTTGTGTGATAATGAAAGTGTCGTAAAGCTTGCAAATAACCCGGTTCAACACTCTCGCACCAAGCACATAGATATTCGTCATCACTTTCTTAGAGATCATGTGGCTAGGAAAGACATAACACTAGTTGGAGTTAAGAGCGAAGATCAATTGGCGGATATCTTCACTAAACCACTCGATGAAACAACCTTTTGTAGGTTGAGAAGCGAGTTAAATGTGCTTGATCACTCTAATTTCACTAAAAGATGAGTTTGTGTGAACCATGCATTCATATGTAATATAACATGTCTAATTTGGTAATGCACATAGGCTTGGCTAACGCGGTTAAGAAAACCGCCCTCAAAGCGTGTGACAAAGCTTAACCGCGGTTTAAACTTGCAAGCAACCTAGATTCAAATTTCGTATTGCATAGCATATGCATGTGTGTGTTGTTTGCCGTTTCTTTTCGGTTAAGTTTGAGCATCCTCTGTGTTCGTCCACTTAGGGGGAGCATTCCAAGCTCAAGACACTTCTATACCCCTCTTGTGGCCATATGATGTCTCCTTGATGATTCCATTCGAATATTTTGAGCTAAAACTAAAATTAAGCCTATGGCAAACTATTTGAAAATGAGTGTTTGAGAGATGGTTCTCATATCAAGTCCAATCAAGTGTTATTTGGATCTTATTGGGATTGGAACTTGGTTGGGAGAAAGACGCAAAAACAAAATTTGAAAAATTCTATTAAAAAGGCGTCGGACGCTGCCGACGGACGCTCGGTGTCAATTGCCTCAGCGTTCGTCATGATCGTCCGGAGATTAAAATTGCCCGCTAACAGGGCGACGGACGCTTCCCCCAGCGTACGTCGCGGAGCGTCCGTCGCGGTCAATGCGATCGGGCGTTTCAAATCTGTTCTGGAAGCCCGACGGACGATGCCGTCGGACGCTCCTGTAGCGTCCGTCGCAGTCCGACGGAGCGTCCGTCGCTCTGCGTCGGAGCGCCCGTCGCG
Organism: Microstegium vimineum; assembly: GCA_022036555.1. Lineage (NCBI taxonomy): Eukaryota > Viridiplantae > Streptophyta > Magnoliopsida > Poales > Poaceae > Microstegium > Microstegium vimineum. The sequence goes on along the minus strand of CM039134.1, from coordinate 17,038,684 downwards.
AACTTAAGGCACAATTTTTTAAAAAAAATCCCCGCTTCCTCTGTTTCTCTTGCTCGATCCGTTTTCCGTCCGCCGCCGCTGCTCAAACCCTAGCCGCCGCACCGCCGTTGCCGTACACCCACGCCACCCCTCGCCGGCGAGATTCCTCCCTGCCCTGCGCTGCCACTCCTCCCTGAGCTCCCTGCCCTGCGCCGCCACTCCTCCCTGAGCTCCCTGCTCCAGCGCCGCTGCTTTTCCCACCGCCGCCGCGCCAGGGCACCTCCACCTTGCACCGCCGCCGCGCCAGAGCCTTGCCCCCAGCACTGCCACTCCTCTGCATGCCTCAAGCCGTGCAAGACACTCTTAGCCAAGGAGCTCTCCTTGTTGGAGGTTGATAAATCTCAGTTGGGTGTCAAGGTGAATTTCACTCCTGCGTCTTTCTTTCTAGAGTGCCAATCACCTCGCCACATCACCCTAAACCATCATCCTGCATTGCCTTGTTAGAGTGCAGATTGCGGATTGCGGAAATTTGATCGAGGGATCTCTCCTTTTCTCTTGTTTTGGTTAGGGTTCGAGGTATGAAATGACAAAATCGATCTCTATTTCTTATCTATTTCTTTTCACTCTATAGACCCTCTCATCTCTCGCTTATATGATTATGGTTATAATCGTATCTATCTAACGAGCAGGGTCAGTGTCTGAGGTGTTTGCTTGAGCAGTGGGCATGTGTCAGTAAACTCGGGGTAAAGCCCGCGAGTACGGATCGAGGCAAAGCCTCACGAGGATAGTCCAGGGCCGGCGTGCCACTCTTTCAGTAGGTTGTTTTGTGGATTGTTGGATTGTCAGTGGTTTCAGTGACAGTTAGGGCAGTGAGCTTGTGTTTTTGTTGGTTGAGGATCATTGTCAGAATTTGTTAGCAAAGTCTGGAAATGGCTAGAACGAAGAATGCAGGTCCCGTTCCTGGTAGTGGTGGTGACCCTCCACCTCCACCGCGTCCACCCACTGACCGGGGAAAGGGAAAGCAAAAAGTCATCTCACGGAAGCGCAAGAGGCCTTTGATGGATCCAGACTCGGCTGCAGCGTTAGCAGTGGCAGAGGCCGCTGAGATAGCAGAGCGAGGAGGACGTCGTGCCGGTTTGAGGCTCTCGCCTCGCCGTGGAGCGCGTCGTGAGTCCCCTCCATGTCTAGAGACAGAGCCCGTCGAGGCTACAGAGGCAGAGGAGACAGAGCCAGTCCTAGAGACTGAGCCGACAGAGGCCGCGGGCCACTCTTCCATTGGCGAGTTGATGAGCCGCCGAGTTACCTGATCCAGAGGCTCAGGTGCACCACCTAGTCCTCTAGGACCTCGGCTCCCAGACCCAGTGAGGCACCAGGTCAGAGCGCTTACAGCGAAGCAAGTCCAACTACTCTGCTTTGTCGACTTTCAGTCCTGGTTCCCACCTCAGAGGGACCCCTGTGTCGGACGAGACTTCTACACCACAGTGCACGAGGACTTCTACAGAGCTTACATAGACACTGATGCTCCTCTTAGGGCTCACAGAGTGTGCCCATCTGCCCATATAGAGGGGATCGGTGGTCCAGAGATCCTGCAGCATCTTCAGTATATTCAGGGTCTGACAGATCTGATGGGACGTTTAGGAGCATATCAGAAGGAATGGGTATATCAGTTCTATGCTTCTCTTTGGATCTCCCTTGATCACGAGTTCCTCCACTTCGGATTCCAGGGACGTGACTTCAGGGTTACAGCAGCTCGTTTCAGAGAGCTTTTTCACTTAGAGTCCTCTCCTACGAGGATTCACAGTCTTTGCTATGGGGATCAAGAGGCCCCTCGCCGACCTCACGATGGTATAGTGTCATCTACAGATTTTGTGAGGCCGTGCTTTCAGCAGCCGTTCACTGAGGGTTCGAGCCGTACACCACGTGACCTTACTCCACTTGCTCAGATCCTCTACGAGGTACTCAGGCGTACTATCCTCCCACGGATTGGAGCTCGGGACACGATTACATGCCTACAGCTGTGGCTCCTTGCCCATATTGTCCGGAAGGAGAAGTTCGACCTCTGGGATTTGATTGTGAGAGAGCTGGAGGATATCATAGCCGCTGGGTTCAGGGGTCATTGGCAGCTACAGTTTGCACACTAGATCTCCTACCTTATAGTTGTCAAGACCCACTCCGGAGCCATGAGAGTCACTCTTACGAGGTCAGCGACAGAGTTTCCTGTATATTCGATGAGTCAGCTTATGATCCATGGAAACCTGCCTCGCCCCAGCAGAGCTTACAGACCAGGCACCAGGCAAGCAGGTGTGCCACCTCAGTCAGCAGAGGTCACAGATGCTACAGTTGAGCAGATTGCTCAGGCAGAGCTGGCAGATCTAGATACAGAGATAGATACAGCTGCTGAGACAGTCTTTCGAGAGGACCTCGACTCTGACAGTTCTGACGAGGACTACCAGCCGGTGCGTGAGTATACACCGATGACTCATGACCATGAGGCAGGAGGATCAGGCACAGCCACAACAGCTCCAGCTCCAGGTTCCAACACCTCTGAGGCCACGTTGCTTACTATTCTGTCGAGGATGCAGGAGGAGCAGTCTCGCCAGGCAGAGGAGCAGAGGCGACAGGCTGCAGATTTACGGAGGCTTATAGAGCAGCAGCTGGCAGCTCAGGCTCAGACTCAGGCCAGACAGGACGAGTTCCAGCGTCAGTTCTTGGCCTATCAGCTGCAGCAGGCAGAGATCCAGAAGACCCAGACGTTGTTACTTGAGCGTCTTCTGGCCTCTAGCTCCGGGCAGACTTCCACTCCTCAGTTTCAGTTGCCCGGAGTCTCACAGCAGCAACAGTTTACCTCACCTCCACAGCAGCCTCCAGTAGTAGTGGTTCCGACTCCAGCGTTACCGTCCAGAGGACAGCAGAGTCAGGCACCAGCTACCCCTCCGTTCCAGCCACCAGCCTCTCCCAAGTACCAGACTCCGAGGACCCAGGTGTCCACCCGGAGAGTTTCAGACATGATTCACTCTGATCCGGGGAACTACCATAGCTGAGGCCTCGAGAGATCTGTCAGCCTCTTACCTCGAGATCACGGAGAAGACTCCCCAGGAGCAGCTCAGCTAGCCTCACCAGCTCCAAAGGTTACAGTGGATCCTCCGGCGACGGGCACTCACATGTCTTCAGTTGCCTCGTCGGAGATCGCACCCGAGCAGTCAGCGCAGACAGTCACCACTCCTCCAGCAGCAGTTCAGACAGATGCTATATCACTAGCACATGAGGCAGTTACAGTGGCAGTCTCCTCTCCAGCTCAGACTCAGCCCGCAGAGGTTGCAGCAGCAGTGTCCCTTGTGGCACTAGCAGTGACACCGTCCCCCTCGCCTCGAGTATTCACTTGTCGGGTTCTCAGGCCCGCTACTACAGAGGCAGGACCGTCAGAGGCCCCAGCTGAGCCTCAGGGGGAGTCCGTTCAGACAGCAGCTCCAGTGGTCACTCCAGCTGCACCTTCACTTGCAGCGGACGAGGCAGAGGATGAGTCAGACGAGTCAGACCTTTAGGACTTCATCATGCTCGATCGCAAGGCTGCAGCTCCACCGCCTTCTTCTTCAGCCCCAGACACTTAGTTTTTGGTGCTAGACGCCAAAGGGGGAGAGAGGGTCGAGTATAGAGATAGGGGGAGGGATTTGGATCTTTGTATGCTTAATTTCCCGTACTCTTTCATCATGTCTCTTTTATGCATTTGTTTATATGTGTGATGTGATGAATGCGATGGTTGATGTGTATATGGTTGCATGTGACAAACTCTTGGTTATCACTAATATATCTTGTGAGTTGTCTCATGTTTCATGATATATCTCTATGCTTAAACGTTAATTGAGCTTCCGTGCTAAACTCCAATATATCTTTTGAGAATATCATGAGGTACTTCTTTTACATTCATATCTATAAGTACCATGTTTTGTGATTTGGTTTGGGTGAGCAAGTATGCTTCATTACAATTTTACTAACCCTTGCTCAACCATCCCAAGTCACCATAAAGTCTAAACCATAACTCTTATCCATACTCGAGGTTCTATTGTCGTCAATCACCAAAAAGGGGGAGATTGAAGAATTATTGCCCTAGTTGGTTTCGGTGATTAACGACAATTAGAGATTATTATGGCTAACGTGTGTTTTGCAGAGGCTATGCGCAGCTTAGCCATAGTGATCAACAAGAATGGGCATGAATGGTCATCACTTAGCCCCCAAGATGGATATCATTTCGGATTTCAAGGAGACATGATGAAGACCCTAGAATGATAGGCTAAGTGCCATAAGGAGATGAAGGGCACTTAGAAATAGATAGGGCTTCTCTTTTTATCTTTGACCGTACTATTAAGAGGGGTTGAGACTAGTAGCTTGACTTAAGAAAGCTTCATGACTTAGGTGTGGTGCACACTTGACTTCCTTAGCTCTAAGCAAGCCTATGGTGACCGTAAGATAGTCTAGAACAACTTCTATATTCATCACGACGAAAAACGAAGTTGATAGAACTGTTTTCTGGGCGTCGGACGCTCCAGACGGGGGCGCCGGACGCTGTCCGTCGCGTCGGACAAAGGCGCCGGACGCTGGGTGGTTGAGTCCACAGCGTCCGTCGACCTTCCAGTGGAGATGTTTTCTGGCTAAGTTTTTCAGGGTCCGTCGGACGCTGTCCGTCGGCCAGGCGTCGGACGCTGGGAAGAGCGTCCGTCGACCTTCCAGAGAGGGTGTTTTCAGTCCGAGCCAGAGTGTAGCGTCGGACGCTGGGGATGAGCGTCCGTCGCCCCAGTGACGTAGGGTCCGTCGCTGGGAACAGTGTGTCAGATCTAGCCGTTGGGCAGGGCGTCGAAGCGTCCGTCGCCCAAACTATGAACAGAACTAGCCGTTGGGGCATGCGACGGACCGTCCGTCGCCTAGTCGACAGAGCGTCCGTCGCCAACTTAAAATGCCAGCCCGAGGCAGTTTTCTGAGGGTCTATTTATAGCCCCTCCCACTTCTCTCCCACCTTGCCTTTGCTCATTTGAGTTGCTGAGTTTGTTGAGAAGGTTGGGAAGAGAGCAAGAGCCCTAGAGAAAGAGAGTGATTCGCGAATCCATCCATCCTCTCTCTAGTTCATCCAAGAGTTCAAGTGTGCATCCTCTAGTTGTGAAGCTTGAGTGAGTCAAGCGAAGATCGAGGCTTGTTACTCTTGGTGATCGACATCACCTAGACGGTCCGGTGGTGCTCGGAGGAAGGTGATCGCCGGAGGATTGTCGGCGATCCTTCTCCATCGACGTGTGTGATTGGTTGTGGGCGATTCACCGAGCCGGAGTGGCGAAGAATCAGCCCGTAGAGAGCACTCATCCCTTGCGCGGGATTGAGGGGGAGCTATACCTTGCGAGGTGCTTCAACGAGGACTAGGGGGAGTGTCGACTCCTCGATACCTCGGCAAAACATCGCCGTGTCAAACATCTCTTTCCCTAGCTCTTTATTACCGCATTACTTTCCGCACTTGTCTTTCAATTTCATACTAGAATTGTGTAGGAAGTTTTTGCTTTCCATTGACTTGCTACCGCTTTCTAGCTAGGACACACAAGCGGTAGGCACTAGGGGGTTAATTGGCTCTTTATAGGTTTAATTCTTGTTTAGAAATTAAAAAGAGCCCAATTCACCCCCTCTTGGGCATCTTGATCCTTTCAGAGACTTATCTCATTGTTCTTCCGCGTAGTAATATACTTAAACCGGATACTTGTGGATCCTTTTCTGGATAGTCATTACTTTTCTATCGATCATACCTCTAGATCGATACCTGAATAATCTTATGAATGAAACCAATGAATTTCAATTCCTTCATAAATGCTCATTTTTACAAAATATTTGATTCCTGCAAACCACACCTTAAATTCTATGACTTGCATACTGTTTTGTCCACCAAATATTTCTTTTGTCAGATAAGACTTGTTGAGTACTCCCGTACTCAGGGTTTGTTAACCCATGTTGCAGATGAGGGCCACAACCCGGTTTGTGTGGCTTCGTGCTGCATGACTGTGGTCAATGTGAATGAAGATGAGGAATGAAAAGTCTTTGCTTGACTCTTGGGCAAGAGTAACTCGGTTGTTTGTTTATACTCTATCAGCAGCTTGATATAATCATTTGACACTATGTTATGTTTCAAAAACCTATGGTTTGTAATATGATTCTAAAATTTCCGCTACTTTGATGTAAATTAAATTATTGTATTACGTCTGCAATGTTTGTGATGAGGATGATCCTGTTCGGATAGAGGTGGATGACCCGCTGCAAAGTGACGACACCTGACGGACTAATTAAGGTATGGATCATTTGTTCGGGATTAAGTCATTAATCCGGGCAAGTGGACCCTATCTTAAAAGCTTCTGTCACACACAGCCAGGTCCTCCGTGGTTCCAGACCGGTGCTAACTCTTTTTCGAGTGTGCAAGGTGAGCTCTTGACTTGCTCCTTTCCCTATTCCTCCTCGCAGGGGAAGATTAAATCTATAATTTGTCACAAGCATTTACCAGATGTTTTTTCCATGGCAGATAACTTAGGAGGTGCAACACAGACTCACCACCTCTTTGAGTAGAAAAATGATGCCCAAAAGGTAACTCGCCTCCGCTGTCCTGGCCACTTCTTGTATCAACTTATTATTCGCGACGTATTGCATTCTCAGATGCCTCTATAAGCTACAAACTAATAAGCTATCTCATTCTTAGACACCTTTTTATAGGTCACAAACTATTAAGCTACCTCATCTTTATTCTAAAACAAACCATAAATTACATATTTTCAGATGCTGATTTAAATAACCCAGAGGAGAATGAACTATAAGACATCAGAAGAAGGAAAAATCAGTTACATAACCCCCCTCCCCCAGTTTCTGTTTCTGTTATTATACACTGAACAAAATTGTGCATACTGACACAATGTCTACCTGGATTTTTTTTTTTTGAGGGGCGCAGCACAAGACACACCTCGTAGAAAACATTGATATTACGATTTACAGTTATATCCATTTCTGAAGCAACCAAATAAACCTTAACTGCACAACCTTCTTTAATTTACGTATGCTACTTTTTAGTATCTAAGCTGCAACACCAGCTTATCAAAAAGAAAAAATCCAATCATATTATTTTGTTTCTATCTTATGTTAATTCACTATATGCTCCTCGTCAGAACGACCAAACCAATGTGTAATCACTTATGGACCGGCTTGACTTCTCCCTTAATGAAAAACAGGCTGAGCCTGCTCGAGAAAAAACTATATGTTGCTTGTTACTCCAGATGAGGCCAATCAATAGCATGTCTGCTTCACCATTTCGACGTGCGCAGGATGATCCTATTTCATACGTTGAAGATGCTCATTGTTTGCTTACTATGCCGACCCTAAATTAGAAAGGGTTCTAGGCTAACCCATAAAGGAACCCGCTGCTAAAAAAAAAAATCACCGACCTGATACATCACCCCTAATATCGTGCCAGCGCGTGCACTTTGTCTATTATGACTGTAATGTAACCTAAATCGGACCTCTTTACTTGTAACAAATAGGCTCAATGTGTTATGACTATCTTGTCTTATGAGCTGTACAGAATGTTTAGTCATTTTTCATGGTGCCAGCGACTGGCCATTGTATACAGTATCCCGAAGCTTGTACGATAACTGGCCATTGTATACAGTACAGTATCCCGAAGCTTGTACGATATATATGACCGCAGGCAACATGTTTGTGTTTGTTCCCTCATTAATCCTGGTATCATGAAAAAACAAATATGTGTCTTTTTGCCCCAACATTTCCCTATTAATTCCACGCGCGTTGGACTACTCCATATGTCCCATAAAAATTGCAACTGTACGGTTCAAAAAATGTCCAAAAAAAAAACTGCATTCGTAGCCCCAATGCTAGGTTTCAGGATGTCAGACATGCTGTCAACTCTCATCCAGAAGTTTCGTTCCGTTGTAAAAAAAAATATCTACCGCAGCAACACCATCCATTCTGTTATTGTTTTGCTTAGAGGGTTCTAGACATGATTAGTTCTTGGCAGCTAGTATAGGGGTATTTTTCAGTTTCAAAACAAAGCTCCAGAAAGATCCGCTGAAATTCGTTCCAGGCCGAAAGGCCGAAGCCTTTGAGCCTGCTGCCAGCACCAGCCCCTGCCCTCCCTTTGGGACAGTGCCAGCCACGGCAGCCTTGACCAGAAGCGGACCAGACCAGATCGCTTTCGCAGCAGCCTGCCTGCCAGAGCCTGGTCGGGTCCACTGCCCTCCCTCCCTTCCCAGACCCATCAAACTCTTTTCTCTTCTTTTTTTCTTTTTGCGACGAGACCCAGCAGACTCAGCCCATCTCCGTCTCCATCTCATCGACCTCCCTATACTAGTACTAGTAGTAGCATACTCCACCCAGCGTCACGCACGTACGGGGGCGTGCACGCGCACACGGCGCGGCGCAGCAGCGACTTCACCGCCGCAGGCCTCGCAAACATTCGCCTCGCCCCTCGCCCCTCGCCCGTCCTCGTCCCTGCCACCACCACCAGCACGTGCGACCGGGAGGGAGGGAGGGAGGGAGGGAGGAAGGAACCAAACCCTGAGGACGTCGACGTCACCGGCGACCGTCTCCGCCTCCAACCACGCACTCCAGCTCCACGAGGTAGGCGCCGCCGCCGTCCCGTCCCGTCCCGTCCGTCCGTCCCTTCCCGCTCCCCGCCCCAGTCTCCGCCAGCACCGGCTCTGCGTGCGTTCGGTTGGTCCCGCCGTGAGTCCCGGCGGCGGCGGCCGCCATTTGCGCATGGACGCGTCGTCGTCGTTCCGCGGCCGCCTGGCTATAGGGCAACCACTCTGCTCGACTCGGCGGCGCGCTCTGCATGCCAGTCCGCGGGCGCGTCGCGGCGGTCTCCCTTGTGGCCGCTCCGCACCCGCAAAGGCCGTATAGCCCCGCGGGGTGGGGGGTTGTAGGGTGGTTGATTTGACGTGCCTCGCGAATTCATCTCTTCAACTCTCGTCCGTGTTCGCTGCAGGGTCCCCCAGCGCGATGAGGATGAGGGCATCCTCGTCGACCGGCTTGAAGGCGATCGTGGCATCGGCTTGGTTGGCCGTGCTGCTTGGTTCCACTTCTCTCGCCGCCTCCGACGACGCAGGTGCTGTTTCCGTCGTGCTACTTCCAATTTGGCCTTGTTTTGCTTTCGGTTCCGTTGCTCCAATCTCGTACCAGCGTACTCCGCCGCCGTACTCTCTCGATTGTTTGTTGGGAGTTATTTTTTAGCATTTTTCCCATAATTCCGGTTTTTTCCGTCATTTTTTTTTTCTGTTTGGGGCTAGCCAGAGGCCTCGATTAATTATTCCAGTTTCGACCATCACTGCCTAATGCATGACTTTGATAGATGCAAAATGTGCTAGAGCCTGTTCGGCTGTTATTCTTTTGGCTGATACAGGCCTACTGCTTATAAGCCGACCAAGCAGCTTATCAGCCACCACCCTGATTCAGCCGACCAACAGTACTACATTTTAAACATCTGACTACAATCATTTCAATTTGAAATCTGGCGCCACTGCCGATACAACAAGTCAATCTTGCCGCCACAATTCATATGTTCACATTACATACATTTATGCACTCCAATACTTAATGAAGCCAATACACTGATTACTTGGTTTCATCTCGGCATTGCAGTTACTACTAGCTTCCAGCAAAACACCTTTGCCGTTGTTAAATGCATTTGCACATAGTGTCATACATTACAGAACCTGATTAGCTACTTATACCTACAATGGAGTACACAACATAGTGCATTTGAGGCTACTCCGAGCTTAGAATTCCGAGAGAGATCCATTCTCGCATTGTTGCCATAGTAGAGTTTGCATGGAGATCCACCCATTCCGACATTGGCTACTTTGGTGCACCCACTCCATGTTTGCGCTCCCACAAAAAATTGTGCATTGCAAAACATGCTACAATCATCTTCACTTGCTTTTCTCGCTCAAAGAATGGGACGCCATCTAGAATTTGCCACCGTGATTTCGCCACCCCAAATGCCCGTTCCACAACATTTCGAAGCCTTGAATGAATTTTGTTAAATTTCTCCTCAGAAGATAGTGTCTCAGCTGGGACCCCCCTAAATTCATCGAGATGGTACCTTGTATTGCGATATGGCCCCATGTATCCATACTCCTGCGCGTATCCAGAGTCCACAAGATAGTATCTGCCTACACAGCATCAACCAGTTCCATCATTATGTCTAATTTTCTTTGAAACAAACTCAAATTCTAGTTGTTGCTAAAAACTACAAGACAGTATACACTTACCTGCTGGTGGATGGGGGAAACCTGGTTCCCGCCAACAATCTCTTAGCACGAACATGTCATGAGCCGACCCCGCCCTCCCAGCACCGATGAATGGGAAACGCATATCCATGTCCACTATGGCTAACACATTAATTGATGTCTGTCCTTTCCTATTTATGAAGTCCAAACGGGATGACCGGAATGTGTGTTCCATCTAAAGCCCCTATGCACCCATCAAAGTACGGTGCATACGGGGCCAGAGCATGATTCACTCGTGAGTATGTCGGATCCTGTGGCACAAGAACCGTGTCTGCATATCTACACATAACATCTGCCACATGACTCATCTTCCTACTAATTGTGTCTAATGACCTCTCAAACCTATCTCCACTTTGTCTAGTGGCGTGATTGTGAGCACAAGTCCACACAAACATACCTAAAGCCTCAAGTGACCCAGTCTGTTGTGTACCTTGCAGTCCATGATACCTACCTAAGATGTCATGCAAGTGCAGGAAGTCATCAGGAAACATACGCAAGTTGCGGAAGCACTTGTTTGGGTCCTGCAAATTTTGTTCGAGCCATTGTCGTCCAGTCAGCTTTAGTACAGGAAACAGTGGATTCATGACTGGAGTCGGCTTGTACTTTTCAAGGGCATATGTTCCAAGCACGATGCCGGCAGTCGCCAACTTGGAAATGACAGCGGTTCCAGTCACTGGAAGTGTCGGAGCTGTTTGATTCTTGTTCGCTGCTCATTCTACAGAACGATTGGGTCAGTTAGCTGGCTCATCAGGTGCTGAATATATGGACACTAAAGGTCTCGTCATCCATACCTGTGAACTGCTGCTGCTGCTCACTGCTTGAAGCCGAGACTCACTGGTACAAACAGTTATTACTGCTCACTACTTCCAGCAACCTGAACAACCTGCACGAACAAAGTTTCAGTCTGCATATTCATGTACATTGCAAATTTGGCAACTGCAATATCAATTGAACACAATTATGTACACAAGACCACGACACCACACAATTTATTGGTCGTCCGTACATAATCACTCACACAATTCAGGAGCAGAGTTCACATAACACGATTAAAAGTAAACAAGCACTCAACGTTCTTAATACTGATACAAGATTGTTTGTCCAAGCGACGCAATACTCATGTACCGCTCTACTTTAGGTCCATGCCACTATTTCCTGGACGACTTCCTGTCATCCCAGCTGAAGTTTATCCCATTAATGCGGCCTTCTCTTGTCTTCATCGCCGTGAACGCTATGCGATCCAGAAAATTCTTGCATAGAATTAAGGCTTTAGAGTGCAGGTCTGACCCTTCTACTATACCATCTGCTTCTAAAATCTGCCGCACTTGCTCCATCTGCTCTTGATCACGGCTGGAACGGTCCTGACCATACCTCAAGGATTTTATTGTGTCTGTGATGTCTCGAACACAATCTTCAATGCTAGGTGCCGTCTTCTTACTCGGAGGGCTATCCACTTCTTGTTCCCGTGCCGACCTTTTGGAGGACTGGCCAACACTGGTCCCACCATATGCGTCCGCTGATATATGTCTATAGGAGTTTCAGCACTACCTATAGTTGGTGTACTTTGACGATGCCCACCTGAGCAGAGCAAGGCCCCTCTGTCTTGGGTTTGGGTGGTATGTCCATACAGAATCATGAGTTGATCAAGGCATGGGGGAGGTTTGCTATGGTCCTCAGCAGCGTCAGGAGTGTCCTGCATTTGGTTAATTGTGCAATGAGTTAGAACCACAAATAATGGCATATACAAGGGAACGGAAGTGAAAGTGAATGTTCAAAGCTGGTACCTCTTCGTCAAGATCCCAAAAGGATGGATCAGCTGAAACACCACCAGTAGTCTTGTCACGACCAAGACCAGTCTGTTTTTGAAGGGAACGCCGCTTAAAGAAGTGCGTTCAGTTTGTTCTGCAGTTGTTTGTCGGCCCAATGTAAGAGCATCTCCAAGAACTCTCCAAATCATCATTTAGAGAGTCATGTGAGTAAAAATCATTTTCTATATCTTTATACTCTTCAACAACTTCTCTATATCTCATGCTCAGTCTAGAGAGTCATTCTCGTCTTCTATATTTGGCTAGCGGAAAATCCGGAATAGAAGATAGCTATATTTGCATAATCATTTAGAAGAGCTGTTGGAGTGTGTTTTTTCAACAAAATCTCTATTCCTAGTATTTAGGAACAAAATAGAGTCTCTTGGAGATGCTCTAAGCCAGATTCCTTTTTGACTACTCCATGTTTCGTTGGATTCTCTAAACTGCGACATATTATTCGCTTTTGATTTGAATTATTTCACCTTTTCGTTCGTTTATGTCTTAATTTGCCGTGTGCTCCGGCCCTCTGACTACCGCTTCCATCCAACCAATCTCGTGTGTCACTGCAGGATTCCGCGTCATCACCGTCGCCGGCGCCCTGCCCGTGTCCGTCCCAGTGCCAGCTCCGCTGTCCCGCAAGATTCTCCACCCGCCAGGTAAACTGCAAGCACCGTTCCGTCCTACTCCTGCTGCTTGTTGCTTGAATCGATACACAACTGCACTCCGGGTCGTCTCACAGTTTTGTTTGTTTGTGCAGGCGTCGCCGGCGACAGTGGAGGAGCACGAGGCCCGGTGCGGCCGAGCCGGATGGACGAGGGGTGCGCGGGCGCGGAGGACATCGCCATCTACCAGGGCCACGCGTCGTCGCTACCGGGCGGGGTGCCGGCGTACAAGGTGGACGTGATAAACCAGTGCCTAGGCGACCTGGACGGGGACGGCGGCGACTGCGCGATCTCGGGCATCCACGTGCGGTGCGGGTGGTTCAGCTCGGTGAGCCTGGTGGACCCTCGCAAGTTCAGGCGCCTGGGCCACGACGACTGCCTCCTCAACGACGGCCGGCCACTGCTCGGCGGCGAGACCATCTCCTTCGAGTACGCCAACTCGTTCCAGTACGAGCTTTCGGTCCGCGTCGCCACCTGCGTCGACCCCAGCACCACCACCACCACCACCCCGTAGGGCCGTATGCGCCGCAACCTTCGCCCCGTCTGCAGCACACGATAGTTAGGCATATAGTAAAACTCAACTCATCATACTACTACCACAGTTACCACGAGTATTATACTACAGTACTACTACTACAAGTCAGTCAGTTGCAGCAGTAGGACAGTTCTTTGGTTCTTGGGTTGGGTCTCATGGGGGAGCCAGGGGCCCCGGATCCAAATGTAATTAACTGGTGGTTGAGTGATTTTGGTAGCCTGTTGGTCTCGTCTCACGTTTACCATGAACATGACACGGATCGAGCGACCAAAGGTAAATTTTTGGGCAACCAGGCCGGACCTTTTGTAATGGCAAAGCTTTGTTTCAGCTGTAATGGCCTCGTTCAGAGTGATGGAGTGACAACCTTTTTTTAATGTAAAAGGGCAAGAACTGAACCTTAGGGATAAACCTTGTCTCCCTCTAATCCATGGTGGTCTGTTCATCTACATTTGTGCAATTCTTTCATATACCTTGTGTAGTTGTTGTTTGTAGCAGTATGTATCTAGTTGTAGTTGTAGCTTTAGTTCGTGGAAGTGGCTAGTTTAGTTGTTCACTAGTTTAGCTCAACTAGAGTAGTGCTAACCTCTATTCTTGTTGAGTGCTCTAGTAGTTGTATTTAGCTTGATACATAATTGCTTAGAAGGTTGCTTTGGATGACTTATGCTATAGGCATAGTAGTTGCTATTAAGATTGCTTATTGTACTAACCACTTTGATCTAGTAATTACATATTTGTAGATAAATTTTATAGGCTAGATATCTAGATCCTTTCACCTATACATGTGGCCATTTTATTGTTTTGTTTGATTGATGTTTGCAAATATAGATAAATTAATCATTTCATGTCCGAAATAATGTGTGCCCATTTTATGCAACCCAAAACCATGGGAAAGAAGACAAAATAATGCTCAAAATGAGACATACAAACTGAACTACGTCTGTGAAATACTTATGGTAAATTTCACGTCCAAAGTAAATGGTTTTTTTTTGTCCTCTACTGAACAGGAGAAAACTGGCAAAAAAATCATAACATAAACGAAAGATAGATCTGTAGTCAAATAGGTTAGTTTAAAACTGTCAGGTTAAAAAAAGCTTGATTTTAACATGGCCCTGCAAAGATTTTTCTCTATTTATGTCGGACATGTAAAAAGGTGAACGCCACTGGGCACTACTACTACCATGTAGTACGGCCCGGTGCTGATGTGGCCTGTCTGCCTCCACCCCTCCGCAACCACCACAGCGTTGCCTTTGCCGCGAACGACCGTAGCGAGGAGATTGCAATGGCGGTCTCCACCGCTTCCCGCCTCTCGTCCCCTCGCTTCCGCGCCCCTCCCCCGTCTCTTCATCCTCCAATCCGTCGCTCGCGCTTCTCCCCTGTTCGCGCAGCCAAGTACGCCCTGTCTTTGGTCCCCCACACTCTCTCTGCTTTGACTCTGTTGCACGGATATTCTCAGATGTTTGGATTCGCCCTGTTCTTGGGCGGTTGAAGTAGTGTTTGTATCAGTAATTGAAACTATGGACACTATGATGATTGCAATTCAGCTCCTGTTGTTGCCATCGAGGTGCAAGTTTAAGTTGCTTGCCTCAGCTAAATAATGGCACAATTGTAGGTTGTAGTTGCAGCTAATTATGGCTCTTCAAGTTATTTTAGTCTATTTCTTCTGTCAACAACTCGGTATTCAGTCATATGAACATGTAATTGTAGGTTGGAAGCTGTGTTGTCTATTGGTACTCATGTAATCCCACACCCAAGAAAGGTTAGTTATTTATTTTAACCACATAATTCAACTGCTCGGCGATCATTGTTCGCTCTTTCATAATCCTTTTTGAAACTGAGCTTCTCAGACATCCATTGTATTTTTTTATATTTCGCAGGCTGCAAGTGGCGGAGAAGATGCTTTCTTTGCCAGTAGCGATGCTGGCCGAGTATTTGCCATTGCAGATGGTGTCTCCGGGTATGCCCATCTTTGCTGCAATAAACTGTTTCTCCGCACAAAAGAAGTGCTGCAGTGAACTGCAATCAGTGCTTTTTTACTTCTGAGTGTTTGTAGCACTTCCAATAAATATATGTTGCTTGTAGTAATATGCATTAACACATGGTTTTTTATCATGCTAGTCATTCTCTTGTCTACTGACAGATGGGCAGAAAAGAATGTCAATCCAGCTCTATTCTCTCGAGAGCTCATGAGAAACAGCTCTAATTTTCTCAATGATGAGGAGGTATCTCTTGCTAAACCTCAGCACTATTTACATACACCATTTCCTTTACTCTACCTGCCTGTATCAAATTTACGTCACATGGAAGTTTCAGGCCAGTCGTGATCCTCAGATTCTTCTCATGAAAGCTCATGCTGCAACATCGTCTATTGGATCTGCAACAGTGTAAGCAATCTTTCTAAATTGTTATATGTTACGGCCTTACAGGTAACTATTTGTTCTGAGTGATACTTAAAAAGATGTACAATTCATTTCAATGGTAATAGAATCATCGCCATGCTTGAGAAGACTGGGACTCTGAAAATTGCAAGTGTGGGAGATTGTGGGTTGAAAGTTATTCGTAAAGGTAAACTTAAATAAAACAATATAGAAGTTACCTATTTTCTACCAATTCTAACCAGTGATTCTCCCCTCTTCTTCAATGACATACTAGGCCAAGTAATGTTCTCTATATCCCCTCAAGAACATTACTTTGACTGTCCATACCAGATAAGCTCAGAGGCAGTGGGTGAAACATATCAGGATGCATTGGTATCTACCTTCTTTTACTAATTAATTTTTAATTATTATGTTTAATCACCATCAATATGATACTCCCTCCGTTGCAAATTATAAGTCACTTTGACTTTTTTGGTGCATCCATTTTGCTATGTATTTAGACATATATTACATCTAGATACATAGCAAAATAGATGTACCAAAAAAGTCAAAATGACTTGTAATTTGAAACAGAGGGAGTACATCACTGTAAAAGTTTAAGCTTAAAGTCAACCTATTAGGAAGAATCAATATTGGATTCATTAAATCACATGATCTCAATGGAAAAAGAAAAGTGTCATGTTCATATTAAGATTGTTGTATTGGTATATGTGAACACCTAGTTACTTTCAGATTTAGTGAGCTTCACGACATCGGTCAACACTTGTGTATATGATCCAGCTGTTCAATGAAGATTTTCTGATTTTCTAAGTCTGTTGGTCTGTCAGGTTTGCAGTGTAAATCTCATGGAGGGAGATATGATTGTGAGTGGATCAGATGGACTTTTTGACAACATTTTTGATCAAGAAATTGTTTCCATAATTTCTGAGTCACCAGGTGCAGATGAAGCTGGTAAATTTCTTGCTTCCACAACAGGGGTCATTGGACCACATGTTCCAGCAACCCAGCCCCTTCTAAAACCATGTTAAACTTTTATACAGCAAAAGCGTTGGCAGAGCTTGCAAGAAAACATTCGGTGGATGTCACATTCGATTCACCCTACTCAATGGAGGCCCGGAGTAGGGTGAGAATATCAGATACAAACTCTTATAGTACTCTTTTCTACTGTCCTTCTTTACACCATCAATGATGGAACACATGTTGCACCCCGGATATGCAGGGTTTCGATGTCCCCTGGTGGAAGAAGCTTCTTGGAGCCAAACTAATAGGCATGGATAAGCTCTTTATAAGATGTCATGCTCTTTATGTATAGTAGCAAGATCAGTAAGCTCATTGGTGCCCAAATTTTGTAACTTTAGGTGGTAAGATGGACGACATCACAGTCGTTGTCGCACAAGTGAAGACAGTAGTGGTCCCAGAGGACGAGGTAGGCCTAAAAAACCACTCAATTTTGATACAAAAGCAACGCCAGCTCATCTTCTTTTATCTCTTCGGTGATGTGAATATGTGCAATTTCAGGGCGGCGACACAGAAGACCAAAAGGGGAATGAGCAAGGCGCTGCTGCTGTGGTTGCATCCGCTGAATGAATGATCAAGAACAGCTTGAGTTCTTGGACCATCATCATTTTCATTCTTCTTTTCTGTGACTGTATCATACATTTATACTGCACATAAAGCAATTTAATAAGCAACATAAGTTTGAATCATTGTGGGTAGCTGTGCGTATATACTCCTCGATCCCTCCCAGATTGGGTTTAAAAATCAATGAAAATATGCAGTCCTGTTTGGCACGCAGCAGGCCCCCATGTTCCTTTACCGTTTCTGAAATTCGCCTTCGCAGCCGGGACACGTATTTCGGCCAAGCCGCTTGTGACCTCCTCTTCGTTTTGCGCGAGCAAGGCAAAAACATTCGCTAAACCCCCCAACCCTAAGCACAGCGCTCCCCATGGCCGCATCCACGACGGCGGCGGCGGCAGCCGCGCGGAAGGGCGCGCTGACGAGTCAGAGGTTCTCGGAGCTGTCCCCCGCGCTGTCCCCGGAGGTGGTGGAGGCCCTGGACCGCGGAGGCTTCCAGCGGTGCACGCCCGTGCAGGCGGCGGCCATCCCGCACCTGCTGTCGCACAAGGACGTCGCGGTCGACGCCGCCACAGGCTCCGGGAAGACCCTTGCCTTCATCGTCCCCGTCGTTGAGATCCTCCGCCGCCTCTCCTCCCGTCCCAAGTCCCACGAGGTCGCCTCACCGCTCGTGACCTCCACACATCCTCTGTTACCTCTGACAAAAATCTTCACCCTTTTTCTCAGTTTCTGACGAGATGCTATATTTTTGCAGGTTCTTGCTCTCATTATCTCTCCCACGAGAGAGTTGTCCTCGCAGATATTCAATGTGGCCCAGCCATTCTTCGCGACCCTGAATGGCGTTTCGTCCATGCTCCTGGTGGGTGGGCTGGATATCAAAGCAGAGCTCAAGAAGGTAGAGGAAGAGGGCGCAAACATACTGGTGGGCACTCCCGGGAAGCTGTGTGATATAATGCACACGGACGCTCTAGAGTACAAGAATCTTGAGGTGGTTTCAGAGACAACGGAATCCTGCATGTGATTCTTTTCTGCTGAATTTGGTGAAAATGTTGTGGCATTGATGTTAGCTCCATTCGTTTTTGTGTATGCATGGGAAGCAGATTTTGATCCTAGATGAGGCTGATAGGCTCTTGGATATGGGATTCCAGAAACATATTAACTTCATACTTTCAATGTTGCCGAAGCTGAGGAGGACTGGGCTGTTCTCAGCTACCCAGACGAAAGCTGTTGCGGACCTATCCAAAGCAGGGTTGAGGAATCCTATAAGGGTTGAGGTTAAGACAGAGGCAAAGTCCACAGGCAAAGATGCTGGTCAGCAAGAGCCTGGTCCATCCAAAACACCATTGGGGCTTCGACTGGAGGTTCATTCAGTATACTCTGTTTTTGTTATGATCATGTGTTCTGGTTTTCTTGAATTCTAGCTGTTCCCTACAAAATCATAAGCTTGTTTCGGTGCAGTATATGATATGTGAAGCATCAAAGAAGTCATCTCAGCTTGTTGATTTCCTTGTGCAGAATAGTGGGAAGAAAATAATGGTGTAAGTACATGATGAACTGAAATTTATGTTTGTCTACTTATTCTTTGTTGTGTGTAGCATTCTGCTAACTTTTGAACCCTCCTATCCCAATTAATTGCAGATATTTTGCAACATGTGCTTGTGTAGATTATTGGGCTGTTGTTCTTGCACTGATTAACTCGCTTAAAGGTTCCCCAATAATTGCTTACCATGGGAAGATGAAACAGGTTGGTAGAGCAAAGCACTTTGTTTTCATGCTGCCCCAGTCCAAAAATATGAGGCACATATTGACTGTCTAGAAGTGAGTTTTGACCAGAGATATCTCTTTGAATATTTTAGTAATACTTTTTAAAATCACGATAGTAAGAATGTACGTTTGAATATGAATTCAGTTATATCAATTTTCAGTCACATATTATTCTTATATTAATTTGTTGGTCAAGCACTAATTTGGACAGTCAAAACATGCCTTACATTTCTGGACAGAATGAGTAATTTTTACTATTTAATATTTTTTTAGAGTAATAGGGCATAGTCTTTGTCTTGGCAAAGAAAAGACCAAGTCACGTTACAGCATTTGGATGTGATACAAGTGATATTCTAATGACTTGCTTTCCAGTGGTTTTCTTCGTACTGATTTCATCTATCCTTATTTTCTAATATGTAGGGCCTTCGAGAGAAAGCTTTGGCATCATTTTCTGCTCTTTCAAGTGGCGTTCTTGTCTGCACTGATGTTGCAGCAAGGGGTCTTGACATACCAAGTGTTGATCTGATTGTGCAGGTTATATTCTGCTCTTTCCTCCCGAAATTTGAATCTTCATGTTCAGGCATCAGCTGATAGTAAGGATGCATGTTTGTTCTTCCAGTATGATCCACCTCAAGATCCCAACGTTTTCATACATAGAGCTGGCCGCACAGCACGTTATGATCAAGAAGGGGATGCTATTGTGTTTCTCTTACCAGAGGTATTTTGTTCTGTGATGAGTTTTCTCGTTGCTCATTCTGGAAGTGAAAGTAGTTCTTGTATTTATTTGCTCTATGCGCATGCCTGTGCAGTTCTTGTTTAGCAAAAAAAGAACATAAGGTTAATTGCACTGCAGGAGGATACTTATGTTGAGTTCTTGAAGCTTCGAGGTGTTCCTCTCACAGAAAGGGAATGCCCCACAAACACTGATGATGTCATATCGCAGGTGGGTTTTCTTGTACGATTATTGTTTAGAGATAGAGACGTACTAGGTTTTAGTCAAGATACCACTTGAAATGTCAGTGATATCAATCATGCTATGGTAACGTAGAAAGGTTACCCTGCTTAAGAGACCAATCTCTAATTAATAATCAACATGCCACTTTGGGCTGCAGATTAGAAGTGCTGCGCTCGAAGATCGTAATGTCATGGAGAAAGGACTTAGAGCGTTTGTCTCGTTTATTCGAGCATACAAGGAGCACCACTGCTCTTACATTTTTAGGTGGAAAGGTCTCGAGATTGGAAAACTTGCTATGGAGTATGGTCTACTCCAGATCCCATCCATGCCAGAAGTGAAGCATCATTCTCTTTCACTGGAGGGATTTATTCCCGTTGATGATGTTGATATTACACAAATTAAGTACAAGTAAGAACTCTATCCCCAAACATAACATATTTTGCTTTTTTTGCTGCCCTGTTTTTAAGTAACAGCTAATTTGTTGTGTTGGATCTTGTAGTAAATGAAATGTCTATATAATGTTTGAAATATGAATCCTTCTTCTATTCTGACAAATTAAAAACTCAAATGTCTCCCATCAGTGTTTTGTGATTTCAAGTGATCAAGTCTGCATTGAGGCAGCTTTTTTCTTTTTCCAAAACCTACCCAGCAATTCATAGTCGAGAGATGGTGTCATTGGTTCTTTTTGCGTGGTAGTATCACATTGGGGTAGACATGATTTTTTTTTGTCTTGCTTCACTGCAGGGATAAAGCTCGAGAGAAACAACGCAAGAAAGCACTGAAAAGGAAAGCAGAAGAGGAAGCTCAAAATCCAAAGCCAGAGAGGAAGAGAGCTCCAGAGAAGCCGGAGAAACCAAAGCGGAAGAAGACAGGCAAGCAGCGTCAGTCCATCCAAACCAAGGAGGACCTGGATGAGCTGGCGCATGAGTACCGACTTCTGAAGAAGCTTAAACGTGGAGACATCGATGAAGAGGAGTACGAGAAGCTCACTGGGTTCGGAGAGTCTGATGGTGAAGCATCCGATGGGGATGCGAGCAACTTGGACGAGAGGAAGGAGAAGGGCAACAAGGCACAGAAGAAGCTCAAGCAGAGAGGAAAATGCAAAGGTGGATCTAAGAAGTTTGAAGGGAGGAGTAAAATAAGGAGCAAAAGGAGATAGGAAACCATAGAATGTCGTTGGATAAATATTTTTTTGGAAATCCTGATCCAAAGTTTACAGCAGTTGGAACTTTGCACAGAAGCTATGCATGCCCATGGCTATCTACTATCTAGGGCCTTTTTCTTTGGTTTGATGATTGATGATGGGTGCTCAGCGGGAACAGGATTGGGCCTAGGCCTATGATATGGTCTTGCTTATCTGGATCCTTCAGTTCAGCTAAAGGCCGAAAGAGAGGATTACAATCACCTCCGATCCGGTCATTGCTCATATAATATTAAAAACTACAAACAACAATAACTTCAAATTGTTACTTTACCATATAAGTTATATGTACGCACAGAGTTGTACTTAAAATACACACAAAATCTCATAAATTCAAAGGTTCCTAAGAAAAATATTCTAAAAAAAGCATACGAAGTCAAATAGTGCTTTATGCTCATGTTTTGTTGAATATTTTCTTGAAGACGTGATCTGACTTGGTGTGGTCTCTAAGGTCAAATTTTGACAACTAATTTCCCTTACTATATATAGCAAATTGTCTGTGTGTTATAATGAAATGTAGAACTTGTTGCGAGGTTACCTGTAGTATTTGCAGCTTAGAAATTTATTTAATGATCAAGTCATATGTTTTGGTATGTTTTTAGAAATTAATTTAACGATCAAGTTATATGTACCGATACATTTTGAAATCGAACTCTGATCGTCACTTGGCGCACTTTGTTATAACTTGTGTGTTCATGAATTATCAGTTCGGATCACACACAAGGCATGGAGAGACATAAGGACATTGTGGGAAGTAAGAAACGGATGAAAGGATCCCTTCTCTTTTTAGCGTCTGTTTGGATCTCATTCTGTAGAATCTAGATTTTGAATAAAAAAAATAAGGAGTGCTTGGATCTCATTTTTATAGTAATTATTGTCTTTGTATAGTAAAAATCACCAAATATTATGTCTCAGATAGTTGAATTCTAAAATCTCATTCCAAAAGTCGTTTATATCTTATTCTAATTTTTCTTAAGAGATCCAAACATGACCTTAAAAGTGCAAGACTGCAAGGTATAAGCTCGGTTGAATCTTTGTATACAATTTGGAATTTTGGGGATTACTCTGTCTGTCCCTCTTAGTTTTATTGAATTGGAATCCCATCCTTGCCGAAGGAAGATGTTTGTAGCACTTTGTTACTGTAAACTTTTCTTAAAATTAGAGTAATTGTTTGTCAAAGATTTTAAATTTCAAATAGAAGCATGCGGTGGGGAGGCAGGGCCGGGTAGTGCCCCCGCCAGGAGGCACACCGGGGGAAGGACTGAGATAGGGAAGCCGCGTCCCGTCGCCGAGAAGAACTAAGCTGAGGAAGGCTGCGCCGAGCAGGGCCACGCCGTCGGAGAAGGCATCACGGTCATGGCCGGGGGGGGGGGGGGGGGGGGGGGGGGGGGGGGCGGGAGCCATCGTGAAAACAGTTTGGGTAGAGTAGGGACCAACAGGAACGAAGGAATGAGTAGTGGTAGGGAGAAAATAGCCAGCATCTCTTCGACTCTACTCCACTGTCCAAATTGAGGATACGAGGTCAAAACGTCAAGTAGAGGGGTGTAAAAAGTGTACAAGCTGCTCAAAATGGAGATCGTGTACTCCTTCCATCCGTAAATAACTATTATTTTTTAGCTTCGTAGAAAATATATGCAACATTTATATCTCTAATAATATTAATTATGTACTATAAATATTAATATTTTTATATAAAATTAGTTAAAGCTATTTATACTAGTTCCACTGAAAAATGCTTCAAATTAGCGAGGACGGTTATTTAGGGACGAAGGCACAAACGTTTCTACTAGTTCCAGCGATAAAATGCTTCAAATTACCCAGCTTCGTCCCTATATAAATCAATTTCTAGATTTTGTTAACATAAAACTTTTTTACATTTGACCAAGTTTATTATTGTAGAAAAAACATCAATATTTATGATACTAAATAAACACACTACAAAAATATATTTCTTCCTATATCTAATGATACAAATTTAGTGTCATAAACAATCATGTTATTTCCTATAGATTTGATATAACTTACATAACAATTGACATTGAAAACCTCAAAAAAAATTTACTTCCTCCGTTCCAAATTATAAGACATCCTAAAAATCTTAGAGAGTCAAACTATCTCAACTTTAACCAAACTTATATGACAATATAATAACATTTATGATGTTAACTAAGTATCATTAGATTCATTATCAATTATATTTTCATAATATGTCTATTTAATGTCATAAAATCTTTATAGTTTTCTCTATAATTATTGGTCAAACTTGAAAAACTTTGACTCTCCAAAATTCTTGAAACGTCTTATAATTTGAGACAGAGGGAGTATTTAGGAACAAGGGGAGTATTTCGTTGCCGGTTACAAACTTTCGATTCCCAATCTCCGCAATGTTTGGCTATAATACACTTGCGCACATGATTAGGCCGACGAGTTCTCCCAATTGTAACACTTTACGACAGGCTCTGCACTGAATCAACTTTGCAACAGCCAGTAGCTTTATGTCGCAAGCCCGTCGTGTAAATAAGAAGTCAAATACAATAGAACCCAAATACTAATGCTGGTTCGCCATCTGCACGCCCACGCGACCGCCGACCAATGTCTGATCCGTGCAAGGGACGAGTACTCCCTTCGTTTCATAGTGTTTCATAGTAAATAGTAAGTGACGTTTTTTACTTTTCAACATTTTATTCAAAATATTTTTACAAAATACAAAATAAATAAATCATTATTAAAATATCTCTGATGATAAAGCAAGTCACAGAAAAATAAATAATATTTATATAAAATTTTTGAATAAGACGAACGCTTAAAGAAGGTGGCACGGATCCTAAAGTGACACTTTCAATGGGACGGAAGAAAGGAGTACTACTTAAAGAAAAAGTTGTCAAACACTGCCTCGAGGTCAATTAACCAAAGGCACGAGCTCCCAGTCCCAAGAGGACTCACAGGGCATATGAAGCAACAATTCACGCAATTATGCTCTTCTATTTATATATAAATCACCACCTCAAAAAAAAATGTCATATCGTGTTGCTGAGGATGATGAGTTAGGGCACAAGCGATGGGGCTGCAGTCTTGATCCAAGAATAGGCTCTTTACCAAAATAAGCTATAAGTCACCATCTATATGGAGTCAGATGTTACCTAAGCTAAGTACATGCTTCAGTCTAAGTTAGAACCCCTCCATCCATTCAAACAAAAATGGATGTGGAACATTCTGCGAGTGCTGGTTGATATGTCGTCTAATATACACGAAATCTAATAAACCTATCACAGAACAAAACCGCCCTACCTGTTCTTCACAGCAAAATCCAAAGCTTACAGGAGTGATCCACGGCTGAGGTACCATGTGGAATGTAAGCATTAGATTAATAACAAAGAGAAAACGAAGAAATATAAGCAATCATAACGGTTCAGCACTCACCTGAAATAACATCAAAACTACCAGCATTTGGAGCTTATATCCATCTATGCAAAAATTCATACAATTGATCAATCACTTTGGGACAAATAAGTCCGACCAAGACTGGTGTATGACAATTTGACATAAGTCCAATAAGGAAAGCAGACAACCTACCTTATGCGCCTGTATGAGTACAAATCCGTAGAACAGGAATAGAAATGGGTTCTCACAGACGACAATCACAGTAACAATATTAGTTGTTTTCAGTATGGTCGCGAACGTGAACCACCGCCCTGGTTTCTATTGGGTCCATGGCCCCCACCATCTCTGTAATTATCCCTGCGTCCTCCACCGCCATAGCCACCACCGCGGCCACCACTGCACACCCACATCACAAAGTCCAAATTACATAAAAAGGGGCATTCTCATGAATCATGATTTAGTACACAATTTGAAGCGCT
The DNA here is from genome assembly GCA_022036555.1 of Microstegium vimineum. NCBI lineage: Eukaryota > Viridiplantae > Streptophyta > Magnoliopsida > Poales > Poaceae > Microstegium > Microstegium vimineum. The sequence goes on along the minus strand of CM039134.1, from coordinate 17,013,660 downwards.
TCCTTTCCCACTTGTGTAATAACCTTGATGAAATCACTCGCAGTTCACAGATTACAATCATAATTTCAATTCGTAAAGCACATGACAATATAGCACAACAAAATGTAATTATTTCATCTGTTGCCACATTCAAACTATTTCCCCTCCCCCTTCAGTGAATTTTTAATAACATATGGTATTGCAATCATCACAATATTACTTTGTTCAACTAATTAGCTTCTGTGAAGTTACAGGAGAGTTCAAGCCAACAAAAGCTGATAAGGTAACCATTCACCACCCATGTATTACTTATTTATTAGAAGTATATCATAAAAGGGAAATTTAGTATCTTATGTACGATAGAACAATTTACAAACTCAGTTTGGTTGGACAAATATCTATCATTATATAAACGAAGCTAATTCAAAACCTAGATCAAAATGGAAGTGTTAACAGTGCACAGCATATAAAGTCGATCATGTGTTCTTGTTTCTGGCGGGAACTACCATTTGTAGCTGAAAGTGTCATGCAAATGAAATTCAATAGACTGGAATTCCAATACCAGTACTACTTGATTCAATTTTGATATGGCAATCCACACTTTGCATCTAGCAGATAAACAGATAATAAAAACTACTTACCCATGCCCATACGAGGGCGCTGCTCTGGGTGCTGATTTCTCAGCCATCACAACGCTGATTTTGTGGCCTCTCATGTCATAGTCTAGAACACGAACAGAATAGACGCATTAGAAACTGAACTGGGTTATGCATTGGAGAAATTGACATCACTAACATTGAAAACTTGACAGCAATCTTACTATTGTAAAATCCACCAGCTGAGTGAGCAGCAGAAGGATCTTCATAAGCAAGGCAAGCATCTCCTTTGGCTTTTCCAGAGTCATCAGTATATATTTTTATGTTCCAGGGCCACTGGTCTTTGTAACCACGCTTTTGCTTGATCCGTCCAACCTTTTTATATTATATAAAAAAAATTAGCCACAAGCATTGCAGAATCATCCGATGCAAAGATAACACGAAGATGAACGACAACCCATTAAATAAATGAATTGGTTTCAACAGCATGATAGCTCATGCAAAAACAAGATGAAACTCTAAAAAAGTGATGATTGATAATAAGAATCTAAAAATGAAACTCTAAAAAAGTGTTATTTAATCACAAAGACTCAACATAATGTGAACCAACTGTACACTATTAAATATTAATATTAAATATAGAAAAGGAAAGGCACAGTTCCATAAGATCCTCAACAAATAAAGCTAAAATTCTGAGAAGCATAATAGCAACCAAGGATGCGATGAAACACTAATACCAAATTTGATGCAAGCCATAACATTTTCCATCACCAGAAGAGTCACATCAGAAGATTGCATGAATATAATTACACAGAATAATTAGTTAGCTACTAAAGGTTGTTCTACCTGTTCACTAGTAGAAATTTTGGCTATAAAATGCACAATTATAGTGAGCACATTTACTGGCATACAAATCTAACTAGGAAACTACTAAAATAGAAGTAACGAATTATGTTATTGAATTATTAAATATATAACATTAGATTGATAATAATCTAGTAAAGCATACAATTACTATCGCACAGAAGGAACAGATTTGAATTGAATTATACCTGGCCGATTCCTCCAAATAGCTCCTGTAATTCCTCAACACTGACATCTGGAGGCAAATTTGAGATGTAAATCCTCGCATTGTCACATGTCTCGTCACAATTTTCATCACACTGCTTAACTTTCCCAGCTGGTTCAGGGTCAGCAGTACCAGTATAACCACTACCGCCGCCATGATAAGGTGGCGGTGCACCCCCAGCTGCTCCACCCCCAGGCATGGACCGACCACCATATCCACCATCATATGTAGGAGGCAGACCCCTTGCCCACCTGGGGCACCACCATATTGGTGTGGAGGCGGGGCACCATAGCTTGGTGGGTATGAGCCTGGGCCACCACTGTAGTTATTAGGAGGTGGTACTGCAGAATCTGAACCATAAGCATTGTTGCCTCCATAGGAGCTAGGAGGCGCTGCATAGTCACCCGCAGGACCACCATAGGAAGGAGGACCTTGCGGAGGAGCTTGTCCATGGCCACCGGCATTGTAACCACCTTCACTACCCCTTTGGTTCTCCTGATCTCGTCCCCCATAGCTGCCACCTCTGCCACCACGTTGGTCATCAAAACCATGGTCGCTACCACCACTTCGATTGTATCCTCCTCTGCCCCGCCTCCACCACCACGCCCACCAGAATTGTAGTCTCCGCCATCTCTGTCGAAACCACCACCTCCTCCAGAACCATAATCACCACTGCCACGGCTGTAGCCCCCACCACCTCCACCAGACCTATTATAACCCCACCCCCGCCACCGCCACCTCCGCTTGGGCAAGGTGCTCCACACTTATTGCATTCAGTCCTCCTCGCAAAGTTCACATTGCCACAACTGCATCAAGATTCATAAATTTTTGAGGAAAGAGATACATCAACATACCAGTTATAATAAAACGATTAAGCTTTCTGCATCATGGAAAAACTAAAGTTACATTCAAAGAAAAGAACGCATATATGAAACTATAGCCAAAAAAACAAACCATAACCCTTTCCTATAATCTTATCAAATGTATACATCTATGGACTACAGCTATCCTAAATTGCCGCTCAGAGTCAAACAAATTAACAAAGTCATGAAAAATCAGCTTTAAATTGCCACCACTAGAGATGCATAACATCCAGTTCCATCCATAGGGTCTTATTGAAGTCCTGTAAACCACACAACGCAAACAGCAGGAATCTATATACCATCCAGCTGCATGGATGCAAATCAAGATAAGGAACAGGGAGTTAGGTCCTGCACACCATTCCCGCATGCAAATCATTATCCGACAGCATAATTATTCAATCAATCACCAAAACACCACAAAAAGAATCATCACAAAACAGCTTCACTTGACTCGAGTCTAGGAAAGATAATGGAAACTCACCTCGCGTCAGGGCAAACCCAGTCGCCTTCGCGTCCACCCCGCGCCCGCCACCGCCTCGGCCACCTCCTCCTCCTCCACCACCACCTCGTCCTCCGCCACCGAACCGCCGCCGCCGCCGCCTCGCCCCCGCGCCACCCCGCCGCCGTAGCCTCCTCCTCCACCACCACCTCCATATCCTCCTCCCCGCTGCCACCGCCGTACCCTCCTCCGCCGCCTCCGCGCCCACGGACGCCGCCGCCGCCGCTGCCGCCACCTGCACAAACACGAATCGCTCAGAAGCAGATCCAGGGAGACAGACACACGCACGCAGGTCACGGGATCCAAACGCGACCTCGGCCACCGTATCCGCCGCCGCCGCCGCCGCCACCGTAGCCTCCACCGCCGCCGCCGCCGCGGTAGTCGTCTGATCCGTAAGACCCTGACATGGGCTCAGGTCGCGCCTAGGCCTAGGGTTTGGGACCGTTCGAGAAGACAGGGCGGAATGCGCTCGTAATGAGGACAGGGAGGTATATGTGGATTAGGGCAAAAAGAAGCCACGTTTCCAATTTGCAAGTTGCGACCGGGGGAATGTGCTTAAGAGTGGTGGGCTGTCATAGGGCGGTTTGGGTGACCGAAACCAAATGTGGGCCGATTGGCTTCTTGTCTTGGATTATATAAACCCAGTATAACTATGTATTTTGGGCTTTGGTGAGACTGCGGCAGTTGCATCGCTCGTATCGTATGCTTCTGTTTCTGGGCCAGCAAAAACTACCATTTGAGTGTTTTTCACTATTTTGATTTGAGTTAATTTGAAGGATCTACAACTTTTTTTAATTATAAACAACTATAAGAAGCTACTCTCTCTCCATCTATGAGATGATAATTTTATATTATAATTTTATCCACGGATATAAGGTTTACTAAGTGGATAGTCAAGGGTTGGCTAGATCCGCCATTGATAATTGCCTCAATCGAGAATCACAAGCCTGTGCGATTGTTTTGGGGGAGAGGTTTGAAATGTCTTAATCTACCTCCGCCCTGAAAAAAACGTAATTACGAGGTTGGTCAATGTTGCTCATGTTTGACCAACTTTATATTAAATAGTATTAGCATTTATGTCTCTAAATAATTTTATTATAAAAATATACTCTATAACCAATCTAATGATACTAATTTCATATCATGAATGTTGATACTTTTTTTATATAAATTTAGTAAAAATTTAAATTGTTTGACTTCTCGAAAAGTGATAATTGCATTCTTTTGGGGACGGAGGTAGTATCTTATAATTTTCTATAAACCTTTGGGATGTGTTTGGTTCTAGGATAAGCGAGACATAATAGATAGTTCTTTTTTCTAATAATGAGATGGTCCTCTGTTTGGTTGATGGGACGGGGTGTCCTTGCTTACGTTTCTTGGCCAGCAAAAACTACCATTTGAGTGGTTTTCACTATTTTGATTCGAGTTAATTTGAAGGATCTACAACTTTTTTTAATTATTATAAACAACTATAAGAAGCTACTCTCTCTCTCTCTCCATCTATGAGATGATATTTTTATATTCAAATTTTATCCACAGATATAAGGTTTTCTATGTGGATAGTCAAGGGTTGGCTCAATGAATGGCGTGGAGGGACACCTAGAGACAACATCTTGGAAGAATATTTGCTCTCAGGACGATTTCATCCCACCTGCCCCTAAATTAAAGTCATGACTAGTTTCACCTCTAAGACCAGTCTCAGTAGGGGTTTCAACAGGGTTTCATTCTCATTTAATAGGGTGACACATTAGCAGAGTAGATGAGGTGACAATGTATTGATGAGTAGATGAGGTGACAATGAAACCGGAGCTGCACGCGTACCCAGGTAATGAAACGCAGATGAAACGCTGTTGAGAGGGTGGAGTTTCATTTCATCGCTCTCTGCCGGATCCGCTGCGCACAGAGGGAGCCCGACGCGCTCTGCGGCAATGGCGAGTTCATGGGGCAATGGTGTCAGGAAGGGCCTGCGCATGGCCGAGATCTTCTGCTGCTAGTCGTTCGTAGCGGAGGAGCCACCAGTTGCTGGCCGGCATCACGAAGGTGACGGCAGAGCGGAGCATGGCTGGCCGGAACTAGAGCCAGAAGCTATCTAAAACTTGCTATCTGAATTCGTTTAAATTCTATGCTGTTGTTTTAATATACTTAATTAATATATTTTATTTTCCATAATTATTTGTTGCATAAGATAGTTATAAATATGTTTAGTTTAAGATATATTTATAAATGTCTACATAGTTCATGTGGTACATGGGATCACAATATCATACACATATTAACTGTTGTAGTTTGTCTTGAAAACAGTGAAATGAAACTCTTCACTAAGAGAGACAATTTCATTTCTCATTTCAAGTCTGCAAAGTTAATGTTGCAGTATTGGAAACTGTGAAATGAAACTTACCATTGAGACCGGTCTAAAAACACGTTGTTGTTTTTTTTATGATTTCTCTGGATTATGGACCAATCATTTATCAGTTTTATCACTCGTTCTCTTCAACGTGACGCGCGATCTCCTGAGCCATGGATATGATAATGGATCGAAACAAAACAAACTGGCGTTCACGTAGCGCAATGCCGACAAGGCGATCACGAGTTCACGATTCATCATCATCACCCAAGCGCTGGTTACATTACACGGCCGCACGTCCGCGCCATTTTTTAAGTTTTAATTAGAGTCTAACACGCTGCCTAGCTATCACGTCTATATAAACCATGCGCCACCCGCCCACCATTTTCACACAACCAGAGCTCCTCAAGCCATCTCCATCGACCTCCTCCTCCGAGCCGAGCGACACGTACGCTCCCCGCCAAGCAACCATGGCGGCATTCCTCCCCTTCGCCGTCCTCCTGTCCCTCCTCGTCACCGGTGCCACGGCCGGCGGCTACGGCCAGAGCCCTACTACCCCCACGACGACCCCGCCGCCCGCCACGCCACAACCACCACCGGCAACGCCGACGCCCTACACCCCGACGCCCGCCTCGCCACCACCGATGCCGACGCCCGCGCCCTACACCCCGACGCCCGCCACGCCACCACCGACGCCGACACCGGCGCCCTACACCCCGACGCCCGCCGCGCCACCACCGAAGCCGACGCCGACGCCGACGCCCTACACCCCACAGCCCGCCGCGCCCAGCCCGCCGCCCAAGCCGGCGCACGGCGGCTACGACGACGACAACGACAAGAAGAAGAACCAGGTGATGGTGCACGTGGAGGGCCGGGTGCTGTGCCAGAGCTGCGCGAAGAAGGACTCGGAGAGCCTGGACGGCGCAACGCCGCTGCCGGGGGCCAAGGTGACCGTCACCTGCCGCGACAGGAAATACAGCGTCATGGAGCACCGGTGGGGCGCCGTCGCCGACTCCAACGGCTACTTCCGCGCGGAGTTGGGCGTCCAGCACGAGGATCCCCGCGGGGTCTGCTTCGTGCGCCTGCGCTCGTCGCCCGACGCCGAGTGCAACGTCTTCACCAACATCAACTACTACGGAATGAAGGGCGCGCCGCTCCGCGACGAGGGCAAGCAGTGGACCGACGGCAGCAGCCGCATCAGGCACGTCTTCTACGCCGCCGGCCCGCTCGTGTTCAGGCCGGGGCCGGCAAAGTGCGCGCCGCCGCCGAACCACTACTGAGCGCGGCACGCAAGAACAGCAGTGTGTCACGGCCATGACGAGGACGCGTATACATGTGCCTCTGGTGATAAGCGAGAAGTGGTTCAGGTTCTGTTTCGTCGGAGGATGAATGATTTCGATCGATTTCCTTTTTTATTTCCCCACTTTATTTTTTGTTAAACTTTATTTCCCCAGTTACCACTGGTGTTTAATTTGTTGTTTGCAGTACGTGTGACGACATTATTCTCTCTGTTAGCTAATTTTACTCTGATGTCTTAATTAATTAATTGTACGTGAGAAGGCATTTATATTTGTAAACTTCAAGGTTCTAGTCTCCGAATCATGGCTCTCTTTGTATACAATGCACAATATGATACCAGACGGCCCATATATGAGCTCTGTTAAGCTCTTAAGTTTGTTTTTCTTTTGAGAAAATTGGACCTATATTCTTTTAAATTTATTAGGTTTACTAGGTAAATACCCGTGTGTTGCAACGAGAAAAGAACAATATAAGTTCATATTTCTGTCTATCGAGAAGTTTCTTGATTCATTTCGTTAGATTCTTTAGGCAAAATCCTCATTCATGGTTTGCAAGCATTAAAGAAAGCATTTTTTTATAATATTATATATTTGTCCATACGCACATAAAAGTTCATATCACTGATTCCTCGATCTTTTAGAACTAATCATCTCTTTGAAATAGTAGTTTTCTTCGGGTAGGATTTGTATACCAAGGCGACTCTTCATATTTATAGATCATAACATGCCTTCAACAATATATGCCCCTAGTATTGAATCGATGATCCAGTAAGGTATGTTTTTTACGCTTTGAAACTTTGTTCCATTAGTAACTTCAAGGAGTAATTCAATGAGATGTAGGCAATTATATAATTCAATATAAAATACTTGTAATGAATGGAGTATTATTCTAGCACATAATACAATGAGTCCATCACCATACATAATTAAGTAGCCATATATCTTGAAATTGCAACAAAGTTGCTCACCCTTTCTAGACACAAGTAGTTACACGAGGCAAGCCAAATTCCAATGCAATTCAGAATTCGGTGTTGTATATGGGAGAAGGGATAAACAATAATGTAGTCAAGCAAGATGCATCTCTTTCTAGTTTTTGTAACTTGAAGATTCTCGAGTGACTCCGGTACAGTTCTATCTAATTCACCTTCCTTCGGCACTCATTGGCTGTGAGAAGGTGTTACTCGTCAACATGTCATGGTAGCCTATCAGCATGCAGCTTTGATTTGTAGTTCTGTACAGTTGATATTTGATACCCATGGATCTTGCTCTCTTTGCATTTGAAAGGAGTTTAGAGATATGGTTCATACTATCAATGTTAGGCATATCTGAACCTGCCTCCTGCAGCTGCAGCACAAACTCCAAGTTACACAACACATCCGTCATAGTAGGACGCTTGACACCATACTCTGCAAGGCATTCCTCCACTCTCTCCAAACTTCCTCGGTACTTCAAGCCTGACTATCCCAGTGATGCGCTGGTTGATAATCTGATCAAGCTATCCTCTCTCCCCTCTTTTGCCACTCGATAGCCCACTCCACAAGGTTAATCATGTCCCTTGGAAGAGTCAGGTCGATAATAACTGGACTTGCACAAATCACCTCGAGCAGGACCACACCAAAAGAGCACACATCTGATTTGTTAGTCAGCTTGTCTCAGGAGTTCCTTTCTCCACGTACTCATACACCAAGATCATCTCATTGTGTTCATGATAGTAACCAATGAGCGACACGAGATGATGTGTCGCAGTCCTAACACCAGTTCAATTTCTGCCCAGAACACTCCCAGTCTTGGTGAACTTCTGGTTGCCCTGCTTTACTGCAAGTTTGCTTCCATCCTGCATCATGGTCTTGTAGACCTTCCCAAAGCCTGCATCTCTCCTATGACCATCTGCTTATCAAATTGGTTTGTTGTATCTTACAACCCTTGAAATGCTATTTAGTTATCACATGAAGCCACATATGTGTAAAAAAATATTGAGTTCAACATGTAGTGCATATCCTAGTGTCTTGAATTGAATGCAAAATCCTAGATTTATGGATAGCAATAATGCTCAACTGACAACATAATTTTTCAACCATTAAAAGCATTGACCCCTTGTATTGGATGGCCAAGTTGAAAGCCCTAGTTGGTTTTGAGTAATTGATGAGACCTTAAAAGTACTAACCTAATGTCTCTAAGTGATTATATGAGATAGGTTGGTACATTTCAAGTAGTGGAGTCAAGATGATGGTGATGGGTCAAGGACTCCAACTTGAAAGAGATGAAAGAGAAAAACAAAAGGAGGATCAAGGCAAAGTTATAATGCTATAGGATCTTTTGTTTTGACACTCAAGACACCATAGAGGGTGTGAGTGTGTTTAGATTTGATAGTCATACTATTAAGATGGGAGAAATGCTTAGTGATTCAGTTATCAAGTGCCACTAGGTGATCTAAACTTATTGCATATGCATTACACATAGTGTAAGAGCTAATCATGTGATGTGAGATTGAGAAACACTAACACATATAAACATAGTAATGAACAAGTGGTGTTAGTACATGAGCTTAACATGAAATGAACCCAAGTGAGTGGTTTTACATTGAATTTGAGCTCAAGCTGGTTCGTGTTTGACAGTAGAAGAGGTCTGAGGTGCAAGCAGGAGCTTTGGTCTTTTGAACGAGCATTCACCCATGCACCGGACGTTGTCCCAGGGGGCACCAGATGCGTCTGGTGGCTAACCCTAGGCTTTGTCTGGCTGCTGAGTGAGCCCCGGACGCTAAGTGTGTCCGATGAGGGGTCACCAGACGCGTCCTGTGTGAGTATGTCGTCTTTGAAACCTTACTGGAAACGACCGGACGCTAAGCACCGGACGCGATGCTCGAAGTGGTCGTGCATCCGGTGGTTGAGTGGAGTTGTGCACGTTGAGTGCACCGGACGCGTCCGATGCAAAAAAAAAGACCTCTCTGGATGGTTACTAGAAATCACCGGACATTGTGGCATTGAGAGACCGGTGCTTCACTAAACGCGTCCCATGCTTGTACAAAGAGTGTAAGTGCATGGAAAAGTCATGCGACAACGACTCGAATTCAAACGGCTAGTACACGTGGCGGTGTTACTGTCACCGGACGCATCCGGTGCAACATTAAGCGCGCCCAGTGCACATGCAGAGAGCCCATTGAAGGGGCAACGATTCTATTGTTTGAGGGGGCTCTATAAATAGATGTTGGCTGGTTTGGGGAAAGCTCTCTTGAACATTTCATTCACTCCTTGACCCTTAGAGCTAAGACACACTTCTATTGAGCTTCCGATGCACACGCAGAGAGCCCAGGTTCGGACAGACACTGCCCCCACCTTCACCCAAGAGTTCAATGTTTTCTGGACTTCTATTGAAATTTGATTCTAACTTCTTTACAGTTGGAGTAAATTGGAACTAGAATTTCAGATGGTCGCAGTCAAGTATAGTTTTGAGCTTTGTTCCAATCATTTATGTATTTTTTTACAGTACTAGTTAGTAGTTATGGCATGTATGTTGGGAGAACTGAAGATAACAAAACAATATTGTCACTTTGAGGATATAATAGAATGAAAAATGAACCAAAAAAACTGCAACCTTATCAGATCAAATTGGTTTTAATTGTCTTGTCTAATGAGTACAAGGATTAAACACTATACATATCTGCCTCTCCTTTTATGAAAAAATCCAGACAAAAAATAAGATGAAATTTTACATCTTTAGTATTAAGTATTAGGTATAGATATAATGTCATACATGTAATTTGCATAGAATATCACATAGGAATACAGAAATGCTTGCCAACCCATCCTTCTATGTGGCAAAAGCATTTGAACATGATTGCCAATGTGAAATCCACTCCAAACCCCAAATCATAAAAAGGTAAGCAAGAGGATGGCCTTAAGTCTATTCTTAAGTTTTAGTATATTCAATGATATTAAATCGTGAAGAAGCATAATATAAATGAAGAAAATATAGAGAAAACACATGGATACAAATTATTATTAAGTTCTTATATTAATTGAGAATAATATCATTATGTCATTGTTTATATTATGGTCCAAATGACTAAGGAAGAAGAGAGGGCTGTCAGGCAGGGCTGGCCTATCAGTTGACGGGATTTAATGTGTTTTCCAAGTTTGTTTTGAATAAACTGTGTTTGATTCGAACATTATTTAAGAAACTGGTTGTTAATTTAAGTGAATTTAGAATGGTGTCTACAAGTTTGGAATAACTTCAAACTTTTAGTTATTTTAAAAGGTTGCAGAACACAGGGTTTTATACTTCCTGCATTACAACAACAAAGTTCACCTAACTAATTAGAAATGGAATAATTCTCATTACCTCAATTTTTAAAGTTTGCTCGGTGAAAAACGTTCAGTCTAATTCTCTGTTCAGTGCTCTGCCACACTTTGCATGTCCAAGATGATAGCTTGTGCCCGTTTGCAGGATTCACCTTGTGGATGGATGAGGAACAACCTCAATTGTATTGAACTCAGGAGCAACAGGTGACTGCGTTGATGAGTGGAGAGTAAATACACTACTGGAAACAGCAACGTCGCCGAGGGCAAAACGCTTTGCCGAGGGCCGGATTTCGGGCACTAGGCAAAGAATTTCTTTGCCGAGGGCCGCCCTCGACGAAGCAAAGCCCTCGGCGAATGGTCGTTTGCCGAAGGCCGGACCCTCGGCAAAGAATAGCCCTCGGCAGAGTACTGGCTCTCGGCGACCTCAGCCGAGCGTGACGGTGGCACCGGCCGTCAGCCTTTGCCGAGGGCTCGGCGTTAAGCCCTCGGCAAAGGGGTTTCTACTTTTTTTGATTTTTTATTTCCGAAAAATGTTTGCCGAGGGTTTTGCATTGAGCCCTCGGCAAATCTGGCCTTTGCCGAGGGTCTAAATGGGCCCTCGGCACAGATTTTTCTTTTTTTTTTTGTTTTGAGCCAATTTTTTTTGTGTACCACACATACACTATTTAGAACTACATGTCAAAGTTTGGTTCGTTTTTGAATCATTTTGCTATATTTGTTGAATTGTTTTGTTTTTGTTGAATTTTTCGGCAAAATTCAAATTTGAACTGCAGGTGCATTAAATAATATTATTTAATTATTGTAAAATTGACATTCATGATGTTTAGTGAATTTTACAGTCTTATCCAGAAAGCCCATGAAATATCAAACATCTTGGCCTCGGAACATGTCGAGCAACTTGCGGAAAAAGTATTTTTTAATTTTATAAAATGCAAACAAAGTCCGAAAATTACGAAACTTGTCGAGGTGTCATGTTATCGCATGTGGAGGCTATGATAAAAATTTGGAAATGTTTCGAGCATGTGGTAACGTCCGGCGCGTAAAACCCTGACATCTCACACATACGATAACATTGTAACACATGCGGAGACGTGTGGGTTTTAGACATTTATCGTGACAACTTGCTCCAAACCTTCTCAATTTTTTATCACAACCTATACATGTGCTAACATGACACCTCGGCAAGTTTTGTAATTTTCAGACTTTGTTTGCATTTTAAATAATTAAAAATTACTTTTTCGCCAAGTTCCTCGTCATTTTATTTGAACTAGATGCTCGAAATTTGACGTGAGTTTTTGCATAGGGACTAAACATACACCAGAAGAGACCATGAATAATATTTTTCGTAGCATAAATTTTCATTATTGGATGCACCTGCAGTTCAAATTTGAAATATTCGAAGAAAATCAACAAAAACAAATAAATGAATAAAAACTATATAAAAAAGTCAAAATTGATACAAATTTGACAATTGAGTTTAAAATAATGTATTGTAGCAGATAAAAAAATTGGCTCAAAATTTCAAAAAAACAAAAAATTGTTTGCCGAGGGCCTGGTCTTGGCCCTCGGCAAAGAAATTTGAAAATAAAAATAAAACTCTTTACCGAGGGTCCGATGGTCAGGCCCTCGGCAAAGAATTTGAGAACGCCGGCGGGCGAAATTTAAAAAAGGTAAAACTCTTTGCCGAGGGCCTTGGATCTGGGCCCTCGGCAAAGAAATTAAATAAAAAAAAATAAAAAACCTCTTTGCCGAGGGCTCTGGATCTAGGCCCTTGGCAAAGAGCGTAAGCCTATAAAAGGAAAACGCCCAGGCGGGCGCGGACCTTATCCCCAAGCTGCGCCCGCCCAAGCCTTGGTCGCCGCCGCCGCGCCCGCCACCGCTGCCGCGCCCGCCCCTCGCCGCGCCCGCCGCCGCCGCGGCCCTCGCTGGCGCGCCGCTCTCCCGGCGTGCCGCTCGCAGCTCTCTTCCAGGTGCGTATCTGCTCCCATGAATCAAGGCAGGGCATTTAATTAAGGCCATGAACATCCACTTGCATAAGTAGATTGGCATTTAATTAAGCTTACTTATTTTGTTGGTGACAGTGATTAAAGACTAAATTATCACCTAAATGGTCACATACCTTTTGCAACTGTCAATATTATCAGTGAGGGAGGCGAGGCGTCGGGTGTGTATCAGCGAGGCCCGGCGAGGCTCCCTTCGTTTCCGCTTCCTCAGAACCGTCCAGTGCTTCGTCCTGTGCCGCCCAAGTAAGTAAATATAAATGATATCACAACCACTTCATATGATATGTTTGAAATCGAAAGAGAAACCGATAAATTTTTTTCTTACTTGTGCGGGCTTGGGAGGTGTTGTCGGGTACTCCTCTGCGCTCTCCCGCGACCGTCTTGGGTGTGTTGTGCCGGAAGTGGTTCCCCGGCATTGTCGAGTTGCTGTCGGAGGCTCGAGAGCCGGCCTACACGTGGGACAGGTACGCCCTGGGCGAGGATGACCAGTACCGCAACAAGCAGGAGCGGATACTTGCTGAGTTTTGGGTAAGTTCCTCTCGCACAACGTTAATCAATCCTTCACATTGAATTCTATTTTTTTAAAATAATGATTGGTTATATCGTCTTGTATGCAGAGGTTTTTCAGGGCCGAAGAAGGAACCGAGGGCCTGGCTGATCGTGTGGTGCATGCTGCCTGTAGGAAGTATGTCACCGACATGTTCCACGAGGCGCGCGTCCAGGCCCACATAAACTACTACGCGTCGGCCCGTAGAATGACACTCACCAAGACGGAGGCTCGACAGATGACGCTGACCCAGGAGCAGTACCTTGAGGTAGATGAATAACATTGATTTTGTTTCGTTTCCGAAAATTAAATATGTTCAATTTCATCTTCATATATGTCAAATACTCGTTGACTTGTAGGTGATTCCCTGGTGGTGCTGAGCGCATGCCGACGCCTGGACGATGATCGTGGCTAGGTGGTTCACGCCGGCCTACATAAAGAAGCACGAGTCTTAGCGGGCACTGTGTATGCTCAGGCCAGCTGCCAGTCACCATCAAGGCAGCAGGAGTCTCCCCGCATTCAAATCGGCTTATGTAAGTGATTTTTCTTCTATTTAGTTTCACGCTTAACGTATGCCTGATTGCTCACCACCTGCCACCTTTCTCGCAGGAGGTTGCGCACCCAGACGAGGATGTCTCGTTGTTCATGGCGTGGGCTATGTCCCACCAGACCAGGGTGGCCGGCGACGCCACCTGGGACCCAGCTGCCCCTCCCTCGGCATACTCCGACCCCAACGTGTACACTAAAGTTCAGGAGTACACGTCGGCGGTACAGCAGCGGCACGGCCAGAGTACGACGTCCGCACCGAGCCCATTGATGCTGAGGCCATCATGAGGCTCGGTGGCGGCAGGAAGCACGGCCGGGCGTGGATTGCGAACGCCGCCATCGACCCCACCGTTGTTCCCACTCTGAGCCAGCTCTGAGCACAGAGCACGAGCTCCAGCCAGCCCATACGCTCACGGCCTACTCCGACACTGCAGCGGGTCGATGCGCTCGAGGTAATTCTTGTTTTACTCGTCGTAAATTAATATTATCACACTTGAGTTAGATTTGTATTACTTAAATATTGGAGTGCAGGCCCGGAACTACGAGCAGACGACGCAGATCACGACCCTCACTGCTCGGCTGGAGGCTGAGCAGGCCGCTCGGGAGGCCCAGGAGGTCAGGATGGCAGAGATGATGCAAATCATGCAAGCTCTTGGGCAGAAGACATGTGTGCCTGTGCAGATGTCAGCTCCTCCGCTTCAGGTGCCGCACGTGTTTTCAGCTACTCCTGTAAGTGTCAAAGTTCACTTCTCGCTTGTATGACATAGAAACCCAGACAACACTAGCTACCGATTTGCTTGTATGACATAGAAATCCAGACAACACTAGCTATAAAAAATTTGATAGGTTTCTGTCTAAACACTAAAACTGTAGTCCTATAATAATTACTGCAATCTCACATAAGCATCTAATTGTTTGTACAGCCTCAGTCGACGGGTTCCAATAACTCCCCTCGTGCGTCACCTGATTCCGGACATGTGTGGGTTACACCACCCTCGACGCAGAGGCCAAATAGTTGAGGAGGTTGGTGAGTTGACGTGGACTTTGATTGTGGACTTGTGGACTTGATTGTCGTCGAACTTGTGGAATTATTGGATTTGGACTTTTAATGATCTATGTGATATTTGTGATATATATGTGATATATATGTGATATTTGTGAGATATATGTGATGATTGTGATATTTGTGAGATATTTCTACTGTTGAATATATATATATATATATATATATATATATATATATGTTTTGTATGCATGGAAAGTAAGAAACATAATAAACAACAATTAGACAGTAAAAAACAGGTCTTTGCCGAGGCCTCAAAGAAATTCCTAGAAAAATAAAAAACTGGTCTTTGCCGAGGGCTATAGTTAAGGCCCTCGGCAAAGAAATTCCAAAAAAAACCAAAAACAGTTCTTTGCCGAGGGCCTTAACCATAGCCCTCGGCAAATACTCCGTGGAAAATGACACGTCAGCTAACGGCTACTTTTCTTTGCCGGGGCCGCCTTAACCCTCGACAACGAATTTGCCGAGTGCCCGATAAAAGGCCCTCGGCAAAGACTCCTTCGACGACGATTTTTTTACCGAGAGCTCTTTGCCGAGGGCTTAAGAGCCTTGGCCCTCGGCAAAGGACCTGCGTCCAGTAGTGATAGTTCTCCCTGGGTATCGTGGATGATTTCTCACTGATTTGATTACACGACATGGCATAACGTTGTGATGGAACTGCAAGTTGATGGAATTTTGACCTGACTGTAGAAATAACTTTCTGGTCCGATTTATCTAGTCCTCCATCAGGCGACTCTGGTGTATCGCACTATCGCTTCTTCAAGACGATTCTACTTGTAAACGTAGAGATTCCCTGCCCTGCAGTACTCCTCCACGACTCCACTCGAAAGAAATGCACGATAACAAAGAAGAGAATGGCGTCACGATGGGACGTGCTCGTACCTCAACCCTGGAGGGACACCTAGAGACAACATCTTGGAAGAATTTTTGCTCCCAGGGGACGATTTCATCCCACCTGTCCCTAAATGAAAGTCATGACTAGTTTCACCTCCAAACTAAACAAATGTGTGGACAGAGAGAGTACAACACATGAAGTCGATCTGCTGCTCGAATAGTGGTGTTTTTATTAACTTTTAGGGTTTCTTTTAGAAAGTCATCCACATAACACTTTATATTGATTAAAAATGTTAGCTACTCTCTTCGTTTTAAATTATAATTCGTTTGACTTTTTTAACTCCAAATTTGACCACTCGTCTTATTCAAAAAATTTATGTAAACATAGTCAATTTATGTAATTCTTGTAGACCATTTATTAAATAAGCAAGCCACAATAAAAAAGTGATATTTTACAAAATAAAATTGAATAAGACGACTGTTGCGACGGAGGGAGTAAATTGCACATCAATATATAGCTAGTACGTACTACTCTATTTCTTTTTTGAGGGAACTACTACGAACTCTATTTCTCACCGGATGTTGGTTAGATGCGTGGCCTCGACACACACGGGTAGCACAATCTCTGAAAAAACTACATGGATCTCATCATTGCACGCCGGTCGGCACGAATGTTGACATGTTGTTTTTGTTTCTGATGATTTCTCTGGAGTCTGGACCAATCATTTATCAGTTTATCACTGCAGTGTTCGTTCCTCTTCAACGTGCATGACGCGATTGATCTCCTGAGCCATGGTCCATGGATATGGATCGAAACAAAACAAACTGGCCTACACGTAGCGCAATGCCGACAAGGCGATCACGACTCCACCCAAGCGCTGGTTACATTACATGGCCGCACGTCCGCGCCATTTTTTTAAGTTTTAATTAGAGTCTAACACGTTGACACTCACCCTATCACGTCTATATAAACCATGCGCCATTTCCACACAACCAGAGCTCCTCAAGCCATCTCCATCGACCTCCTCCTCCGAGCCGCGTGACACGTACGCTCCCCGCCAAGCAACGATGGCACCATTCCTCCCCATCGCCGTCCTCCTGTCCCTCCTCGTCACCGGCGCCACGGCAGGCGGCTACGGCCAGCAGAGCCCTACTACCCCCTCGACGACACCGGCGCCCTACACCCCGACGCCATCCCCGCCACCACCGACGCCGACACCCGCGCCCTACACCCCGACGCCCGCCACGCCACCACCGACGCCGACGCCCGCGCCCTACACCCCGACGCCCGCCGCGCCACCACCGAAGCCAGCGACGCCGACGCCCGCGCCCTACACTCCGACGCCCGCCACGCCCAGCCCGCCCCCCAAGCCGGCGCACGGATACGGCGGCGACGACGACGACGAAAAGAAGAAGCAGGTGGTGGTGCACGTGGAGGGCCTGGTGCTGTGCCAGAGCTGCGCGAAGAAGGGCTCGCAGAGCCTGGACGGCGCGGCACCGCTGCCGGGGGCCAAGGTGACCGTCACCTGCCGCGACAAGAAGAACCGCATCATGGCGTACCGGTGGGGCGTCGCCAACGACGACGGCTACTTCCACGCGGAGTTCGGCGTCCAGCGCGCCGACGCCTACTACGGCGAGGACCCCCTCGGGGCCTGCTTCGTGCGCCTGCTCTCGTCGCCCGACGCCAAGTGCAACTTCTTCACCAACATCAACGGCGGCATGCAGGGCGCGCCGCTCCGCGACGAGGGCAAGCAGTGGACCGACGGCAGCGGCGTCAGGAACGTCGTCTACGCCGCCGGCCCGCTCGCGTTCAGGCCCAAGAAGTGCGAGCCCACGTACCACTACTGACTTACTGAGCGCGGCACGCAAGAACAGTAGTGTGTCAGGTGATAAGCGAGAAGTGATTCAAGGTTCTGTTTCGTCGGAGGATGAATGATTTCGATTTCCTTTTTTATTTCCCCCAGTTTCTTTTTTTTGAAACTTTATTATTTAATTTCCCCCGTTACGACCGGTGTTTAATTTGTTGTTTGCAGTGTGACATTATTCTCTCTGTAAGCTAATTTTACTCTGATGTCTTAATTAATTAATTAATTGTACGTGAGAAGGCATTTATATTTGTAAACTTCAAGGTTCAAGTCTCCGAATCATGGCTCTCTCTTTGTATACATCTTACATATCGTTTACAATATGATACCAGACAACCCATATCTGAGCTGTGTTAAGCTCTTAAGTTTGTTTTTCTTTTGAGAAAGTTGGAACCTTATTCTTTTGAATTTATTATTAGGTTTATTATTTCTCAAAGAGCACCGTTGAATCAGCTAAAATCAGCTGGTCATATCTCGATAGAAAGTCAGACATGTGTCCTATAGTTCTTTTGCCAATGGCGCATGAGATTTTACACCCTGAGAATGTTAGTGCGTTTGAGAATTAGTAACATTCAGATAAATTAAGATTCGCAACTGAAGACCTGACCTGAGTGGCAATCCGCTTACGGATTGCCATGTCTCGATATATGATCTAATCATGCGAAGATCGTGCTAGGTAGCGATTTAGCTTCATCAGAAAGAATATTTTCCATCTTTACCTCGTGACTCTTGCTCGATTCAATGAATGGAGTTGACACTCTCCCTCATTCAATAAAAAATGACACTCTCGATCCAAAAAATCGTTGCCTCAAGAAAGAAATTACTATATATATACTCAGTTATGATCAAATACTCAGCTCTAGATTTTTCAATGTAAAAAATGAAGGCTCTGTCCTTGGGAACGGAACTTGGGAGGGTTGTTCTCTCTTTAAAAAAAAAAAATCTTTGGGACTACTCTCTGACTTGTGGGTCTGTTCCTCCCTCCTTCCGTTCCGTTGCTCGATTCAGCGGAACGGAACGGTGAAATTTCCCAATCGAAATGCCTCTCCAGTGGACCTCTGAATTTCAGGCGAGTTCATCTCATCGCCGCTACAAATGGCTACGCTTGAGTTTCGGCCTCGCCTTTGAATATTTGGTTGGTTTCGAGTGATCTAGGGTTTTGCGAGGGCGTTTGTGGCTGAATTCAGATGATGACGCCGTGGATTACCGCGTGCGCGTGATCGGTCGGCTCCGGACGGAGGCATGGAAATCGCGGGTGCGTGCGGCCTGGCGGAGTTGAGACCACACGCTTCAGAAGCCCAGGTTCGGACAGATACTGCCCCCGCCTCCACCCAAGAGGTCAATGTTTTTTGTACATCTGTTGAAATTTGATTCCCATTTCTTTACGGTTGGAGTAAATTGGATCCAGAATTTCAGATGGTTGCGGTCAAGTACAGTTCTGATCTTTGTTCCAAGCACTTATGTTTTTTTTTTGCTTACAGTACTAGTTATGGAGTGTATGTTGGGAGAAATGAAGATAGCAAAACAATATTGTCACTTTGAGGATATAATGTAATGTAATGAAAATGAACTAAAAAAACTTCAAACGTATCAGAACAAAATGGTTTTAATCTATCTTGTCTGACGACTACAAGAATAAAATACTACATATCTGCCTATCCTTTCATGGAAAATATAATGCCATACATGTAATTTGCATAGCTATATCACATACGAATACAGAAATGATTGCCAACCCATCCTTCTATGAGGCAAGAGCGTCTGAACATGATTGCCAATGTGAAACCCACTCCAAACCCCAAACCAGAAAAGGTAAGCAAGAGGATGGCCTCAAGTCTATCCTGCCACAGACCACTGGGTTCTTGTGATATTATTGGGGTTGTTGATTCTGGGCCGTCACATTGTGTAGAGAGTGGGTTTCCGCAGAGTCTAGTGTTCCCTTCAAATGAGGTACTGGGAAATGAGAGAAATTGGTTTCCTTGTGGTATTCTTCCAGTCAAGCTGTTGTATGAAAGGTTCAACCAAGAAAGAGAAGTTAGGGAAGTTAGCTGCTGTGGGATTTCCCCTGAGAGATGGTTCCATGAGAGATCCTTTGATTCTAGCTGAGTCAGGTTACCTAGCTGTGATGGTATTTGCCCTATGAAGTTGTTGTATGACATGTTAAGCCCATGTAGTGAAACCAGACTCCCAATTGACTCGGGAATGTTACCGACAAATTAGTTATTTGATAAATCAATTAGTTTGAAAGTGGTAAGGATTTTAGTGAAAATAAGATCGGACCCTTTATATGTAATAGTGATATCATCTCGATAGAATCCTACTTCCACATTTATCTGATGTCCAACAACTTGTCCTTTATCGTTGCCATTCTCCTTCATTGATTTCAGTTCATTAAACCATTCTTTGGGCAGGTTTCCAGAGAACTGGTTGGAGGCCAAATCCAGTATTTGCAGACTTGAGAAGTGGTTCATAATTTGGTCATTGTCTTGAAGATCTGTAATCAGGCCAGAGAATTGGTTGGATCTTAAAACAAGAACTTGAAGTTTAGGAAGTACTCCCAGCCAGGATGGAAATGAATCGGCAATCTGATTGTCACTAATATCGAGCAATCCTAAGTCATGACAGTTAGATAATGTTCTAGGCAGTTTCCCTGAAATGTAGTTGTGGCTCAAGTCTATTGTCTCAAGCATACATCCCTCTCTGATGCCATCAGACAGTACCCCGTGGACTTGGTTCCCTCTTAATTTCAGTACTCCCAATTTATGTTGAACTAAGCATGATGGGATCACTCCACTAAAGTAGTTGTAAGATAAGTCGAGGATCTGGAGTTCACTTGCATTGCAAATTGTAGTGGGTATGTGGCCTCTTATTTTGTTACTGGACAAATCAAGATATGATGTTTTTCCAAGATATCTACCAACGCTGGGCAGGATGGAATTGAAGTAATTATTTGAGTAATCCAAGATGATATCTGTGTGTCCAGACCTTATGATTGGTATTGGCACATCTCCTTCAAGTCTATTGTAGCTTAGATCCAGAACATATATAGATCCCATTGGAACAAGAGAGGGAGATCTCTCCAATCTGGTAAACATGTTGTGAGAGAGATTCAAATAGCTAAGGTGACCATTCCAGTTCTCCCATACCCAACTTGGTATAACACCGTTGATCTGATTGCTTGAGAGGTCTAGTTCCGTAATCTCATTCAGATATCTCAGCACACTTGGAAGTTTTGTAAGGTTGCATTAAGAAAGAATCAAACTTTGAATGGGAGGCAGCGAAGGAACCAGAGAATCACCTTCTCCATCTATCAAAGATAGCATGTTATTTGACAGAATCAGTGAAAAAAGGTTCTTAAGCCTCCTGAAAGAGTTAAGGTTCACTGTGCCTGTCAATTTATTTGATCCAAGGTAAAGACCTTCAAGGCTTGTAAGCTGAAAATACGATTGAGGTATCGAACCACCAATCTGGTTATCTGTCAACTCAATAAAGGATATGGATGAAGACAAAGGAGTTTCAATTTCCTCTAGATGACCAGAAAGTTGATTTGACAGGAGACGTAATTGCTGAAGTTCAGGAAGAGCGAACAAAGATCTTGGAATTTTACCTGCATGTAAAAGGTGACTACTAGTTTAGAAAATCAAAATTCTTTGTTTCATGATAATTGCATTGAATAAAATTTAATATGTGAGTACCAAAATAGTAATCATTTAAACTAAGCATGTGGGAACTGGGAGAATCACATTACATTTAAGGATTCAGTGAAGGACATGTAGTCATGTACTATTGTCAATTCAATGCAGATGAAAGGAGGTCACTGAATTAGAATTACTGATGAGTGAGAACCATCAGATTATGTTAAACTTTTACTTCTCTAGTGTAAGCACAAATAATATTCTAAGTACCTTGTAAATTGTTCAAACTTTGGGGTTCACATGTGACTTTATGAATCTCTAAATTCAGACTAAGCATAATTAGCTTAACATTATACCATTACTAATGTGTAGACAGTATTAGTAAGTGCAAATGTGCTATGGTAATGAATAAAAAAGAACCAGGGACAGAAGTCAACAGTTCAAGATTTTATTTGTTCCTGTGGACCAAACTAATACAGTAACATTACCATTTTCTCAGAAAGTTAGTATGATCTGAAGTTACTTTCATCATTGGCTGTACTATAGTTTATTTTAGTATTCATATATATGGGAGGTTACCAGAAAATTAGAATACAATGCATATTTTGGAGCTTACCAGTGAGGTAGTTTTGACCGAAGTGTATGAATGAAAGTTGGGTTAAGTTGCCAATCCAGGGGGGTATTGCTCCATAGAAGTTGCACATTACGAGCTCCATGGACACCAAATTGGTAAGATTGCTGATCCAGGAGGGTATTGGCTCAGAGAAATTGTAGTTATAAAGCTCCAAAGTGGTCAAATGTCAGGTTCCCGATCCAAGAAAATGCAGGCTTCTTTAAACCAGATGACCCCTGGAGTATTAACACTTCTAGAGAAGGGAGCTCACCAAATAAGGAGAGTTGCTTGGAAGTTCCATTTCCATCTGTTGAAAGCACCAAAACACTCAAAGACCTGAGATTGACAATGGACTCGGGCACCGCATCAGAAAAATTTGTCCCCACCAGAATGAGCTGTTCCAGTTTATTCTCAACTAGAAAATTCGGTATGTGCCCAGAAAGCTTAGGATTACCAGCCACGGAAAGAATCCTCAAATGATTTTGCTGGAATAACCTTGCTAGAAACAGCCCTTCAAAATCATTGCTTGTCGAGTCAAGTTCGCTCAAGAGAGGGAAGTCAACAAAGAACTCAGGAACCTTGCCAACTATTGTATTTTCCTGTGAGGTCGATCTTGGCTAGTGAATGGAGTTGTGAGAACGAACTATGAATCGATCCAGATAGACCACAATTACTTAGTGTGAGAATCTCTAGTCTAGGAGTGGAGTTAGCCAAAGCAATGGACCATGTTTCCCCACTGCTGGAGATATCCACTCCATCAAGACTGAGCTCTTGTAAACTGTTGAGGTTTGCTATGAATGTTTGAAAGCTCGGTTGCTTGAGAACCAAGTTGGAAGTGTAAGTTATGGATAAGCTAAGCGTGACCAGCTTTGTGAGCTGGGCTATGCCGATGGGGACCTGACCAATGAAGCCAGAATTGCTCAAGTCTAGGTGAACCATCACAGTGAGGAGCTCAAATCCAACCGATGGCATGCTCGCTCCCATGAAGTCACTGCTGGCAAGGCTAAGGTTTCTCAGTGAGGTGAGGTTGAAGAGTGCGGGATCAAGGCCCTGACTCTTGACATCACACTCACTGAGATCCAACACGATCACCCGCCCGGTGGTCGTGTCGCAGACGATGCCCTCCCAGTGGCAGCAGTCCGTCCCTGCTTGCCATGACGTGAGGTTGGTGGAGTTCAGGAAGGAGCGCTTTAGTCGGAGCAGGGTGGAAGCATCAGAAGGGAGGCATGTTACGGTGGTGTTAGTGTTAATGCCAGCAGAAGTGTGGATGGAGCAGAGTTTCAAAACCAGGAGCATGAAGAGTATGGATTTTGAGTGTCCAGAGCTCATCATGATATCTCCTGTACGCTGCTGGTTTACTGCTTGGGAATGTGTTCCAGTACCTCGAGGGCTCAAGCCATATTTGTAGGCCACAAGTGAATAGCCTTATTTGTTTTTCTGATCAATAATGCATGTACGGCCCCATGAAATTATTTTGTGTACTCAGAATATTTTTGACCTGCAACTTGCCACAGTGATGGGTTCTGGTGTTGCTTAATTTGGCATGGTTGTGATTGAACTCTTCTCCAACTGATGAAGAATAGAAAGAACTTTATTTTAAAAAAAACTTGAAAAAGTCAACCTGATGAAGCGGCGCAGCAACATTTTCTCAAGACCAGCGAAGCAAGCTGAAAACTAGAGCAACTTGAATTTCCTTTTTTATTCTGCAGCCCATTCTTCTTCCATACCTTTGCATTTTATTTCTAAATCTTGTTGAACCTGTTATCACCTATAGAACATGGCATGGATTTCTTCAATGAAAGAAATTCTCGAAATGATTTCAAAGAAGCAAGAACCAACAAAATATATTTATTGATCTTTTATAGAGTATAACCTCTTTATTCTCGAAGTGCTGTTTTGACTACAAGGATAATTTGACAAAAAAGATGTTGGAAGGGATGCATAAGTGCTGTTTGTTGGGTATATGAGAAGACTATCCAACACCTTTTTTTTCAATTTAAAAAAAAACACATTTTTTTTCGATTATTGCATAGGAATGTCCATTTTGAAAGTGGTGTTTTTATCATTTTTAATATTCAACCTCCTACTAATGTAGCTTATGTTTGGTTCTTGGTTTGCAATATTTTCTTCAGAGCTTAGAAATCATATTGTAGCTGGCCTTGTGGTCCTGTGCGGTTATGTGGTTGTGGAGAAATGATTCTGTCTTCAAAAGGACTACATCTCATTTATTCTTGCTGCCTTGCTGGTTAATTTTGGGGATGTATTGCATTAAGCAATGGTCACAGCTGTCTCAAGAGCAAGGGAGAATTTCACTGAAGGAAGGCTATCTCTTGCTAGAGATTATGGTGCTCGAATTTTTCAACGAATTTGGATGGCAAAACAAGAATAGCATTGAGGTTGGAGTCTTGTTTCTTTTGTCATGTCTTGAACCTTTGTATCTCCAAATACCGTGGAGTCTAACTATATTTATTCACTCGTCAATATTAGAGGTTTGAATATTCATATTCCTTTAAAAAAAACTCTTTATTCATATTCTGAGAATGTGTGTCCATTGAACAAAGTGAATTTGAGATGGAATGGTTAGGACAACTATGCACTAGAATTTAAGTCGTGGGTTTGAACCCCACAGTCGCACACACATATTTTTGTGCGAAAAATCGTTACTTTCAAAACCATTTTTTTTTGTGGTTTCACTTTTTTTTGTTTTGCTATTTTTGTTCGAAGTATGATTTCTGGATAATAACGATTTTATAGGCGGCATGTGGTTTAACTTTTTCTTTTTTGCTATTTTCTTCTAAATTATGATTTCTAAAAATAACATATGTTTTGAGCCATCCTTATAAATTAATTTGTAGAGAATAGAGATAGATAAGTAGAGGCCGCTTCTGTTTTTCAGCTCCTAGAGACAAGTAGAAGCGGTGGCTAGCCGCCTCTGCATAAACTTTGGGCGTGTTTGGCAGCCTGTATACCGAGAGCCAGGCCCTGGGACCAGGCTCGGGACAGCCAGAGCCTGGTTCACCAGGTGCAACCTCTGGTGTTTGGTTTCGCGCACGAATGGAGCCAGGCCTAGGTCTGGTTGTGTTTGGTTTGCCAGCAGACAGCCAGGCCCAAGACCAACTACCATCAACTTCCCAACTGAGAATGTGTTTGTTTCCTAGCAAGGCTAGCAACCAACTCCAACTTTTAATCTCAGATTCAGAATAACAATAGGAAGCATGAAAACAGCACAACTTTGAGTATGAAAAAACTTGTTTGAATATGATTTTTGAACATAATGGCCTCAGACTCATGCACTTATCATATGCCACTGTCATTTAATACCAGTACCAATTCGAAATACAGGGAAACAAACAGACAAAATGAACCAAATCCACATTGGTTTTAAACATCATGGCCTCAGAAGAATGCCATTTAACAAATAATCATTGGTACAACAGTTCAATATGCCAATAATGAGATCAACAAAAATATCAAAAGACCAAATAGATGGTAACAGTAGGTGTTCTTCAAACAGGTAACACATTTTCAGCCTGAAAAGCTAGAGCACAAATTAGGAAAATATTGCAGTTGTTCCTCTTACGCATCACAGGATTTATGTTTTCAAATACTAAGCATTATCATCATTGGCCAATCTAATCCAACTGCAAACCGACAACCTGAACCAAAGAGCACAGACAAGCACTAACAGGGCACAAATTGTCAGGTCCTTCCAATGAAACAAAGTCCAAACACCATTTGAAGGTGCATGGACTTGATCAGCAACATGCTTACCATGAACAGATGAAGAAGGAAGACAAGTTGCGGCAACAAAATATGCATTAAAATCTCTAACTGCTTGATCATAGTTAGAGTACTTTTTGAATTTAGCATTCTTGAAGCCAAGCATTTGATCACTGCACTCATGCCATGTCATATAAATCCCATGTTTCAAGCCATTGAAAACCACATAGCAACTCTCCATTTTCTGAAATTAAACATGTATGGCCTCAGCTTTTTACTTTTCTTAGTATTTTTTATGTGTGTGGCATACTGATGAAAATAGAACAACGGTAAAACAGCATGCCATGCCAGATATGGAACCCTATTGTGCACATCCACTCACTGCCATCACACAGCTGCTCTGTGTAGCAGCTGGTGTTGCAGAGGGTGGTTGTGTACAAGTAGGGCTTGATACACAGCTATGGAAGATAGTAAAAAACACATGTGAAGAATAACAACCACACTAAAGTACTTATGTTTGCATCACATGCCATACATGAAAAAGTCACCTCAGTTTTTATTATTTTGCATCATATGTCAGAGAAGGAAACCATAGAATAGAAATGAACCATGAATAATCCAGTTGTTGCCCACATATTCAGTTTACTATGGCCATGGAACACACCCATACAACTATATTTCCATACACTATGTATAGTACATGCAGTGTATAGATGTGTCTCATGGCCATAGATGGACATGTGTACATCAAAACCAAAGTGCACAGATAAGCTCACACTAGAGCATCTCCAATAATTTGTTATTTCTCACTTGCCAAATCTTGTGTTTTAGCAAGTTGCTATAATAATTTATCAAGTTGGAAAGAGGTCATCTCCAACAATTTGCTATTTCTCACTTGCTAAATCAAAAAAAGAAGATTAAAAAGGAAGGAAACTTGCATGCGGAGGAAACTTGCTGAAAGGTCCAGGAATGGCTAGAGGTGGGGGGTGAATAGCCTAATAAAAATTCTACAACAACACTTAGACAAACTTGTTAGAATAAAACACGACGTTAAGCAAGTTTACGCTAGCACTAAGGTTAGGCAAGCCACCTACTAATTCTAGTTACTAGCAAGATGACCTATGTCACACACAAGAGCTAGAGAACTAGAGTTACAAGACTAAGCTACACAAGTTAAGCTAGAATCTCTACTTTGCAAGAATGTAAGAATGTAAGTGCAAAGCTAGAGTTAGAAATGTTATACCGCCGAGAAGAGATGAGTCAATAGATAACCAATCAATCACAATAAGAATCCTCGGTAGAGACAATGTGACACAAGATTTTTTTACCGAGGTTCACTTGTTTGCCAACAAGCTACTCCTCGCTGTAGCGATTCACCTACTTGGAGGTTCACGCGCTAATTGGCATCACACGCCAAACCCGTCACCGGGTGCCGCAAAACCAACACAAGATAGGGATCCACAAGCTACGAGCAATCCACTAGAGATACCTTTTACGAACTCCCGCGGGGAAGGTTCAAGAACCCCTCACAATCCACCGATCGGAGCCGGAGACAATCACCTTCATCCGCTCAACGATCCTTGTCGCTCCAAGTCGTCTAGGAGGTGGCAACCTCCAAGAATAACAAGGGCTTCCGCGAAGACGACGATCACCAAGTGTCACTAGTATGCAATCAATGAACAATGCACTTGGATTCACTCAATCTCTCATGAAATTAGCAAGTGTATCAAAGAGATGAGTGGTGGAGGCTCTCACAAGTGAGCACTAGTGTGTGAGTGATAAAAATGTGCAAGAGCTGCCCCCTTGGGCCGACCATACAACTATATATAGCCCACACAAACACACTAGCCGTTTCCACCCACTTTTCACTTCTCTGCGTGCCTCCGGACGCACTTTTCACAGGGGGTCCAGACCATCAGCCGCGTCCGGACCCCTCCACAGCCGAGAGCTAGGCTCTCTGATTGAGCCTCCGGTCGCAGGATCCGGACGCACATGAGGTGCCGTCCGGACCATCACACACGCGTCCGGTCGAGCCCCCTTTCAAACAGCTTCTTTCCCGCGCGCACCGCAGCACGCCACGTGGCTCCGGACACACGTAACAGTGCGAGTCCGGACCAACGCCTCCAGCGTCCGGAAATATTTTCCTGGGCACCCGAGCGCACCCGAGAGCTCCTTTTTCATATCTTCACCTCCGGACGCGAGTCCGGAGCCTTCATCCGGACCATCACCTGCGTCCGGTCTCTTCTTCCAGAAAACAACAGAGAGCTCCAAATTCCGGATGCAGCGTCCGGAGCTGAGCGTCCGGACCTCTGTCCACTGCAACTCCAACTTAGGGTAGCTATGGCTCGTTGTAACTTGTAAGTGCGGATCTACTTTCGGTGCGAGGAGATATCCCTTGCCTTGGTTTATATACAAATTGGTGTGCCTTGGTTTAAAGCTATCTGAAGTTATTTGTTTACAACTTTGACTATGTTTTACCTTTTATGCATTAAGCTTAAGTGTTTAGAAGTTGTGCTAGTATCTTTTTCTAGAATAATGGTTTTATATAGTAAGACATTCTATATGTACTCCCTGAGTTCCAAATTATTGTTCACTTTAGGCCTCCTTGGTCTATAAAATTAAAATGGATTAATGACATATGATTGAGAATCTGTTGGGAATTGTTATTATTTATAATTTTAGTTCTCAAGAATGAGGATAGGAGTAACAAAGGAAAATTTCCTTTGCTTGATATTTTAGAGGAAAACTATAGGAAACTTAGCATCCACTCAAACCTATTGGTAAAATTTTCTGTGAACAAAGAATTAGGAACTCAATGCTACCACTACTAGTTATTGGTGGTTCTTGTATGCGGGATCCAATTGTTAGATGGTAATAAAGAGATGTTAAGCCTTGTTTCATCAAGCTACTGAGAAAGGAAAACTGCATCATGGTTAAATCCTTTGGGATTCGTGCATTTTTCCTTTGGCCAACCCAAATGTTCATTGCTTCAAAATTCTTACGCTATCGTGTTCATGTGTTTTTGTATTCCTATATTCCAAACGGGTTCTTTCCATTACATTGTCCCAAGTCAAACTTTCCTTTTGACTAAGTTTCTAGAAAATTATATATTAACATCTACAAGTTCAACTAAATGCAATATCAAGACATTTAAAAAAATGAAACTATCAAACAAATTTGATGGTGTACTACTGATTTTTTTTAAGATAAACTGGTTAAATTTAAAAAAGTTTGACTTAGAACAAAGTTAAAGTGACTTATAATTTAGAATGAATGAGTATTTCATAGTTATATTATAATCAAAAGCATTAATTAAAGTTGAATTTAGTTGATTTCAAATAATCTCAAAATGCTATTTATTTGTGACTGAAGAAAGTACAGTTTCTGTGCTGACCAATCATGGTTTATACTAGGAATACAATTTGGATTTCAGCACAAATGAAATATGATCAAAATGAACTAACAAAGTGTCCTAAAAATATCCATTGATGCCACCACTTTCATCCCTTTACAGGGTGTGTATTGGGGGCGTGGCGATTATCATGGGCTATATCCAACATGTGCATGCAAGTTGGCCAGTCAACAATAGCTGCTACAACTTTACAAAGTCAAGGTCACCATGTGGTGCAGGCTATTATCAGCGATTGAAAGCTTGGCGTTTATCATGGTCCACATACAACATGTCCAAGCAAAGTTGGCCAATCGTTCGTATCTGCTACGACTTCAAGGTTGCCATGCAATGGGTAATGGTAAGAATTTCAATTTTGATGTTAAATAGGAAAACATCATTATTTCTGGTGCCAAATAGGAAATTTTCTCATATATATACATATACATGCCTGCGTCTGCCCATTAGGAACACCACTTTCATCCCTCGAGCTGGTCAATCCACATATCTGTTCTACAGTTCTACTCACAAGTCAAGGTCGCCAATGGGCAATGGTGGAGGCTGTTTTCATCAGCGGGTTCAATCAGGCTATGCTCTCTGCCGTGCGATCAAGGTTTCTACCGCCATTGGACAAACACTAATCACGCTTGCTCGCATAGTCACATTCGATCAAAGTCGTTGCTAGAAGGTGACCAATGCAATCCGTCACTATATCACCAATTGCTCCTCTGCCAAACAACAAGCTAATAAGTAAGCACGAAGGAAAATTCAACTGTTGACCGGCGTTGTTGATTAACATGGCCAAATGGCCGATGGCAATCGGACGACGTGCTATTTATTTGTTACCAGAATCCGTCATGTAGCACACGGCTTCATTTTCACTGTCGTCCTCGACTCCGGCAAACACAGCAACAGCCGCCTCTCATGTGTGCTCGCTGAACAACGGGCTAGCTAAACCTCCGTAGAATTGGCGTACGGGAGCAAGGCTCCGAGTTGAGAGATCACTGTTCATTCAAATGGGCTGAATTTGTGTGTGTGTGTGGGGGGGGGGGGGGGGGGGGGGGGCCTCCGTAGAATTGGCGTACGGGAGCAAGGCTCCCGAGTTGAGAGATCACTGTTCATTCAAATGGGCTGAATTTGTGTGTGTGTGTGGGGGGGGGGGGGGGGGGGGTTGCTGCTGCCATCAGGGCTGAAAATTCGGGCAATTTTTGCAGATTATCCCGAACTGATTGGAAATATTGCACTTTTCAAAATGAGCTAGGAGCAGTTTGTTTCAAGAAGTGGTTTTTAATCACGATGGTAGAGACTTAAAAACATTGTGAAGGTGTCTAGAAATATTGCATGTACCTCAAAACATTGTGAGTAAAAAGGAGCCTACCTTATTCTCAAAGGGGGAAAAAAAGTTGATTAGAAGCAGCAAAAACTGAAAATCTCTAACCAACACTACCACAAAAACAATATTAGGACACAACTTCTCTAAATTAACAAGGGCAAACATATCTAGAGATCGCCTTACAAATGGCCAGGAGGCCTCCATGCAAATGCCCAGCGGTCGCCTTAGGCCCTTCACAATGTGATAGTGGAGCTAGAAAATATGTGGGTCCGTGTAAAACAAACCAAGAATCAACCAGACCAAGTTGTAGTGTGAAATAGTTGAAAAGCAATGCTAGTAAGTGAGACCCATAAGTGCAGTAAATTATTCATCCTCTTCTCCACAATCCATTTCACTCACGGTTGAAATCACTTCTCACAATGACAGGAGTGATGCTCTAACTTTCTTTGTCCTTTCCTAGCACCATTTTGGCGACACATTGTGGAGGGCCTTAGGACGTTCGTATTGATAAATCGATTTTTAGAGATGGGCATCTTAAAATGCACACCTTCAAAAATCGCTAGGCAATCATTCTAAGTGGGTGTAAGTGGAAACCGATTAACAAAGGCAGAATCTTAAAATACTCATCTCTAAAAATAGTTTCCTTCAAAATAATTCTTAAATTTTTCATATGAACTCGGACGGAGAAAACTTTATATCAAAGTTGACATAGTCTATACTAAAACTGTAGTTCTCATTACAATGAACTTTGTAGTTGAGCTCTTTTTATTTAAAGTTGTTTAGAGTTTGAAATATGTGTTTTAAGTTCATAGATTTTTTTTAAATTCATAATTTTGGATTTTGAATGCTTTGAATATTGACATCATAGTTTTAAATCTCCCGCTAAAGCTATCGCTATAGTCCGCTATGGTCTTTTGAGGCAGGTCGCCGCTATTTATGCTCATGTACAATTTATTCGCTATATCCCGCTATAAGACGATATAACTCTGTTTTAGACATATACCACTAAACACCTTAGCCCGCTATTTAAAACCTTTACATAGTTAATAATCAAAGTTGTAGTAACAAATATAAGGTACATGTTTCATGTTGATAAGTTTTTATTAAAAAAATTTAGTGCCTTAAGTATTTATTTTAAATTGACATATTTTGATATTTAATTTTTTCTTTTTTCATATATGAAGACACTCTTATACTAAAGTTGTATTACTTGACAAGAATTATAACTTTTTGTAGTTAAATTTTTTCATTTGCATTTATTTATTAACCAAAATGTTTAATACAAGATTACTAATATTTCTACTAAAAGATAAAACCCTAGGGGCGCCTATCATTGGCCATTAATATTATGAATGCAAATGAATTGTATCGGAGCGGATAATACTCTCCCATATCCTAATCCGTTTTTCTTGTTGGATTTAGATCTAAGCGGATAATAAAACATGGATGTGGATGTGGATTTTTTTCAATGTCGGAACCGGTATAGAGATGAAGCAAAATTGGACCGGAAATGGATTTAAATAGTCGAGTAATGAGTGCATACATGGAGAATTATATACTTGTCAATAATTATATAATTTAGTAAAGAGTCAATAACAAGCGGTTTGTTCGGCTGATCGTTTCTGTGGCTGATAAATCGGATTATGCTATTTTTGGCTGGTTTATTATGAGAGAAAATATTGTACCATGGTTGATAAGTAGACTGATAAGCCAAACGAACAAGGCGAAAGGACAACAAATTCTCAATTCAAAAATTTAGAACATAAGACAACTACATCTATCACAAACATTTTTTTTTAAAAAAATATTGAACTCTATTGGTTTTATTCTAGGGAGAACAATAATCAGGTATTTTATTTCAAATATAGAATTTGAGGATAATCAATATCCATCGGATTTTATCGATTCTACATCTACAAAGTCAGATTCCGGTTATCCAGATCCAGATCCATATCCTTAAAATCTGAATTTGGATCAGATCAGATGGGAGAATTATCTACACCACTTTCAGGCGGGGCCATAATATGTGCAAGTTAGCCGGTCGTCGTTTGTATCTGCTTAAAGTCAAGGTCGCCATGCAATGTGCAATGGTGGAGGCTGTTATCAGCGGGTAGAATCAGGCAATGCCCTCTGCCGTGCGATCGAGGTTTCTGCCGCCAGTGGTGGCCCAAACACTAAGAACGGTTGCTCGCATTTGATCAAAGTCGTCGCTAGGAGGTGACCAATGCAATCCATCATCAGTTCAAAATTGCTCCTTTGGCCAATAACAAAAGTCGAGCATCTCCAATTTCCTAAATCTCTTCGTAACCCTTGATTTTTAGGTAGATGAGAAAAAAAAAATCTCTCTCTATAACTGCTAATTCATCCTCCTAATATTTTAGAACTTGGAAAAGTCATCCTCATTCCGCGTTCCAAGTCACGCGTGAAGTACCAGACACTTTAGAGGTGGAAGCACGTAGAAAAAATAAAAAAGTAGAAAATAGTACCTGATGTAAATGTACAAGAGACGGAATATATAACAGTTGTTAAAATAATTTAGAAATAATATATAATTTCTGATGTAAAATTGCTTTATATATTTTAGGAATTGATTATTAGAAACTCTTAAAAGTGGTTTTTTTTTAATATTCTTTTTAGGAGTTGGAAATCATCATGTTTTTAGAAAGAATATTTAGTAAACTCTTAGAGATATCAGCACGCCGCGGCCCGTGTGCCGTTCATTGAGGACTTTGAGGTACGGGATGGGCTGAAAAGTAGTTGCGGCCATCTAGCATGGACTGAAAATTCATGCAGATAGTTTGTGCGAGTACCAAGCTGATTATTGGAAGCAGCGAAAATTTTTGTTTCTGTACCTGTACGACAGCTTCATTTCAAGAAAATAAAAGAAGTGACCCTTGTACATGAAATTTACTGAAGATCGATACATAATTAACAAAGGCTTGCTGCCTTCTCAAGATTGTTCTGTACTTACTTTTATCACCTCCTAGCGACTACTGCAATGGCAAACCCAATACCAAATCCTAGTCCGACAATGAGGCATCATAATATCTATAGATTTCTTCTCGGAATAATATGGCACCATCACAGTTGCTGGTGTTGTGTTGATGCACTCTTTTGACAGCGGGGGCTCACACAAACCATCATTTCCCAAAAACGAGTCATTGAAAAATGTCATGAAATGAGGTGACTCCGGTACTCTTCCTTCCAACTTGTTGCAAGACAGGTTCAACATGGTAAAGAAGTCTAGAGATGCTAGCTCCTGGGGAATTGTTCCTGAAAGCTCATTAAAGGACAAGTCCAAGGCTTCTATCTGGTTCAAATGACCAAGCTGAAACGGAATTGGCCCTGTGAGTGAGTTGTGTGACATGTTCAGCGCATTAAGCATAATAAGCACCCCAATAGATTCAGGGATGCTGCCCTGGAAAGCATTGTTTGAGATATCAATGTATGCAAGGGTCCACAATGTGTTAGAAATGCTGAAGTCAAATCCTTTGTATGTGATTAATGTGGTAATCTTGTACATGTCATTGACTGGGTCCGCATATTCTATGTCCTGTGACTCATTTTCAGTTTCGACAATCATGAACTTCAATCTTGTAAACCATTTCTTTGTCAATGTACCTTAAAAGTTATTGGAGGCTAGATCAAGAATTCGTACACTTGGAAATTCACAAGTGTCTTGATCATCAGCGGCAGAAGGCACCACTTGGCCAAAAAACTTGTTAGATTTCAGGACAAGAACTTGAAGTCTAGTGAGTGTATATTCATCCAATAGGGAAAATAATCACTTGTTTGATTGTTTCCGATATCAAGGACCTCCAAGTTTTTGCAAGCAACAAGAGATCTGGGGAGCCGCGCGCCCTCCAATCCAGTTGCCACTGAAATCTAGTGCCTCAAATGAGCACCCTTCCTTGATATTATCTGGGAACGGGCCACGAAGCTGATTTTCGTTAAGTTTTAGCGATTGTATCCCATTAACATTCTCCTCAAACAGGAGAGAATTGAGCCACTGGAGTTGTTGTAAGAGAGATCCAGCAGTTGTAAAGTAAAGGTACAGTAGGAGCATGCTATTCTTGCTGAGATCACAAAAGGACTGTGGGATTCTCCCAGATAACTTGTTTCCAGAGGCCTTGAAGATTGTATTGGTAACTTCGCGAAGATGAGAACTGAAATAGGAAGGTATAGATGAGAAGTTGTTGTTTGAGTAATCGAGCACCCTCGTAGGGCCTCGTGGAATAGGTATGGGCCCTTCAAACATGTTATTGCTGAGATCAGGGTTTTCAAACCCGAACGGTTACCGCGGTAACTGGTCGGTTACCGACAAACCGGCCGGGACCGGTTCGGTTTCGGTACCGGTTTGAATTCAAATTTCAAATTTGAAAAAAAAAATCGAAAATGTTGAAAAAATTCCTAAAAATAGTTCATGATTTATAGAGTCAAATGGTGTACAAAATTTTCAAATTGGAGTTCGTTTGCTATTTATTTTGACGTGTACAAGTTTGAAAAAAAAAGAAAAAGGATCTTTTCTATTTTTTTCTAAACTTGTACGCGTCAAAATAAATAGCAAACGAACTCCAATTTGAAAAATTTGTAC
Organism: Microstegium vimineum; assembly: GCA_022036555.1. NCBI lineage: Eukaryota > Viridiplantae > Streptophyta > Magnoliopsida > Poales > Poaceae > Microstegium > Microstegium vimineum. The sequence goes on along the minus strand of CM039134.1, from coordinate 16,978,573 downwards.
ACCATTCAACTCTATAAATCATGAACTATTTTTAGGAATTTTTTCAACATTTTCGATTTTTTTTTTCAAATTTGAAATTTGGCTTGGGGCGGTTTGGGGCGATACCGTCGGTAACCGGCCCTAACCGACCGGTTACCGACCCCAAACCGTTTGAACTACGTCGTTTGAATTCAAAATTCAAACCGTTCGGTTTGGACCGGTAACCGGTCAAACCGGTCGGTAACCGCCCGACCGGCCCCCCGCGGTTACCGGTTTCGAAACGGAAAGACCGTTCGGTTTGGACCGGTAACCGGTCAAACCGGTCGGTAACCGCCCGACCGGCTCCCGGCCCCCGGCGGTTACCGGTTTCGAAACGGAAAGAAAAACCCTCGCTGAGATCAAGTTTCCATGACACTACCCCCAAACACATTCTCTCCCGTCGGCCCGCGAGCTCCCGTCACCGGCGCGCTACAATCCCCCGCGTCCTCGAAACACCGACCGGGAAAGGCGCCCCCGTCGGTTCAGTACCGTCATGGAGCCAAAATCCACCAAAATCCACTGATTACGGCACCCTTCGCGCGCGACCCTCTCTCTTCCCGCTCCAAGCAGCTGGATAGGCCCACACGACAGTGTCTACAATGACCCGAAAAAATTTCGCCCACGCGCCCGTGAAGCAGCGAATATCTGATCTCTTCGCGTTTTCTCCCCCCAAATCTCTCCTCCGGGCTGACTCTTCCTCATCCTCTACGACCTCCACAGCCGCAGCCCCAAACCCCTTGCCCTGCCCTGACAAATCCAGTGCTGCCGCTGCATTCAACGCTAGATCCGCATGCCTCTGTAGCTGCAGGCCTGGAGTCTCGACGGCGGCTCCTCGTCCCCACCAGCGGCGGCTGGCTGCTCTACCCCACGACCCCACTGGCGGCGGCGCCTGCTCCTTCCCCACCGGCGGCAGCGCCTGCTCCTTCCCCACCGGCAGCGGCGCCTCTCCCAGAGCCCCCAAATCTGGTGGCTGCAGGTCGGGAGTCTCGACGGCGGCGGCGGTGGCTCCTCCTCCCCACTGGCGGCGTGCGGCGGCAACTGCTCTTCCCCACGACCCACCGACGGCGGCACCTCTCCCAGCAACGATTGAGCCCCCAGATCTGGTGGCCGCAGGCCACTTTGGCCCCATCTTCTACACCAGCCACGACTCTCCTCTCCCAGCGGCGATGGAAGTCCCTAAAAAGGTAGCCCGTGGTAGAAGAGCTAATAGAAGCCCCAGTCTGGAACCCGTGGTAGAAGAAGCAGGCCAAAAGGTAGCATCTCCTCACGCTTTTAAAATTAGCTCTTGTTGGGATTGTTGTTTACCTGTGACCCTGCTTATGTGCATAGATATATATGTCTCAGTACCCACTACATGTAGCTAATTTAGTGCAGGATGTTTCTCCCGTTACAAGAGCTAATTTTCTCCCGTTAGACTATCTCCAACAAAGGAGAAGCAGATACACAATGCATTCACTCATTTGCCTCTGGCACAGGAAGAGAGACACGTACCCAAACTTGCGATATTTCCAACAGCAGACCCAAAAGACAAAAGAGATTCGTAGCAGCGCAGTCCGCTCCACCCAGTCACCTACTACGGGCCCACCACTAGCTTTGCATCTAGGAGAGAGACGTTGCATCTAGGAGAGAGACGATGCATATATGCCTCCCCGTTCGTTTGGTACCAAAAAAATGCATTGTTGGAGTCTTCTGTTCTGTTGGAGTCTGATTTTAGCACCCAAAACAACTGTGCGTGATCTATTTTGCTTTTGCCTCTGGCTTTGCATCAGCTGTTGGAGACAGCCTTACATGAGCTAATTTTCTCTAGTTACAACGCACAGACATATTTGCTAGTACCAATAAAGAATTGTATTCTAGGGCAGGGGTATGTACTTGCAAACTTGCTTGATTAGTTGATTTCTCCCAAATTGGAGGTGCAGCCTGTGGGCTATGGCCGTGGGAGTGACGGACTGAGTGGCGCACGCACCGGTGTCCCTGCTGGCAGCTGCCCATCATGCGTTCGCGCGTCGCCCGTCACGGCTGGCTACTGCCTCGCCCCGCCTGGTTTTACGCTCGTGCCGCGTGGACGCGCCCTGCGCCCTGCGCCCCTGCCTGCCGCACGCCGGTTGCTCCACCGCCGCGGTGCGCGGCTAGGCTTTATTAGGCCAAATGAAGGCTTTTTATTTCACTTCAAAAGGCCTAGTACTCCGGAGACAAAAGCCCACTGAATCGCTGGCCCAGATTGCGATTTCTCCACACGCTCCAGCACCTCCCTAAAAAACTGCGGCTACCCATTCTCTGTTCCGCTCCAATCTTTTACCTACAAGTTACTCCTCTGTGTATCCTTCGCTGTCTCCACTGAATCAGACTGCTCTGCGTCCCATTGTCCCAAAGAAAACCCCTCGTACCAATTGCTTCTTTTCCAATCGCCCGCAAATTCATGGCGAGTTCATCTCCTTCCAGATTCTATTTATGAAAATTGCTTCCCAAATTGGTGTTTCTGCCGCCTGATTTCTCCATCAGTTTCAAGCGACCAGAGGTTCCGTGAAGCAGTTTCGTGTTAGAGTGGGTTGAGGATCACCATGTTGTGTGTTGTTGGCACCCCGCCATCAAGAGCAGCTAAGCTTGGTGCGAGCAAACTGGCTGACTAGGAGATAGGAGTTCTGGTTCGAACAGACAGTGGGACTTGATTCTAATCTGCTATGTGGCTAGAGCACAGGATTCAGATTGCTCAAACTGGATTAAGATTGCTAGGGTGTCAAGTTTAGCTGTAACAAGTCCTTACTCCATGCGTTCAAGTTCAAGTTTCCACTAAGGCCTCGTCCGTTTCAGGCTTTCAGCTCTACTTTTCAATTTCAATTCTAAAACAATGTTTTTTTTTCTCTCGCAACAAATCAGTCGCATCCGCAAATAAATCCTACCGTCCAGAGCCTTTAAATAGAGTTATCCTGCTTTGTAAGATGCCTGCAAAAGTAGCTACGATTGAAGAGAAGCTGTTTTTAAATAAATCTGAGAGAACTACATTTGGCCAGCTAATCTATTAACTTCGAGAGTATAAACCATTCCAATTCTTCGGGGATATTACCATTTATATGAGAGTCGAATTAACAGAAAATTGCAATAATTTTATCAGAACCAAAGTGGATTTATGATCTCTCCTCTATGGAATCACCAAAGTGGATTTTAACAGTGTTTTTTTAGTGAAAGACAGTACAGTGTTACATAATAGTTATATTACATATGGAATCACCAATAATGCTTGCATATCCAGCCTTCTATATAGTAAAAGCGACGAAAACAAATTGCCAGTGTGAAGCCTGCTCCAAACCCCAAGCCAACAAATGTGAACAGAAAGATGGTGTCAAGTCGATCTTGCCACAGATTGTTGAGTTTTGAAGGAGTCAATCCATTCGGAGTTTCTGATTCTGGATTATCACATTGTTTGGGGACTTGCTTTCCACAGAGGCCCGGATTGCCAGCAAATGAACTATTCGGAAATGATAGAAACTGGTTTCCCTCTGGTATCCTTCCAGTTAAGTTGTTGTATGAAAGATTCAACAAGGCAAGGAAAGTTAGAGAGGTGAAATCCTGTGGGATTTCTCCTATGAGATGGTTCCAAGAGAGATCCAATGATTCCAGCCGAGTCAAGTCACCGAGTTGTGATGGAATTTTTTCTGTGAAGTTGTTGTATGACATGTTAAGCCCGTGCAGTGAAATTAGCTTGCCAATTGATTCAGGAATAGGGCCTTCAAATGAGTTATTTGAGAAGTCAATTAATTTGAAACTTGTTTGGATTTTGGTGAAACTAAACCTTGAATTTTTGTATGTTATGGTGACAGCATCTTGATAGACCCTTTTTCTTATGTTTGTGAAGTGCTTTAATATTTGCCCATCATCCCTGCTGCTATTCATCATTGATTTCAAATTATGAAACCATTCAGAAAGCAATTCACCAGAGAAATGGTTGGAGGCTAAATCAATTATTTGCAAACTTGTGAAGTGCTTGGTACTTTGATGACTATTGTGAATATCCCTTATAGTGCCATTGAGTAGGTTAGAAGTTAAGACAAGAACTCGAAGGTTTGGAAGATTACCCAGCCAAGAAGGAAATGGACCAGAAATCTGATTATTACCAATATCAAGGAGTTCTAGATCTTGGCAATTTTCTAAGGATCTAGGTAGTGAACCTTCTATTTGATTTCCATTCAAATCGATTGTCTGGAGCTTACACCCTTTTCTAATATTTTCAGGCAGCACCCCCTGCAATTTATTCTCTCTTAACTTCAGTACAGTCATGCTTCCTCTTTCTATTAGACACGATGAAAGTGATCCACTAAAGTGGTTGTAAGATAAGTCCATGATCTCAAGATTGTTTAGAGTACAAAGTGAAAGTGGTATATTGCCACTTAATTTATTTTTTGACAAATTGATGTAGATGGCATTTGTAAGATACTTACCAAAGTTAGGTACGATGGAAGAGAAACTATTATTCGAGTAATCCAAAGCAACCTGCCGATATGAGGTTACCGGCATTGGTATGGTTCCTTCTCTATTAGAACTAAAATCAAGAAAGGATAAATATGGCATATGAACAAGGGAAGGTGACTTCTCTAAAGTAGTAAACATATTGTGTGAAAGATCCAAACTATCAAGGTGGTAATTCCAGGTCTCCCATATCCAACTTGGTAGGGCCCCTTGGATCTGGTTATTTGAAAGGTCAAGTTCTAAAATAGCGTCAAGATATTTGAATGTAGTTGGAAGTTTTGTAAGATTGCAGGATGCAAGATATAGGTAATTGATGCTTGGAAGAGAAGGAACTATTGTATCACTTTCGGTGTCTATGAGTGACATGTTATTGTTAGACAGATCAAGGTGATTAAGATTTGTCAACCCCCAGATGGAGCTTAGTTCTATTGTGCCTGTCAAATTGTTTGATTCAAGATTGAGGTACTGAAGATTCGGAAGCTGGAAGAATGATTTTGGTATTGGGCCTGATAATTGGTTACCACTTAAATCGATTTCCAACAATGGCGAGGATACAGAAGGAATGTCTTCCAAGGAGCCAGAAAGCTGTTCATTAAGGAAAAGATATTGCAGGGCTGGAAGAGCGAACAAAGACTTCGGAATTTTTCCTGCATGCAAGGGCAGAATACTAGTCAGAATCCTTCAAGTTTTATTAATGTTTTTTCATAATAAATCCAGTATGCACTTGTACCAAATGTGTATGAGTGTTTCTCACTCTCAGATCAAAATACAAACAATTTTTTTTGGGTATATGAGTCACAGCTATGTAACGCACAAATTTTACAGTTCAACCTTGTTATACACTTTGAAGTTTGTTTGAGTATACTAATTAATATTTGGAAAAGGTTCTAGATTAAACAAAATGAATCCATGTGTGCGATTCCTTCTCAGGAAATGGCACACTTCCTCTCCTCTCTTGTTCATTAAAAAAAAAATCCAAAACTCATACAAAAGCTACCTAAAGTTTAATGCCGAAAGGTAATCCAAAAAGTTTCAATTTGAAATTCCCGACAAAAAAAATTTAAGTAGAAACTCAGAACAACTTAAAGAAACCTTACATGTTGAAGATTCATAAACCAAAAAAGTAACTTTTTATTAAAGATGAAAACCACAAAGTTTTATGTAAAACTATTGTAAATAACAAATAAATCAACCTGAAATGAAAATTCACAGCTAAAAGAATGTAAAAATTTTAGAAAACAAAGGAGTTTCAAGTTAAAAATACAAAAGGGCGATGTTTTAAATTTTAAATTGATAAAGTTTCAACTGAAAACTTTTATAATAATGAACAAATAGTTGAAAGGAAAATTTTCTACTGTCACTTTGCTGCGGGACACAAAAAGGATGCAATTTGCTGTACGCTATAACTTGTTTTTATGTATTTGTTACTGGACACGATTTATTGTCCGCCAGCAAAATCTATTTTTTTGAACATTTTTACTGCGGCACTAAGTGATATGTTTTAATCTCTGCCAGCGAAGTGCATTCCTTTTTTTTTTGTGCCCAGCAAAAGTGATATGTTTTGGGTGTCCAGACACATATTTTTCTAGGGTGTTTGCCTTTTCTAGTGACTTAGCCTTAGTTGCAAGATCAAAGCTAGTGTAGTAGTTTTTATTTGGGCCATCTTGTTGTTTAACCTTTTTGCCTAGTGTTTCTACATTTTTGAAATATTAATTAGGCTATGCAATCCCCACTCCAGCAATCCATTAGATCTTTTCATCACCGTCCAGCTCAAGGGATATATAGCTCAACGCCTTTGTGCCCAACATCTCCAATTGAATGGACAAGGTGCAGCAGCACCTTGGCATGCAATACCGAGAGCACCTCATCTCCATGGAGCAAGATGACAGCAAGGACGACATCAACACCATGGACAAAGCTGCAGCGGTGCCTAAGGAGGTGCACAAGCATGCCATCGATGCCGCAAATTAAAGGAGTTAGAGACCTAGAGATAACGCGTCATGGACTATATGCTTCCTGTGCTTTCCTCGAGGAGAAGGCAATGCAAAGAGATCTTCATCATTAGACAGTCCCCAGATCGTGTAGTGGGGAACAAACATCATGTTCGAACCCCCTGATTGGGACTAATTCTGTCGTTGTGTCAATGAGTGATTTCACTGATTTGCCCCCTGAATCGGCGCAACCCTCTCGACGAGCTAGTGGCGCTGCACAAGACAAGCGCGCCGTCGATGACTTCACCGAGCATTTTCCTAGCGCGCGTGGCACACACCACACTCCATAACAAGCTAGCCCAGAATGTGAATACTACATGGCGGGATTAATGCAGCAGCAAAAGACAGACGTCGAGCCGAAGAGATGGCCATGTTCCTTGTGAGAGCCTACGAGTGTCGGTGTCGCACCAACATTGTCGCCGACCGCAACACCTAAATCGGCAATGACTATAGTGGTCCCGACCGCTATGTCGCCCCGTACCTTAAGCGCATCATGGCGAAAAAAAAAAGAACCACGGAGACATGTTGTCAGTCTATGCTTTAACTGCAACGATCATCTCACCTAAAGTCAGAGGTGCAAACACTTGTTTGATATCATAATGGTGAACGACTACAACTTGGAGGAGAACGAGGCAAACCGGATGATCCTCATCGGTGACTAGCTTAGGGCACTCTAATGTAGACTCTATCATAAAGTCTAAACCTATTTATTACCTCAAATATTATGGACTTAGAGTCTAAGGGCAGTCCCAATGGAAGAAACTGACACGATTTTCATAGCACAAGAAATCATCTATAGAAACTATCTTCCATAATGGAGGTGTTTCCGTGTAATAATTATTTTCTCTTTCTGTCTTCCAACTCTATCTTCTTCTTCCAATGAGAGTGTACCATGAGCTCCCTAAAAACTGGTGGTTTTTTCCCAATGGTGATTTCATAGTTTCTTGGTGCATTGGGTGGAGTGAAAATTTGATCTTCTTCATGATTTGTGTTCTCTTTCTTCATTAATTATGTTGTCATGTCAGCATTTTGCCTAGGTGGTAAGTCATTTAATGAGGATAGAAATTAGCATCAATACACCATTGGGACTGCCCTAAATAAGACTTGGAGTCTTGTTTTTTCACTCTCTCTCTTCAATAAATATACCGTCATATTAGCAAAATACCATAAACAAATAATAATAAATAATCTTGAACTCTATGATAGAGTCTTGCACTGGGAGTACCCTTAAGACCCTAACGTACGTGGCTAGCGAACTATATATATATATATATATATATATATATATATATATTCCTCGCTTGTGCCATCATCAGTAATGGAGTTCAATACTCATCGACTATGGCGCCCAACATCATTGATGACAACTTGACTAGATAGTATTCCGGGGCTAGTCAAGCATGTCGACATGGCCACCATCATCAACAATGCTAGCCATGTCTCTTGCCATAGAGCTACCTTCAACATCGAACTCTATGTCGACAACGAGACCTTTTAGGTCAATGTCTTCCTTGTGTCCCTTAGCAATGACAGTCCGGTACTATATATGAAACTTTGCTTGAGATGAGTTTTAGTGGGGGGCTTTGTTACAATACCTTCAAATAACTATGAGCCGTTCATTTATTTTGATCGTACGGTCACGATCACCTATTACTTTCTAGAAGGTAATAGATGGAATGTATATTTATGAGTTTTATTATTTTATAAAATAGGATAAATAAGAAAAGTTTTAGATATAAAAAATCTTTTTTTATAGATGTGATTGTTGCATGCGTTGACTAATATAGTAAATATTTTTTATTTCATAACTTTGTATAACTTTGTACTTGATATATTTTGACTACCATATAATTTTATATGTAAAACTTTATATACTAGATTTTATTTGTGGTAGAATTTACGGGCGATTAGCATGTGTACATGGTTAACCTGTGTAATGCATGTGTGTACCGTGTGCGTGTATGTGTATACGTGGTTAGTGTGTACATTAACCGGTTAACGTCTACGTGGTTAAACTGTGACTAGTGTGTGTGCATACGCGTGTGTATACACGATTGGCGTGTACGGTTAGCGTGTGTAAAATGTCACTGCATGTAACATATTTTATTGTTTGTAACTTTTAGATTCGGTAAGTCTTTTGATACATATAACATATCATGTCATGACCATAAAATGAATTATATTAACCAACATTATAAGTAGAGGCCATGATTTATTAACATGTATAACAAACGTCAAAATTAATATAAATGCTTATTATAAGAGGTAGGGAATATGATTAGGAAAATTAGGAATTTGGGATGGACGATTTCGTCCCGTCATCACGGGCATGCAAGATTCCCATCCCGGTACTGGGGCATGCGGAGGAAGGTTTTTTTGTTTTTTCTATTTTTTAAGTTTATTAAGTAATTCATAAAATCTGAAAAATCAACGGTTTAGATTCATTTGAGATTTTACCTCCTAGTAGGTAAAGTATTGTCGGTGTTATGACCCGGGGGGTCAAGACCACCAACTAGTAAATTTGTATATTGCGTGCTCCCTCTCCCAGATGTGATGTAAGAAGAACACAAGATTTATCCTGGTTCGGGCACAGAAGGCCCTACGTCCAGCGGGGTAGGATGGATTATATTATCTTGCACCGAAGTGCTCGTACAGAGGGGTACAAGTTGTTTTACACGGGGGTGCTCAGAGTGAGCTGAAGCCTAGGACTAGCAGGGCTATCCTAGGTGATCGGATGGTGGACTGCTTGATGTGTCGTTCAAGCAGTCGGGTGTGGTGTGTGCTGATATGAGTGTGTCTCTCGGATCTCGGGGCCGAATGATCCCCCTCCCTTCCTATCCCAGCGTCTCCTTTTATAGAACAAGGGGAGACCTGAGAGTACAGTGATCCTAGACTGTAGAGGCATGGGAGGGGTGTCCGCGGCGCCATGCTTGCGATGGGACGTCGATCACTGTGGCGGCGTGGCCTTCCCGTCCTTCCAGTGTTCAGGGCATGGCGATGGCTGACTAGACACCGCCGTACAGCATGACGCAGCAGGGTTGACCTTTGGAAGATGGGTGCGAGTCCCACAGCTGGAGCGGGACGGAGCGGACAGGACAGGTCCCATGCCGGAGTGGTTGGAGGCGGAGGTCGAGCCCCCTGGGCGAGGGGAGGGGGTCGAGACCAGCGTGGCCCTGTCGTATCCCTGAAGACACAGTCGAGGGTTGTCCTGTTCATGGCTCGAGGGGGTGCCTCTGGAGTCCGTACCTGCGACGTGGCTACAACGGCAGCACAGTTGACGGAGGTCCAGGGCATGGGCGGTGAGTTGATGGATTTGACTGTGGTAGTGGACGCCCATGACGTTAGGTAGGGGCAGGTAGGCGCATCGGATCCCCTTTATCCCATACCGGGAGTAGGTGAGCTGATCAAGCCTCCTGCTCGCGGGTCGTTCGTTCGACCCCTGTCCGTCATTCGGGTAGAGGCGAGGCGGGGGGTCGTTCGTTCGACCCATGTCCGTCATTCGGGTAGAGGCGAGTCGGGGGGTCGTTCGTTCGACCCCTATCCGTCATTCGGGTAGAGGCGAGGCGGGGGGTCGTTCGTTCGACCCCTGTCCGTCATTCGAGGTAGAGGCAAGGGGGGGTCCCTCCTACTGTTTTACTAGTAATGGGCCGGCCCATGACTGGTTGCTGTTGTTGGTGAGGGAGGCCTTCGTGTGATGGGTCTTTCTTCATGGACTTGAACGGCTGATCGGATCCTGTCTTAAAAATAGTTGCTATGTCGAGCGTTAGTTTATCGCAGATTTAAGGTACCCCTTACCTTGGTACCCGACAAGTATGTACCTTAGCATTGCCTATCACAATAGTCTACAACTGTTCCACACCAAGAATGTCCCCCACCCTACTAGCCATGGCGCCAGCACCATTGGCACCAAATCTCGTCTTCATTAGGCCATCCTCAGTGTTAGTTTCATATCTCAGTTTTCAATGCTCTCATATGTTAAAGATGGTATTAAAAAATTTTATCCGCATAAAACTCTCTCTACTTCTATAAAACTTTTATTATCTCTCTTTATAATACAATATTATTTTTTAACATATTTAATGCTCATAAAACTCTATAAAACCCCTATTGAAATTGACCTTAGACACCCCGCATCAATTTCATTTGGTGCCCCAAATCAGCAGCATCAAGTGCCCTCGGTACCACGACAACTGCGAGCTACGTGCAACCACGTACACATTACTAATGGATGCACCGCCAACAGTTAATGCAATGTCTTTGACATCAACTGCCCTCGCCTCACCATCTTCATACACATCAGGTGGGTCATGCAAGAAGTACTGGAACTGTGCCAAATTGATCAGTAGCGTTACAGCCGCCCAAGCTTGGTCACTAGACGATGGCGTCATCTTGTTTTTTGATGACCCCATCTACCTCCTATCTTCATCAACCCTAGTACCCTACTCGGCTAGTCGGCTACTGATATGTCACGGGGCCCAGCGAGGCCCAACAAAGGGCTATGGCTAGCCAGCCGTGCACCTAGAGGGGGCCGCCCCACTCCCTCATGAAATGAGCTCAGATCCGAGCAAGGATTAGGAAAAAGAATAAACAATGGCAAATGGAAAACCGAAAATCTCTTCATTTCAAAGCAAACTCAACTTGCCAAAAAATATCATTAAAGAGGAATGGAGAGAGTATTTTTGAACAAAGCAATTTAGACTTTTGGAGTATGATTTAGAGTCTGACCTGTGAGGGCATCAAATCCGAACTGAATTACTTCAAGTTGGGTCAGATTTCCAATGGTCGAGGGTATGGACCCAGATACATTGCTTCCAAGAATATCCAAAGCTGTTAACTTTGTAAGGTTGCCTATCCATGATGGTATTTGCTGCCCAGAGAGGTCACAACTCAAGAATTCCAGAAACTTCAAATTTGGAAGATTTCCAATCTGGAATGGTATTGCCACAGAGAAACTACAAGATCGTATCTCCAAACTTTCAAGGCATGTCAGATTGCCGATCCAGGAGGGTACTGATTCAGAAAAGTGGTAGCCAGCAAGCTGCAGGTACGTCAATTGTGTAAGTTTGCCAACCCAAGATAAATCCATGTCTGATCCCCAGAGTTGCAGGCCATCCAAATTTGGAAGTTTATTTATCAAAATGGGGAGTTCCTTGACCATGCCCATCGTGCTAATGCCCAAAGTCTTTAGAGATTTCAGATTGGCAAACGAGAGTGGCATGCCATGGCCATAAGAAATGTTGGTCCCTACTAGATTTAGTGATTCCAAATTATTTCTATCCGGGAAATTTGTCAATTTCACAGAAAGCATGTAGTTCTCAGACAAATCAAGCGTCCTCAAACTTTTTAGCTGGAAGATTTTTGTTGGAAATTGCCCTTCAAATAAATTTCCTGATATATCAAGAGTGGTCAAGGAGGAAAGTTCAGAAAAGTATTCAGGGACTTTGCCAGTAAGTCGCCAGTTGTCTCTGAAAACTACCACCTTTAGTGAGCGAAGCCTTGAGAAGGAAGGGTGAATTGGGCCTGATATGTCACACCCAAACAAGCTAAGAATCTCTAGCTGGGGAACAGAGTCTGCTAAAACAGCGGACCAAGTGAACCCTCCGCTAGATAAGTCCACTGTATCAAGGTAGAGCTCCCTCATGTTACTCATATTTGCCATGAAAGTTTGGAAACTTGGCTCTTGAAAATACAACCCAAAGTTATATGAAAAATCAAGAGTGATAAGGTTCTTGAGGCGGGAAATTCCACTAGGGATTTGACCAATAAAGTTGGTATTGGAGAAGTTGAGGTGGGTGATATCTGTGAGCCGCTCAAATCCAGATGCTGGGAGGTGGGATGCCGTGAAGTCATTGAAAGCGAGGCTAAGGTTCCTGAGATAGGTGAGGTTGAAGAGCGCAGGATGTAGGCGACGGCTCACCAGGTTAAAACCACCGAGGTCAAGAGAAATTACTCTTCCGAAGCCCGTGTCGCAGATGATGCCCTCCCACTGGCAGCAGTCTGTTCCAGCTTGCCATGATGACAGGTTGACATGAGTGAACGAACTTTTTAGCTGTAGGAGGGAAGATGCTTGATCTGGGAGACAAGGGGCTGTGCTGTTAACCGTAGCGGCAGCATCTGTGGAGAACGAGCATATGAGCAGGAGCAAGATGAGGCCTTGCTTTGCGGGTGTCATTTTGCTACTGGTTTTGCGGTTTCCATCTGTGTGTAATCCTTTATATATAATGTATGCGACAGAAAAATCTGGAAAATGCAGAATTTCTGTTCTTGTGTTGCTCTGAAGCACGCGCGTCATTATTTTGATAGTGCTAGTGGGCCAGTTTGTGTTTGACTGTTTGACTGTCATTCCTTCATCACACGTAGGAAAACGATGAGTTTCCATTTTCTGTTTTCCCTGGCTTTCTTTTCCTTTTTTTTCTCCATACACCTTCAGATTTCTCGGAAAATGCGAACTGGAGTGGTTCATTTGTCTTAAAAAAACCTCATGACACAGCTTTGTTGCTACAGAAGATCAAAACTAAGTGTACAATTAGATCCTCTTTTCATCCGTTGTACTTAACCATACATGCCAATTTTTCTATAGCGCTAGTGGGTCAGTTTGAGTTTGACAGTTTGACCGCCATTCGTTTCAGATGCTGCAAACTAGTACCATTCGTGTTGTTGTCAAAGACTGACTCGTTTACAGGCCGGTAGCCACACAGAAATTTGGACAAGCACTGGAGTCTGGACTCTGGAAAGATACTTTTATTTATTGACTGCTGCTGACCCTGTCTTCTAATCCCATTAATCTTTGTCACTTTTAGGTTTAGCCTCCAGCTGCTGCTTTGTAGTAGTTTGTACTCACAATGCCCTTGGTTTATCAGTCTTCCATCATTTAGTTACACGCTAATCGGTCTATTTTTCTTTAGTCAAAATTAGTACTCCACTGGACACCAATTGTCCACTTGGCTCCAGGAGTTATGTAAGTGTGGCTTCTAAGAGTATGCTGACGAAAGTGGCTCCAAGGAGTTTTTTTAAATGGTACTAGTTTCGTACTTTTGTGATTTAAAATAATTTAATTATGATTTTAAGAGGTTAAACTACTTATTTATTATTTTTAGAAAATACAAATCCATCTTTAAAACCTTGCTCCTAGAGGATCAAATTTGAATTGTTTTGATAGTTAGAGGGTATATGTTACCTGGTTTCATAGTTTTTGGTTTAAAATTGAACTGAGTGCAATTTAGAGATTGGAAAATATAATTTACCCTAACATTCAATATCATTCTGGATATCACAAAGATATTGATATCTATTTGCAATTGCTCCCAAAGTTCGGAAATTCACCCCAAAAAAATTGATGGCCAAGAATTGTTTTGGCATACTTTGCAGATTTATGGTTATGACATTTTTTGCACAATATTTTTATCACTTTTCTTATAGTTCAGGTGCCTGAAATTTAAGATGATTTCAGGCTTTCAGGCAACACTAATGTACCACCAACTGTTGTTAATTTTATATTTTGTTATTTGTCTTTGTGTATTTTTGTCCTTGTCCTCCTATAGAAATAATTGTAATTGTTAAATTGTCTTTGTGTCAACATATATAATATTTTGTGAGGTTTGTAGTTTTGTCTAACATATTTTTTATTTGCAGGTCGTGTTTACATAAATTACAACAAACTAAAAGTGCAATTTTAGTATAAAATATATACAATAACAGTCGCCTAAAATAAAACTAAAATTCAGACACCTGAAATTTAGCAAATCTCTATTTTTATTCATAAAGGAATTATTTTGATGCATTTATATACGGGCAATGTTATGGTACAAACTTTACTTGTTAAGAGGTAGGTACCTCACATAAATTTGAACCATTATTTTTTTTAGTTTTCAATTAATTAATTAATTACAATTAACTAACCTGGAAAAAAAAGGATATCATCAGATCCTTACGTAAAGAAAGAGAGAATGCAGGACAAAGCCCCTTCCTTTTCCTTTCTTTTTTGAGTGCATGCCGCACGGCCCCTTCCTTTTGGGTTCAACATGAACACACCTTGCTATTTTAGTTTTTTTGCTAATATATACATGTATATCTACACTGTATGTACACGAGACCCTTTAGTAAATACTTAAGTCCGATCATGTTATATACTCAGTTAAAAAATACATTACATAATTGAGTGTGTACATTATGCCAACTCAATTAATACATAGTGAATATATAAAGTGTGGCCGCACAAAATTTCATGAACACACATAGAGTTTCATGTACACTAACACATTCTTTGAGCACATACAAATTTAAGCATGATGGGCACATGTCGTTTTTTTATGTGTATATATATACTAAATAAATTATGTTGTATGCAAATTTACGAAAATAAAATAGTTTTACCATATTCGATAGATCTCGTGTGCATCAATTGAATCTTCAAAAAAATATATCTATAACTTTTCTTATTTATCCTATCTTTTAAAATTAAAAATTAAATAAATATATATTTTATATATTACCTTCTTAGAAGTAATAGGTGATTCTAACCATTTAATCTAATTACATAAAGGGTTCATAATCATTTGAGGATACAATGGCAAAGTCCAATAAAAAATTATGAACTAACATCTTTTGTTAAGTTCCTATGTAAATTTTAACGCCGAGTGCGCTCGATGGGGCTCCTGTGAGGTTCGGTTATGAAGGTGGAGTGCGAAGCCGATAGTGGCATCGAGGACCAAGTAGCATATGTCGGAGTCCCGTCAACGGAGGGACTGGTTGCTCGGGTGGATAATGTCGACGCAACTGAGCAGGACATCGAGGATCATAGCGAGGGGCAGGAAGTCTGGAGAAGAGAGAAACGCATGGATGGAGGACATGAGGAAAACAGAGGTAAAAAGGTTATGTGCCTGTTCGGCTGCCATGGCTGCAGCTGCAGCTCTCTGTAGGTACTGTAGCAGTAGTGCAGCGCTGCAAGTCCTGCCGCAGCTTGCTCTCTTTGGGTACTGTAGCTGCAGCTAGAGTAAGCTGCAGCCAGCTGCATTACACATTCTGCTCCCCTAAATTAATTTATCCTAAGTTCTCATCTCATTTTCAATACTTGCAAATTGCACTCAAGGTTCCTTAAATTTGCCAATTCACCCCTCTAAAGATGTCCCAAATTCTCATCTTAACCTGATACTTTCAAAATACACACTTAACTTTGTAAACTTGAGTTATGTTCGGCTGACCGTTTCTATGGCTGATAAGCCGGTTGATGTTATTTTTTGTTGTTTTGTTGTTAGAGAAAAATAATATACCTGAAAGCATCTAGGCCTCATGGTTTCGGTAATTAACGGCAATACAAGGTTATTATGGCTAAAGTGTGTTTTCATAGGCAATTAGAGTGTTAGGCCATGATGACAAAGAATGAATGGGCAATCAATGGTTATCTAATGCCCCCAATATGGATATCTTTCAAAGGATTGAGACAAAGATGGACCAATGCAGGTAGTCTAGAGGTCCCCTGCACAGTGAAGTGTTCATGTTCTGTGAGCTCTGGACCATGTGTATTGGTCCGGAGGGCCCGACACTGGTCCGGTCCAACGGCTCGCAAAAAAGGTTTAAAGTGCATAACGGCTAGTTTGGAGGGTGGGGGCTATATATAGTTGTCCAACTCGTCCATTCAATTACTCTCGGCCATTTGTTCGGCTGGAGGAAGCTAGAGAGTGTTCTTGAGAGACCAAGAGTCTAGTGAGGAAGAGATTTGAGTGATCCAATCTTTGAGTTTCTCCCTAAGGTGATTAGGAGTGACAAGTGTGCATTAATCCACCTTCATAGCCTTGAGTGGGTCAAGTGAATGTCTTGTGCTTATTAGTTATTACTCTTGGTGATCGACAACACCTAGACGGCTTGGTGGCGATCGAAGAGATGGTGACCACCGGGAGCTTGTTGGTGGCCCTCCTCCACATGTTGTGATCGGTTGTGGGCGATTCACCAAACCGGAGCGGCGAAGAATCAGCCCGAAGAGAACACTCGGTCTTTGCGCGGGTCGAGGGGGAGCAATACCCTTGCGCAGGTGCTCCAACGAGGACTAGGAGGAGTGTCGACTCCTCGATACCTCATGAAAACATCGTCTTGTCACATCTTTCTTCTCCCTCTTTTTTACTTATTGCAATTTACTTAAATCATCACTTTCCGCTCTATTTCCTATGGCTTGAGTAGAATTGCATAGGTTGTTCTTACATTGATCCATTTGTTACTTGATTAGTTGTCGCTTTCATAGCTTGTTTAGCTAAGACACACTTTGTAGGCACTAGGGGGAATTGGCAATTGATAGGTTTTATATTTTGCATTAGAAATTTAAAACAAATCCAATTCAACCCCCCTCTCTCTTAGGCATCTTGATCCTTTCAACCAGCTGAGGCCGCTACCATGCTGGAGGGAGGAGGCGGAGATGGAGCTGCGCGGTGCGGTGAAGCTACGGGCAGGTAGGCTGGCGGAGCTGCGACTAGCCGCCATGGAACTCTGGACGGCAAGAGGAGCTCTAGTCGCGAGAGGGCATCATGGGCCGGGGGCATGGACCTTTGACGCCGGTGGATCAATGGTCGGACAGATCCAGTCGACGAGAGATGCAAGCGAGCGGATCCGCCGGCAGAGCTTGTGGGCGGGCAGCATGGAGCTTCGGAGGGAGGGCGCACACAGACAGACGGAGGTAGGCACGTTATGTGGGGCTCGCGATTTCCAAATTGTGGCCCTTCGCTCGCGTTTCCTATCACCGTTGTGCGGGGTTAATCGAACGCAAACGCCGCATTCGCGTTGCAGGCGTCGTGATCCGTTAGGTAGGCCTATCCCGCAATGGCCGCTCAAACACGACGTAGTCGCGGAACCAAATAGGGCCTTACAAAGCCATGGAAACCATCTCACGAAGGGGCAAGGGACATGCAGGGAGACGCGAGATGGGCGCAGGTGGTGACGCAGTGCCCGCATCTCGAGGCAAGGAGGACGGTTGGCTGGAGAGCAGAAAGAAGTCGTCCATAGAGTTTGCTCGCTGCAGAAGGAGAAGGTGAGGCGGGAAGCCATAAAACGATCATGGATTCGCGCAAGATAAACCACGACGAAAAGAACGAACAGATCTATGTAGTCTTGGAATTCGTGGAGACATCATAGTTGGTCAGAAAAGCTCGTCAGGAGTTTTAGCAAGAAAAAGTTTGTCATTTGAACTTCGACATTAAATCTAGGGCATGAGAAGGAGAACGATGGACATCATAGTTGGTCAGAAAAGCTCGTCAGGAGTTTTAGCAAGAAAAAGTTTGTCATTTGAACTTCGACATTAAATCTAGGGCACGAGAAGGAGAACGATGGCATGTATTTATATGCAAGGTTTGGGTCGTGGAAAAATTAGTATTTTATAATTATGTTAATTATGAAATTAAATTAATTTAGAGATTCTAGATTTGCTCTTTAAGCCATGAAAAGTAGCTAGAAGCTCTAAAAAATCTCCAGAAAAAAAACTGAAGATATATTGAAGGATAAGGAACAACTAAAGATGTGAGCTCACGAAAATATTTTTGCAAAGATCAAGAAAAAATGAATTTGATTCTAGAAAAGATTGGAAAAAATTTCGGAGAGAAAGAATGTCGTCTAAGAGGATTTGCAAACATTTTCCACACATAAACACCAAATGAAATCAGCATGAATGCAACACCCTTTTCAAATTAAGTTATAGAAGTTGTTTTAAAACCACATTTTGCATGATTTTACATCACTAGTCTAATTAAATCTTGGGTTTTTTTAAAAAAAATCATCAAATCATTATTATTTTGTGTAAACTATTCACAGCCCAAAATAAAAAATTTAGGGTGACACACAAAGATGACACAAGATATATTTTGGATTTACGGGGTTTGGTTGTGGTAGCGTCGCAACAATTGGGACAGATGGCCAAGAATATTTTTCCTAGGCACGTAGGTGGCAATCTAATTCACAAATTTATAGTCACTAGACCGTGTTGACTTATTCTTTTTCGTTGGTTGTGTCCTTGTTAGGTAGAGGTCCGAGGTGCTTTTCAAGATTTTGTATCATTTTGATAGTTCTTGAAATTTAATAAAAGCTTTATTTATAAAAAAATAAAAATAAAATTGAGGTGAGTCCAAAGATGGCTGCTCCTCTACAAGCTCAACGACTCAAGGTCAGCTCCTAAATCAGCGCTTGTGTATGAGCCAACTCGATCTCAAGATACTCTAACAAGCCTCGTATCCACTATAGTTGCTATTTGCCTCTCCGACAGGGAATAAGCACAAGAGCCCCTTATAATCTTTTATTGGTGCTCGATGAAGTTTCATTGTCTCCAAACCGTCTAGGTTGTAGCAACCACCAAGAGTAACATAGTCGTCTAGGTGGTGGCAACCACCAAGAGTAACATAGTCGTCTAGGTTCGTTGAGAATGGAGAGGTTCGTTGAGCTTTACTATGTCTAGTTATCAATTGCAAGTGGCAAGAGAGTTTACAAGCCAGAGGACACCCTCTAGCAACTCAAGAAACTAGTCTTTACCCTTTCATGGGCTGGCTGCATACTCACCGCAGAGCTAGGTACCCCCACTTCAATAGACAGATTTGTTTGGCCAGAATATAATTATTTTACTAATGGAAACACTATAAATTACAATAGCAGCAACAACAACAGCTTATAAGATGGTCCTAGTGGTAAAGTGGACCCTAATCACGTTGTTTATTTCATTTGAGGACATAATTAGAAGTTTTCCCTGCCTTCCTCAAGATCGTTTTCTGATGGGGATCCCCCACACCACTACAATTGCAAGCGCAAATCCAACACCGAATCCCAGTCCGGCAAAAAGAAATAGCCTAATGTCTATGGGATCCTTCTCCGAATGATGTGGCACCAAGTTTGGTGGTGTTGCGTTGATACACTCATTCGACAATGGAGGACCACACAAACCATCATTTCCAGTAAATGAGCTGTTGGAGAATGTCAAAAAATGAGGTGATTCTGGTATGCTTCCCACCAGCTTGTTGTCAGACAAGTTCAGTGTTGTGAGGAAATCCAGCTGTGACGTTAGCTCCCGTGGGATCTCCCCTGAAAGCTGGTTGGAGGATAGGTCCAAAGCCTCTAACTGGCTCAAGCTTCCTAGCTGGGATGGAATCACTCCTGTGAGTGTGTTATGCGAAATGTTGAGCCCGTGTAGCAAAACTAGTTCCCCAATAGCTTCTGGGATGCCACCACTGAATGCATTATTGGAGAAGTCAATGAATACGAGGGTGGTTAATATCTTAGCAAGTGTGGTGTCATGCCCTTTATATGTGATCGCCGCAGTGTACTTGTAGGTGTCTATTGAACCTGACACTCCATGATCCATGACCAGTGATGCATCTGGATCTCTGAATCTCATTGACCTTAACGTTTTGAACCATTGATCTCTAGGCAATGGGCCAGTGAAATTGTTTGACGATAGATCAATGATTATTGCACTAGAGAATGCACAAGCATTTTGATCCTCTTCATGAAGCAATTGTGCAACTTGTCCAAAAAACTTGTTGAATTTAAGGACAAGAACCTCTAGCCTGTGAAGCCCACTCATCCAGCATGGAAAGGTGTCGCTAATTTGATTGTTTGCAACATAAAGAATTTCCAAATCTTTGCAAGCAGCCAGAGATCTAGGCAATTTCCCTTCAATCAAATTGCCACTAAAATCTAATGCCTCAAAGGAGCAACCTTCCTTGATATTGTCTGGGAACTCCCCATAAAGTTGATTTTCTTTTAGATTCAACGACTGCATCCCATTAACATTCTCCATCAAACAAGAAGGGATTGGGCCACTTAAGTTGTTGTTAGAGAGATCAAGAAGTTGTATGCTTGTTCTGGCACAAAAAGACGCCGTAATGTTTCCAGATAAGTTGTTACCAGAGGCATCAAAGAGGGAAACATCGCTAAGATGATAACTGAAGTTGTACGGTACAGATGAGAACCGATTGTTCGAGTAATCAAGCACTCCTGCAGATCCTTGAGGTATTGGTATGGTCCCCTCAAACATGTTGTTGCTAAGATCTAAAACTTTTAATTGTACAGGAAGAAAAGGGCCATGACCAACACTGGTAAATTTGTTGTTCCCTAGAAAAAGAAGGGACAACTCATTCCAAGTCTCCCATGCCCACTGCGGTATAGCCCCATGGATTTCATTATTAGCAAGGCTGAGCCTGTTTAGTTCATGTTGGTGTCTCAAGAAATTAGGAAATTTGGACATTCTGCAACCTGCTAAGGATAAGCTAAAGATCGTGGGGAAGGATGTTGTTGTAGAATTATATTCTCCATCAAGCACAACAAGATTATTATAAGAGAGATCCAAGGTTATAAGGTCCGGAAATTTACTGAAAAAGGTAAGCTCTATTGTGCCCACGAGGTTGTTTGAATAAAGCAAGAGTACTTGCAATTGAGTGAGATTTGAGAAGTGGGGTGGTATTTCTCCTGTAAAGCCACAGTCACACAACAATAGTTCTTTCAAGAACCTCAAATTGCCTATGAAAGAAGGTAAGGATCCAGACAAGCCACAAGTGTCGAACCGGAGAGTAGTCAAAGATGTTAGGTTTGCGACCCAAGATGGCATGGGCCCTACAATTCCCATTCCAGAAACCTCTAATACAGTCAAGGATTTGAGATTACCGATTGATGAGGGTAGCTCTCCAGAAAAGCCACTTGCAGCAAGGCCCAACTTCTTCATAGACATGAGATTTCCAAGTGAAGCTGGTATTATACTGGAGAAATTGGTTCTACCAACATTGAGATTCTCCAACATACTACCATTTGAGAAATCTGGTAAGTGACCAGAAATGTCAAGATTATAGTAAAGATCTACCGTCACTAGCTTTTTATGTCGAAATATTGCAGGTGACATCCGTCCCTGAAGATCGTTATGTCTAAGTTGGAGAACAGTTAAATTGGATAAGTTGGTAAGGAAATCTGGGAATGGACCTGATAGTTGATTGAACTGTAGATCAATAACAGCAAGTGAGTCCAATCTAGAGAGTGAACTACAGATGGGTCCAGAGAGGCCACAAAACGGTAAGCTAAGAACCTGAAGTTTAGGACACGACTTGGCTATGATATTGCACCACTGGCTCCCACTGTTGGACAGGTCCACCATGCCAAGATATAGCTCCCTTAAATTGCTAAGGTTATGAATTAAGTTTCCAAAATTTTCCCCCACGAGGTCTGAAGTGTCTCCTGGACCATCTGTCCACAGAAGGAAACCATCCCTTACTTCCTCAATTATGTCAAAACCATTAGAGAGATCAAGGGATACAAGATTTGTCAACTTATTGATGCAGGCTGGCACCAAGCCAGAAAAGCTAGAACTGGAGAGGTTGAGATGTGTAAGCTTGAGGAGGCGTTCAAACCCACTAGATGGCAACTGTGACCCATTGAAGTCGTTGTAGGCGAGGTTAAGATAATTCAGAGAAACAAGATCAAAGAGCGAAGGATCAAGGCCCCTGCTCTCCAACCCACGGTCACCCAAGTCCAGAGAGGTTACCCGGCCGTCGGAGTTGCTACATGAGACGCCGGCCCAGCGGCAGCAGTCTGTGCCGGCCCTCCATGACTGGAAGGCGATGACGGAGTAATTGGTGGTGGTGAAGGATCGTTTCAGCTGGAGCAGCGCCGACGCCTGGTCCGGTAGGCACGGAACAGGCATGGTGGAAGTGTGGTTGCTGGCGAAAGTACCAGCTGACGAAGGGAAAAGGGAGCACACAACTATAGCTGTGAGTGCGAGGTGAGTTTGTAGGAGCAGATGCAAGGCGGCTACTGCCCGTAGCCCGTGAGAAGCCATGGTGACAGCTATACCTTTGGGCTCTGGCCTCTGGCTGACTAACACTTGCTGCAGGTGAGCTTCGATCTGGTATACTTTTCGTGTGGGGAGTTCCTTGCCGTGCCTTGGTTTATTTATAGACACATCACCAAAAATTTGCCGATCACTCGCGGTGTAATAAGTAATCTATAAGGGTGATATGGCCAGGGAACTGGATGGTTTATTGAGGATCCGAGGATTATTCAACAATGCCTAAACCTAAACAATGGCAGCAGCAGAGCCAGTTCGTGCTCCCTGGGAGGCTCTGAACAACAATACTCTGTTTTTGCTTATCCCTCTCAATCAACCGGCCCTTAGTTATATATCCCCCTAATGGCCGGCTGTGCACTAACATGCACTCACAATCTGCTGACCAAATGTCCTATTCCTACTCTCCAGATCCTAACTTGGCCGGCTGTGCACTAACATGCACTCACAATCTGCTGACCAAATCTCCTATTCCTAGTCTCCAGCGCTTGGCTACTTCTGAGTTTTTCTAGGAAGATTCCAACACGGTTTTCTCTGAACTTTTCTGCCATCCATCACCAGAGTCTGCTAGCCTCGCATCTTCTGTATATAAACACAAAAGGCAACATATTACATATAATATAGTCCTACCTGTAGCTGGGCTTTGGGTGAAGACTTGTAGCAGGAGAGTCAACATACTACTACGTGGGTCAGAAACAGTTTCTAGTTGGCTTCGCCCAAGTTTGACAAGCGTGTCATAACTCTCTAGAAGGTGCCAACCAAAGTCCAAAGAGATGACACAACGACTCGCCGTCGTCAGACTGAGGGCGCGTTTAGTTCTAAAATTTTTTGGCTTTTGGCTACTGTAGCACTTTTGTTGTTATTTGATAAAAATTATCCAATTATGGACTAATTAGGTTCGAAAGTTTCGTCTCGCAATTTCTCGATCAACTGTGTAATTAGTTTTTTTTTTCGTCTATGTTTAGTACTCCATGCATGTGCCGCAAGATTCGATGTGACGAGAAATCTTGAAAATTTTTGGTTTTTGGGTGGAATTTAAACGGGGCCTGAGAGCTCCCCTTGCAGGACAAAATGGCAGATGGCTCCAACCATGCTATTGCTATCTCCCCAGACAGCCTATTCCATTTCCACGATAGGTCCAAACATGCCTAGCGATGAAAAGGCTGTCGGTACAGTCAACGCACTCCATGTTTCGCTTGGCTTTTTCACAGCGCTGTTTGCTGCAGATTACGACTATTTCTACAGTATTTTGTGCCTGCAACTCGCGGGCTTTTAAGGCCAAACAAACAGAGTCTTGAAAACAGATATGTTGAAATTGACAGTTTACCCATGTAACCCATGGCACCGAGTTCTGAAAATGGTGTCCCAAGGGGGAAACAACCAAGCTGCTGGCATCGCTGTTGGTGTGTTGGAACCCACATGGATCCACTAACACAACTTTATACGGCTACAGGGACAGCTGTGTTTACCTGAACAACAGTAAACATGAACTACATGCATAGGTGGCCTGCCCCTGCAGCAACGCTAGACCGCAACAGTTCCGAGTAGCATCAAGCTTGGGCCATCTGCACATGAACATCAAGGAGTCAGAATTCGGTGCAGCCGCAGATCCCATTGGCTGTTTCTTACTTCTCAAAAGCTGATTGATTCTGCTTCCGGTG
Source organism: Microstegium vimineum (assembly GCA_022036555.1). Taxonomy (NCBI): domain Eukaryota; kingdom Viridiplantae; phylum Streptophyta; class Magnoliopsida; order Poales; family Poaceae; genus Microstegium; species Microstegium vimineum. The sequence goes on along the minus strand of CM039134.1, from coordinate 16,954,646 downwards.
AACTCTGTTTTTCAAAAGTACGTTCAAATGAATGTTTTTTTCTTCTATGCCATGGCATAATTAATTACCTTCGGAGATCATAATCTTTGGTGAATAAGCCAGTAGGTTTATGAAAACTTCTGATTTCAGGTTCTTTTAGTAACCAATCAGTTGCTTAAGGGGCTACGGAACTGGATTCTACTCTACATGTGAAAGGACAAGGGGGCATATCTAAAAGATCCATGGACTAGAGCTATACCAGTTTCGCAGCATTTCTGTTCTTCAGTGTCAAAACTGCTGCTTCAGCAAAGGCTTGTGCAGCTCGGGCCTCTGCTTCTGCAGCCTCTGCTTCCCTAGCAGCTGCTTCAGCTTCTGCCATGATAGCCTCTGCCTCTGCAACTGCATGAGCAGCAGCAGCTGCTGCTGCCTCAGCAGTCATAGTTGCCATACGAACCAATTCAGCATCAACTTGGGATCGCGTAAGGGTTCTACTAGCTTCACTCCCTAATTTCAAGGGTTCTCCCTGCACGTCTTCCAGAAGCATCATCTTGGGGCTTCGGCCCTCTAAGCATGGTGAACTAGGTGCTAACCTGTACTTCCGATTCACCTGCAAACTTCCACTGGGTCATGCTGAAAAGCTCAAGGTTCTTTAATTTGAGAACATGCAACTTCTGATTGGATCAAAATATGAACATTCAGCAATGAAGGATGGGTCATGGACACCATAGAGCCCACAAATCAAGTAGTGCTGAAAATAGCATTTAAAGTAAGATCAGCAGAAAACCTGCAGTCCAAAAAGGATTCTACATGAAATTGAACAAGAAATCAGTATGTAATTGACTAACAGTGGACTATTGTGCATCACTAAACAAGATATCAGTGCTTGCTAGTACTGATAAACATATTTGGCACTGTAATAATAGACATAGTAGAGTACGGTGCATGACTGAACAAGTCTATGCATCCGCAAAAAATAGAACAAGTCTGTGTGTGTGCGCACCTTCTAGAGCACATGCTTATGCAGTTATGCCCAAACATATGTGTCATGATAAGCCTTTGTATACTTGTATTCACAAATATGGCATATGAGTTGTTCCAGTTGGATGAAAACTAGGCTTTTGATGGTGTTATGCACAGATTTTACTTATCTAGGAGTACTTCATTAGGTGATGTCATGAGAATGCACTAGTGTGGTGGTTGGGCACCCAGTTGTGGTGCCATAGGACCAGGGTTTGAACCCTGGGTTTCACAAAAGATCCCTCACTGTGTAACTGCTTTCAGGGATATACGCGGTTGCATCCTGGGCAGTCAGCCTTCAGGGCCTTCTTGACCTTGTGGTTAAGATTTCTCCTTAGTGCAGTACCTTGGGGGGGATCTTCCCCCCAAGAAGAGGTTTTTTAGGTGATGACACTAATTGAATTTATTCACGTGGTATCACCTAGTAGTTTCATCTTTAAATTAACTTTATTTCTCATAGCATAAAATGATATACGGAGCTAAAAAATAATATGTACCTTTAACAATTTCCCACTGGTAGCTAAATCCTTCAGTTTTGCAGACAATAAGTAATCAAAATCACTAGGTGGCCAATATTGCTCCTACATAAAACCAGGGTAAGAACCTGATTGTGCACATAGTAAATAAGATGACCATGACCCAGTTCGCCAAGAATTTTTATTAGCAAATACTCCCTCCGTTTCAAATTATAAGTTGTTTTGACATTTTTGGTACGTCCAATTTGCTGTGTATCTAGACATAACATATGTCTGTCTAGATAGATAACAAATTGGATGTACCAAAAAAGTCAAAATGACATAATTTGGAACGGATGGAATAAGAAAGAACATGATTTCAAAATGAAATTAGAACTCTGCAAGAAGACAGTGCAATAGCTAACTTTTGACCAACAAAAGGAGGAAATCTAATGTAAATACACATGTTTTTTTATTGGATTCTACTATTTAATATCTATGATCAAAGTTCAGAAACGCGGCATTAAGCGGCCGCTTAAGCGCGCTTAAGCGCGCTGAAGCGCTAAGCGGGAGGCTGCCGCTTCGCTTTGGGCCAAAAGCGCCCCCTAAGCGGTGCCGACGCTTCAGCGGACGCGGATGTGCGCAGAAGTCTTGAGGCGGAGAAAAGGCGCCGCGGAAGCGCCGCTATGTGACCGCTCAGGAAGCCAACAACTGGGCGGGAAAAGGCAAGCCGGAAAGGAGAGCGGGAGATGGGTGCGCGCGCCGTGCGGATGTTCCAATCGGGCGCGTGGGAACACCATTAGGGCGTGCGGGAGAGGAGGAGATAAAAGCGGAGGACTTCCCACCGCCGCTCGCCGACCGACTCCCGCAGACTCACGCGGGATGCCCTCCGATTCGAGCCGCTGCTGGAGGAGGTCGAGCTCTCTGGTTTCTTCCCCACGTCCGACGTCTCTTCCTCAAGGTCGAGGTCAAGCCGCCCCCATCTCCGGTGTTGTCTGCTCGATTGTCTTCCCCACGTCCGCTCCTCTGCTTGACTTCCTCTCTCCTCTGCTTCTCCACTCTGGTTCTCCCTTCCCTTCTCCTGTGCTATTGCTAGGTTCCATATAGGTTGTTGGCCCTAGGCAGGAGCACTCGCTCTCTCGCTCAAACACAGGAGGACAGAGGTAGAAGAAGAACAGTGCACAGTGGTTTTCTCGGCGACGAACGCCGCGGCAACAGCCTCGCCTGTATCTTGACCTTTGATTAAACTGGACTCGGCACTTGAACACCGAGGAGTACAGGGCTACATATAGGCTAGAGCTCGCCTCCACGCCTGCAGTCTTCGCGCCACGATCTGCAGTTCCGCGCAGCGACGTCGTGAGCCACCTGCTCGTCCGGACGCCGCGGCCACTACCGCACGTATCGGCGCCACGCACCCATACTCCAACAACCTTCGACTCTGTCCTAACCAACGCAACAGACTCCGACTCAACCTGGCCACCAGCACGACGCAACTCGGCCGGACCGACCTCCACGACGCAGCTCACCTGCAGCCGCACGGACACGGACTGAACTCACACGACACCACGTTGACACAGTTCACACACGCCATGAACACACACACTTGTCGTGGTTTATTCCTAACATAGGTTTGCGCTTGTGCAGTCTTGGATTGATAGATTAATTTACGACTAATTCCTTCCCTACGGCTGCTAGGATGGAGGTTGCTAGGACACCAGCAGTAGGAGAACCCCCAGTCAGCAGAGGAAATTTGAGGAAATTTTGCTACAGTACAAAACGCTTAAGCGACGCTTTGTACGCTTAAGCTCTAAGCGGCGGGTTACCGCTCGCTTAGCGCTTAGCGCTTTTCTGAACTTTGTCTATGATATATTATTTTTATACAGTCACATCAGGTGTGCTGAAGTTCTGTTTCTGGTATGAAATGGTGTTCACTATTTATTTAGGTGTTTAAAAGTAATGATCCTTGAATAGATATGGGTGGCACCAGCCATCACCGCATAGGCAGGCAACCTGCCGATTTGGGCAAAAACATTAGTTCATGACGTTTGGTAGCACCACATAGTTGATTTCTTATAAACTTTTGTCAAAATTAAAAAAAAATGTTATTTACAAGATATCTTGTGCATAAAAAGCTTCGGCTGACTGAATACCAACAGAAAAGGCAAATAATGTTGACATTCAAAGTAAAGGAAAATAAAAAATGTAGACAGACCGTAAAGCATATTATATAAGTCTATAAGTCCTAGAAAGAAACAAAAACAAGAGAAGAATGCACACCTCGATGTAATTAGCAATAGTAGTTCTGTGTGACCCTGTAGGCTCATTCAAGTTCTTTATAGCATCCATTATAATATTGTCTAGCCTGCATTAAATCCATTAAAGTAAGTGAAGACTTCAGTCTATCTAGTTTTCTATTGAAGTAACAAAGAGAGGGGAAAAAGCTAAACGGCACAATTATGTATTATTACATGTGCATATGTAATCACCTCGAGTGAGATTTCTTTGAATTTGTATTCCACGCTTCAACAGGCACTGCTGCTATAGGGTTTACATCAACATTCTCATCATCAACATCAGAAGTAACTATGCTCATTGCCAATGAGTGATCATTATTCTTAGGAGCAGCTCGGGTTCTCCTTGTGGAAGTTTTCCCCCTGTCACGAGCACTCGATGAAGTGACAATTACATTCATGTTGCGCCATTTGTCCTAAGTAGTGATTAATAGAAAAGAACATGTGAGCATTAAGATTGAAGATGAATCTGGAAATTTAAATACCAAACATGATTCCAAGGAATACCAAATATAGCAGTCCCTTCACTAAAGCAAACTTAAGAAAAGGAATCTGAGTGAACATTTTAACCTTTAGGTCAACATTCGAGCGGTAGCGCAATGTGGAGCCAAGTTCTGGATCATTCAACATCATGCGCCAATTTCCAACTCCATGTCTTGCTACTCCAGCTCTAAGAGCAGCCTCTTCCTCAGAAGTCCACCTCTGTTTTGGAGCCCCCATGCGTACGGCGTAGCCCAATCTTTTTAGTCAAATACAATATGAACACGAATGTATACCTTCTAACCTGGATTGTGAAATCAATCCATTAGAACATTGTAAATGCCTGCTTAAACAAATAACCGAAAGGAATATAACCACTGCTTGATTGTGTAAGGATATTTTGGTAATCCATAGTAATCTAGCAGTGGTTATATTCCTTTGGTAAAAAACAAATCCAACATTTGCAAAAACTTATCACAAATAAATTATTGTTTTAATATGTACAACATCCTGCAATGCTTGGCTAAAGAAGAAAATCAGGTTTGTACTACAACTTAAATGTACTGAATATTAGGAGGGGACAGAATTACAAAAAGTGGCACTAAGCACACGTTTCAGCGCGCTGAAGTGCTAAGCGGGCGCTTCGCTACGCCGTGGCGGAGCCAGGAATTTGCAGCTGGGTATGCCACATATTAAAATTTTCAAAGCAAATATGCAATATAATGGACCATAAGTTATCATGACCATAATAACTCCATAATAATAACCAAAGTACAAGTTCTAAACATAGTGCCGTTGTCTCCAATAATTAAGGAATATTACAAAATAGTAAAGGCTACTACAAAATAACTCTATGATCCCCTAGTTGGAAGAATTTGGCGATATCCTCATCTTTCACTTGACAGAAGAATTCCCTCTCAATAAATTTAACCAAGCAATTGTTCAAATATTCATCACCCATTTTATTCCTTTGCTTGTTCTTCACACAATTCATCGTGGAAAATACTATTTCAATACTAGCAGTGGATACGGTAAGAATTAAGGTGCTGTTTGGTTGGGGTTCACAGCCTGTAAACAGTTTACACCGTAATCTAACCACGTCTCCCCACGTTTGGTTCACATAGTCCGTAATGGATACCAGCGTTAACTATTACCGGCCTGTACAAAAGCGTCGTGATCTGATTCCGCCCACCATCCGGCGGTAACGGATCCACTTGCCTCCCTTGCATGAAACAAACAAATCAAGGGTATCAATTACGTGGAACAAGTAAAGCTGCGACCCGATCCCATTCACGTTACGGTTTACAGCACGCAAACAAACAGCACCTAACACCAGCTTAAGAAGCTTGTAAACAAAATAATATTGCGTCCACAAGCTTAACTGAAAGCTCACATAGGTTCTTCAAATTTTTAAACATTTCATCAAACTTAAATGAAAGCTTAACTGAAACCTTCACATAGGTTTTTGTGTGTCCACTAATTAACTGAAATATCTACATTACAAGAACCAAAAATACAATAAAAATAGAAAAAAAAAATCAAAAGTCCACTGAGGAGTGAATCTAGGGTGCTCTGCTGACTGCTCTGCTCACCTTGCTTGATTGAAACCGCCGAAGTCTAAGCGTGGGGGAGCCGGGGAGGGCCGGTCTCAGTCAGACACGGACACCGGAAGGTTCTGCAGCCTGCAGAGAAGAAGGGGCGCCGCCCGGCCGCCGCCGCCTGGCCGCCGGTGGACCGCTCCTGCGCGCTGGGAGGAGGCAGCAGGGAAAGGGCAAGGGGCGAGCCAGTGAGGGAAAGGGGACGAGTCGTCCGGAGTGGGGGAGGTGCTGCCGGCGGTGTGAACCCCGGCGCCCGGCCGCGTTCGGCGTTCCGCTTCCGAGGAAATAGCGAGCGAGCGACGACGGGAGCCCGGAGTCACGGCCTCACTCACGGGCGGCCTCACGGCTCACGGGGCGGACGGGAATGGGTCTTGACTTACTGGGCTTCTTGTACGGGAAAGGCCCTTGACTTACTGGGCTTCGCGTGGGCTGCCACAATTGCTTTTGTATTGGGCCTCCGAGTCATGTTTGCATAACGTGAATGTATGCATACAGAGTACTATGGTTGTGTTTGGTTAGCTGCATTCTTGTAGCCTGGGTAAGGGGAAGAAGCCAAGCTAGCTTTGGTCAGGTCTTTGCAATGCAAGCAACATGTGTTTGGTTGGTGGTTTTACCGAAGCCAGACTAGAGTAAGGTTCTGTTTGCTTGCTTGCATATGACCTGCACTGCATTAGCTTAGCACGAAGGAAGAGACGGGAGCTGCGACGGCGGCAGGAGTCCGAGTGCGAGGTGAGAGCGGGCAGTAACCCTAGCGGGCACCGTGTTTTGTTTCGTGGCCACGCGAGGCCATCCGGGCCCACAACAAAAGCCGCCCCGCGCTAGAACAAGCCTGGATTGTTGAAAATGGCCGAGGGGTGCGTTCCTAGTAAGCCAGGGCACGAGCTCCCTTTTGTACTCGTTAAACCTAGCTTACACACCCTACCCAGGCAACCAAACATGTGTTTTTTGTATTACACAAGCCTGGTCAGGCCCCTAGCCAAGAAACCAAACACACTCTATATCATATCGTATAGTATATGCTCTCCCTGTCTTCACCTTGTCTTGTGACATCAGGATCGGTGATGCACGCATGCGTAGAGTTGGAAGGAATCAACATCGATCTGGACATCTGGTCGATCTCCCGGCCGGCCGATATGCCGTGACGTGCAGAGGAAGTTGACGACTTGACTTCTGGACGACAATAGAATAGGGACCAAGAGGCAGTAGTGTAATAAGCTGTGGGAGAAACCTTGAAGTTAATTGTTTTGTTTATATTCCCAGCTGGCAGCTGGGATGCACTTCCATTATTGCCTTTATTTTATTTTATATATTAGTGTATATATAAGCTCGGAGGCTGAAATTCAAACTTAACCTACTGCATGATTTAAATAATCGGTACGGAGTATCTTTTATATTGTGATGCCAATTAATCTACTCCACTCCACTTCCAATTCCACTTGTTGTGAGATTTTGCATATGGTGCATGCATGGGTGTGTATGGTTGGCGAGACATATGTGTTGCTTGTGCATAGCGAGTAGAATCCAGGATGACAATTAAAGGGTTGTTTAGCATAGCTCTACTCTCTGATTCTGTTGTACCCCTACAGATTCTCTGGTGAAGTAATTTTGAGGCTGAAAATTATTCTATTTGATTCTTTAATATGAACTCTTCAAATCACTTTATTAAATCAGTAGAAACTATTTTTTTAGCTAACCTCTTAACTTATTTCAAAGAATTACTTCACGGAATCAGCAGAGAATTACTTCACTCTAAAAATCCGTGTGGCAATTGGGAAGTGATTCTCTTTGAGAATCCGCTCCATGGAGCGCTCCTAAACAAGGCCCCATTAGGTAGGGCTTCTACCGGCTTTGGCTTCTCCGACACATTCACTATTCAAATACTGTTTATAGGAGTTGTTTTTATCTCTCTTCTCTTCTGATCTCACAGAGCCAGTGAGTGCAAGTGAAGCTGAAAAAACTAGTTTCTTATGCTCCCACCAGCTCTGTGAGAGGATGAGAGAGGAGATATAAAAATAGCTCATATAAATAGTATATGAACAACGAATATGTCAAAAAAAAATTGAAGCCGACAGGAGTCCTACGAAACGAGGCCTGCATGGTGTATGTTGTTGTGGTCTGTGGGCAACTTGGTTAGCGCAAGGTGTATATGTGGAGATCATAGTGGTCATGCTTTGCATTTTGCAATGCATGGTACGGCGGTGTGATTAGCAAATAGAAAATGCAGTACAGTTGTAGAGTGTGTGCTGCCTGTTTGCTGCTATATATATGCTCTTTATGTGGACTTTAAGATTAGAGAGGCTTAAAATAGGTTTATTTAATTTATGCTTAGGGAGAAGCCGCAATCATGCATTCAACCACCTCTCGATGTCTTTTATAATTTGATCGAATCCATCCTTCAGGCTACTCCTTCATTCTAATTTATAATTCGTTTAACTTTTTTAACGTCAAGTTTGACCATATAAAAAATAATATTTTATATAAAAATTTGAATAAGACGAGTGGTTAAACTTTAGGTTGAAAAAGTCAAACGAATTATAAATTAGAACGGAGGGAGTAGAAACCAACTAAAACGATCTGCGATTTGGAACGTACCGAGGCAGCTAATTATTTAGTGATGATATGATAACGCCCGCGAGGAGCGTAATCCATGACGCTTTTCTCAAAAGGATTGCATGAACCGCACGGGTCCGCGACATGTCAGCTCTTGATATTGATTGGCCGGCTGCTGGCAATTCAACGTCCCCGACCAGAGCCCTCAACGTACCTTTTTTTTTTCTCCTCCTTCATTCACCTCATGTCCTCATGAATACTTTCATGATTGAGACGTACAACTACTACTCTTGTGTTCCAATACATAAATAAATATATTAACTTCAATAAAGAATAAAATTGTTCTAGCCACAGCATCAACCATGGATATGCAGAATGTCATCGATCGATCATATATATATATATACTTAGTATAATGCTCGTGCTAACGTCACGGTTTTATCTCGAAGATGTTCATGCAAACAACCAATATTTGTTTGCACAGTTAACCATTTATATAATTGTATTTGGGCATTTATACAATCCGGGACACTTTTGCATAAGAATGCATAGTGTTATTTCTCGTGTTAACCATCTAAGTTACATTCTGTCTAAGACCTTAATCATGTCTCAGGGATCTTCAGGGAGGCTCTCAAAACATTCCCCATTCAAATGTCAGCTACAAATTCCATCCTCGGCGAAGTTGATAGCTACACCGGTGAAAAGCTAAAAACAAGTGAGAGATCATTACGCTTGTTCCTAATGTAGAATGCAAAAAATATCTAAATAGGCAAGATGCATATCTTCAGAGTTTAATTAGCCGGCTGTTACGGATAAAGATCTAATGCAATAAATCCAATACTAATTTTCAAAATTCAAGATAACATGACTTAATACAACAAAATAATTCTATAAAGTATTCATTTTTTGATTGAATGTTGGTACTTAGTGTGTATAAATTAAAATAGATATCCTGCATTTCTCACAATTTAAATGAAGGTGCACAAATATAGAATAGTGGCCCCCATAAATTGCCCAAACAGATAACAAAGAAAGGTACAGGCATTACCATTCAATAGAGGGGAGCGATGTGATGCCCAAATCAATGGGACCTCCTACAAACTCAACAAGATGACATGATCAGGTCGTTCATATAATTATCCAGAGTATAGAAGCTCATCACTATCCATTGTGACACCAGCTAAACCCAACGTTTTTGCCGTTTTCTCCATCCATCTAAGCAGCAGATTTCGCTTCATCTTCCTTTGTAGTCTTGCAACCGCTGCTAGTGCCAACTGCAAAGGATGCAATGAAACCTATATTTCAGTAAGGCTAGTAGCTCATAGCTAAAAACCTAATTAAATTTAAATTCACCTTTGCACACATTCACGTAAAGACCTTAACAAAACAATATTGTCAGAATGAAAACAATATTACAATTTCCACGGATTGGATACATACCAAAACCTTCATCTCTACAGATATATCCATCTGAATATTCACCAGTCCACATTTTAGAATGGACATGTCTCATCTCCACTGCACCACAATCAACATAGATTAGACAGGAACATCTGGTGGCGAAATTGGATATGCTCATTTTTTCTGAGTGCTCCCAGACATCTTTATCAAAGGCTGCTCAATGGAGACAAGTGGGTACTCTAGTTCAGAAAGTGGAGGGAAGAAATCACCAAAATTGTGTTTATATGCTTCATGAATGGAAGTGCTTGACATCTCTGCTACTTACTGAAGGTGCCCAAGTAGAGATCCTTGTTCACTGCAATTCGTCCAATCCATGCTTGCCATCTTCCATGTTGGTGATGCTTATAACTACAGAGAGTTGAAATAAAGCACGTGTCACACACTTTCGATCCATACATTTGCCTCGTCAATCCAAGTGTATGTGTGTTAAACAAGATTTGTGAACTTAACATCTACACGGTAAAGAAGTGCCACGAAACTGACAGACGAATCATTGTCCGAAGCAAGAATGTACACTGGTCAGCAAGAATATACACTTGAAACAGCTGAAGTAATCATCATCTATTGGCATTCCTTAGCAAAAACCAAAAGAACAAATATGTTGAGAAAACAACAGCATTATATTTGTATGGTTACAGCAACTAAAATGAACCATACAGTACTTCTTGCTACGTTCCCTGCCAGATACATGCTTTCTGAATTCAGTAACCTTTTTTACTCAAAGCACAGTCAAAGTACAGGTACCGATGAAAACCATAGTACTCGTCAGGAAAAAGAGGAATTGCAAATGTGCAAGAAGTGCACATGTACATTGCAAATAAGCTTTTGTGGTCCATTTTTGGGTAGTTAACAGGCTTCTCCAACACTAACCAACAAAAATTTACCAATTCCAAGGATATTTCGCTAAACTTCACTTTTGACAACAAGAGAAATCACTTTGGACAGTCAATCAGCATACACAATAAATTTATGCAACTCATGGGAAGCAATTGACGTCCTATGGTTGCACATGGCACAAACAAAATGAACCAAGGAAAGTTTCTGATTTCTTCTCTTTGTGTACATAATTCAACAACTATTTTTTCTTCCCAAAAGCACAGTTAGAAATTACCTGAGCAGCGTCGGATCCATACACGGCATGTTGCCGCCGGCCGCTGCCTTCTTGCCAGATCCTGACGCCTCCTTATCGCCCACAAGGACAACCTTCCTCCTTGGTGGCCTTTCCTTCGGATTTGCCATTTAGGAGATCTTCAATCAACGACAGATAGAGAACGGAACCTGCCGTCTTGTCGTCGTCGTCGAGCGCGAGAACCACCAGTGGGATCTGCACCAGAGGCTGCCTACGGGGCCTCCTCTTTCTACAAGAAGGAGGAACTAATTATTATTCTGTCTCGAGCGCCCGGCGTCCCGCGACGTGGAGGCAGTGGGATCTGCACCAGAGGCTGCCTACGGGGCCTCCTCTTTCTACAAGAAGGAGGAACTAATTATTATTCTGTCTCGAGCGCCCGGCGTCCCGCGACGTGGAGGCAGGCGAGCGCTTAGGCGTCCGCCACACAGCTTGCCCGCCGGCCTCGGACGCTGCGAGTCGCCCTAGGAAGGCGCGGATGTCAACTCCATAGGCGGCGCAAGGGGCTCCGATGGGATCTTCGAGATCCACTCCCGACTCGCCAGGGCCGCGGCAGCTTGCGGGCGTGGCTGCATTTGAGGCATTAGACTTTAGTGATAATCAGATTGAGGGACAATTACCTAAATCTCTAGTTGCGTGCAAAGACCTAGAGGTTTTCGATGTCGGGAAGAATCATATTAATGATATGTTTCCATGTTGGATGAGGATGCTTCCTAAACTTCAAGTCCTTGTTCTAAAGTCCAACAAGTTCATTGGAGATGTGGGGCCATCTATTTTAGAAGATCAAAATAGTTGTGAGTTTGGAAAACTTCGAATTATTGACTTGGCTTCAAACAATTTCTCAGGATTATTGCAAAGCGAATGGTTTATGACAATGGAGTCCATGATGACTAAAGATGTCAATGAGACCTTGGTCATGGAAAATCAATATGATCTACTTGGTCAAACATACCAGTTCACCACTACCATCACATACAAAGGATCTGACATCATTTTTTCTAAGATATTGAGGACCATTGTCGTCATTGATGTTTCAGATAATGTGTTATATGGCCCTATTCCTGAGTCAATTGGGGACCTTGTTCTACTTGGTGGGCTAAATATGTCACATAATGCCCTCATTGGACCGATCCCATCTCAGCTTGGCATGCTACATCAACTTGAAGCACTAGACTTCTCTTCAAATGAGCTTTCTGGGGAGATTCCATGGGAGTTGGCATCATTGGACTTTCTTTCGATATTGAATCTATCCTACAACCACCTACAGGGAAGAATACCTGAGTCTTCCCACTTCTTGACATTCTCTGATCTCTCATTTTTAGGAAACATTGGTCTATGTGGATTTCAAGTGTCCAAATCATGCAACAACATGACACCAAATATGGTTCTACATCAATCAACGAAGGTATCAATAGACATTGTACTATTCCTTTTTGCTGGTTTGGGGTTTGGTGTCGGATTCGCAATTGCAATTATCTTGACATGGGGAATCTCAAGGAGCTCATTCCTTACCTTTCCAATCCACCGTTGTCGAGGATAATGTTCCATCTCCAATATGTCCAACTACTTCACCTAATCAACCATGTCATCTCAAGGAGGACCAAACCCACCTTCCCATTGTTCAAGAACTAGAGTCTTGTAGGCTTTGTTGTAGGAGTTCATCTCCAGAATACATTTTCTCCAATTAGGGGTATGCACATTTTGGCCCTCATTTCAAATAAGGGTTATGTTCACCTTGACGTCTCTATAACTAATATGGAGAATCTTATATTGTTCCTAGGTAATAACCTCACTATTCAATGGGGTTTATAAACTATTGATTGTTGATTGATAATAAGGGCTATGCTCCATCCATTGCCACGCATGAACGGTGGATCAAATCTACAAATCCCATACCGTGTTGGAAGAGGGATTCTAGCACCTACAACTAATGTCATTTGGATTTAAGGCACCTAAATGTGTTACTTTAAATTCTTGTTTCCATTATAGTTTCAACTGATATTTTGTTTTATTCTAATAATTATTTGAAATGCAATCCAGAGCATGAACATTTCCACTTTAGATGCATGGTGTGCTTTCAATGATCAAGGTATTGTCTCTGAAGGTGGAATCTCCATTTTTAATGAGTGTGCCCAGCTTCCATCATACACAATGTTTGGAAATACTCCATGCCATCATACCTCCTTATCATAGCTTTAGCCTTTTGACTTTGTTATTTATGATAATCCATTTTACTTACCAATGTGTCCACCTTATAGTGCAAAGGTTGTTCAATAGAGGCTTGTATATGTACCAAACTTTTGTATAACAAATAATGTGCCCCCAATATTCTCTGATATATGCATGCATGTGTTTCATTTGGTCTAATGTTGGCTAAGCCTTGCCATAGGCTTGAGGAAGACATAAAAGCGTGGTGTTTATGTGTTTTTATTTATGGTTTTAAATGAAACTTAAAATTACTAATTCCTAATATTGCGCTCTTATATGTGAATGGGACCTAATCAGAACACATAATAAGTCGGAGGATCATCATCGATTTTTTCTTATGTGTGTGTTAGAGATAGAGTTTGACTATAACTTGCATTGCATCTATATAACCTATATAGATGGAGGTCACTAAAGTCATTTATTGCTATAAAGCTACTCTCATGCTGAGCAACGTTGTCAAAATAATATAGCGGCATGAACTCTTTGACTTTGTGAAACCAAGTCATAGATGATGTTCCACTCTTTGATGCCCTCTATTTAACATCCAATAATTGAGAAAGAAAACAACTTTCTAAGTGCATTTATAACTGGCTCCTATGATACTTGGCCCAAATAATGCCTAGTTCAGAAGTGAGATAAGAATTGATGTACTTTTCTGTAGGGTCTCCTGGAAGGTTATGAAGCCTAGACGGGGGAGGGGGTGAATAGACCTGTAAAATTTTAACTCGAACTGCTATCAGACCAGAGGGCGTCATTGTCGCTCTTATAGGGCAGCACTAACGCCCTTCAAAAATAATTCAGATTGAGATGAAATTTTGTAGAGATATACCTAGTACCCTAAGCTACTCAATATTGCAGTATCAAGATAAAGTCCGGTTCGAAGACTGGATATCATAGCAATCACTCACTAGCTCAAATCAAATCCTTAAACCCTAACAATTTCTATGCAAGATATATATAAAAATAATCAACATGTAATAAATAACAATTTAACCTGTGGTTCAGTTTGCCACCAAGGCTTGCCTACCTCCACGTTGTTGAGGTTAGCCACAAAGGCAACAAGCTTTTCAACTTCCCCTCGTTCTCAAATCAAGGAACCAAATCCTTAAAGAGAGAGATGATTTCTTGACTGTACAAGATGGTTACAAACCTCCCCAGACACTCTTTTGTGGACAAGGTTTTGGCTGGTGTCTTGGCTAAGTATGAGGATATCAATGTTAGAATATGAGTATTTGATTCAAAAGATGACTAAACTGTTCTAGAGTCCCCTTGATAGTACGACTTTTTCTAAACTCAACATTCAAAATATAAACGATTTAAACCTCCATGAGCTGGGATAGCCATCATTAGAATTGGGGTACCTCCATGACCTGTACAATATCCTCCTTTTATGATTTCCTGCTTATCATCTTGATAAATCTCATTAGTCCTTAAATTAAATGGTCATCAACACAAAAAACCACATTAGGTCTTGATTGCATTTTCATTTTCCCGTCCCATAAAAAATGTTGCTATGAGAATCACGTTGGTCAAAATTTCTTGTGTTTCATTGGAGTTGTAGAAAATATTAGTGTCATTTTCTATTTCAAAATAAGTTTAGTATAAAAATATATTAAAAGATATATCCAATGATTCTAATTATTTACCATAAATATTAATATTTTGTTATATATATTTGGTCAAAGATAGTTGATTTCTTAGAAATCAAGAATGACTATTTTTATGCGATTAATAGAGTAATGGTTACAATTGTATTGTAAATATAAACATTATAACGATTATTTCTGTATTCAGATGGTTTTAAACAGAAATATTGTCAAATACACATGGACCACATCTCTAGTATCTGCATTTTTGTATGAATTTTATCTCTATACATATATGGATAAAAAGTGATGTGGATAACTCAAATTAAAAATACTCAAAACCAGATAGTTGTAAATCTCATTGAGAGCTGCAATTTTCATAGAAAAATTATCTTCTTCCGAGATTATATGAAAAATATACCATTTTTCTAAGGTTGCGTCTTGCCATAGTTTTGAGTTGGACATCTAGTGGGTGGAAACAATATTTGTCCAAATTTGGGTTTGTCTGAAAATACAATTTCGAGTCGGTGAGACGTAGAAAATGATGCGGGGCGGTACGAGATTATATCTCGACCGTATTCATCCATAATCCTAATAGCTAACAACATTTCCATTCACAATATTTTCATTTCAATCTATGTCTATACCAAAATAATTGATAACATATATCTATAAATACAAATTTAAATATTGTACCATTTTAGGCACAAAATGGTTTTAATGGAAAGGTTAAGAACTACAAAGTTTTGGATATTTTCAAAGGACTATAATTTTTATATAAAAAATTATCCTTATTAAAGCTTATACGTAAAAGTGGTGATAGAAAAAAGGATAAGTTGTATATGGGGAAAAATTCCACCTGCTATACCTAATTTTTTATGGACTATGCTTTACTTGAACTACTATTTGCATCTAGATTAGGCTGATGCACTACTAGTAGTAATGAAGTGAAGAGCTCATCAACTATTGGATATGAGTTAGATGGCATCCAGTTGAGGTATAACTTTACCATGACAAGTCAGACAATCCACAACGATAATATAGTCGTCGAATTGTCAAGTTTGTGTCTAATATGCCTATACATATATGTTAACTACTTTTATTCCTTCTAGACTAAGCTAGCCTGTGTTACCTCTAGGTTTGGTGCGCAACAACTGAACATACAAGAGTCATTTCCTCTACGTACTCTGCAATTAAACCTTCGGCTATAAAAAACTAGTTACAAATTGTTTGGTATACCCTTGCAGGCTGCATCCATGCTTCATCTAGTGATATCCACTCGTGTGTGCTCATGTGTGCTTATTCCACACCATAGTTGTGACGGAACCGCCCAAATTATAAGAGATCAAGTGCTAATGTAGCTGACTTAACTACCATTTAAAACACTTGAGCCCATATAATCCCGGTAGTCCGGAAATCTCGAAGGATTTCTTACATCAACTCAGAATCGCGTACATTCAGGGATACACATTCGAACGAGCCACAATCAACCGGAAATACTTAAAGTACGAAATAAAGTTATTACAACACTTAGTTCCAAATAAAAGGTAGTACTTACGCCACAACACCTGTGGCCAAATAAAACATTGTTTGAAACTGAACTTGGAGTTTTCAAAAAGACAGGGGTGCCCACAACGTCAGGTCCGACAACAGCAAAAGGTGAGCTTATAGAAGACCTTGCCCAAAGCCTACTCATCTTCTCCGTAGAAAGGATAGAGACAGTGCTTACAATAGCTGATGTATACTTAGCCATCTGCAACAAACGGGATAAACCCTGAGTACGGGAATGTACTCAGCTAGACTTACCCGTCTAACTGAAAATAAAGACTCCAAGGGTATGCGTGGCTATATCTGGAGTTGGGTAAGCTTTACTTTGCAGAAACGCTTAACTTAAGGAGTTCACTTTAATGATGCGGTGAGCAGTCATCTTTTATCCTACTAATTATTTCTAGGTTATTGCAACTACACTAGAGCACACACTTGATTCTACTCAAACAATATAATAACATATATCCAGTTCCTTCATCAACATTTTAGTAGAACCATTAAGATGTCACATGGAGTTGTACAGTGGTGAAGCTCAGCATAATCCCCCATATCCAGTGGGGGCGGCAATTCGAATCGATATACACCAGCTGGTAAGATTACCTTTAACACACGCCCATACTTTACCCCGTCGGGTCAGCATTAGGTTACCGCTCAACAAAGTCTAGGTGGTAACCGACGCGGGGTCGCATTAGTCCACCCCAATTGTAGAAAATAGATGGCCACCACGGGGCAGATCATGCCTACAGTCTAGAGGGGTGCTCACAGCAGATTGAGCTCCGGCCCGGACAGTGTTTACTCGGCTTCGGGGTCGATACTCACAACGACCCCTATGTGAAAGGGCGCATTCAAAGATGTAAGAGGGCCACCATCGTGTACAAACCTACACGATCCAACGGACAGACTGCCCCCAAGTCTAAATCACTTGGTGCACTTGCCTTCCAGTTGACCGTATTTCATTACTACCATAGGTTCTTTCCACGATAGCGAATATAGCCAACCGTGATAGTATTACCCACAAGGGATAATACGAAACATAAAAGAAAGGTAACCATTATTCTAAGCATGCTAAGCGGTTGCTTTTACTTCTTATTATTAACAGGGTAACAAGGTAGGTAAGACAAATATCAAGGAAGGTAATGCATCAATTTGGGATTCAAACAACTCCTATCACCTGATGCATCACAGTATAAAATACTCAAGTAGATTAAGTTGTAAAAACTGGGAGGCTTAAGAATGCTCCGGGGCTTGCCTTGAGAGAAGGTGGAGAGTTGGTGGTCAGGGCACTCAGGAAGGTTAGTGTCGAGCTCTTGGTACTCCTCGTACAACTCCTGTACTTCCTGGACTTCTGTCTCTGTGGGCTCCTGATGTTCCTCCACGGATCCTAAATGATTGAAATGCATAAATAAATAACTGAAAGGTCCAGGGATGATGCTTGAACAGGATTTAATACACTAACAAAGATTCTAAGCATACACCCAAGAGAACTACCACAAAGCTACTAAGGCTCGAGCTACTAGCTAGCAGAATAAACAGGCTATGACTTAAACTGAACAGAAACTAGCAACAAGATTCTACCAACTCTAGATAAAAACAAACAAGCATGGCATACAACTAAAAACAAAATAGGAAATCATTTCGGGACGGGCTCGAGACATGCAGAGGCACTCGAGGCAACTGACGGGCGTGACCCTCGATTACTCGAGGTCCAGCGACCGTCGAGCAGAACAGAGAACGGTGTTGATCGACGTTTTCTCGCCGATGGTGAAGTCTTCGGCGGTGGGATTGGCTGTGCTAGGCTCGGGATGACTTACGCGCATCCACTGGTGGTGTTGGTTGAACTGGCGCGATCGTGAAGAGGGGTCGACGGTGTGCAATGGTGGCGCAACACGGCGGTGCTACGCGACGAAGTGATCACCGGCGATGCAAAGCTCGACGCTGTGGTGCGTGAGCATCGTGGTGATGTGGTGAGTGCGGCTCGAGGGCTAGCTGAGCCAGAGAGGCTCTGTGGAAACCTGGCCACGTGCAAGCTCCGCGGCGGCGGCAATGGCGCACGACCAACGGTGTTGTGACGACATGGGTCGAACTGAAGCTAGGGGGACGACGTTCTCACCTCGGTTAACTCCGGCGAAGCTTCCACGAAGATGGAGGCGTCGGAGACAAGACGGTGAACGGCGAACGCGGGTTGATCGGTGCGGTGGCGACTCGGAGTCGAAGAACGGCGAAAGGCGTTCCGGTGACTGGAGCTTGCGGCTGATGAAACAAAGGCGAGTAGCGTGTGTGCGGGGCAAAAGCGAAGGCTAGGACGAGAGGGATTGAGCAAAGGAACTCGGGTGGTGCTAGATTTGAGAAGAAGGCGCTTGCGGTGCTCGGAGCTCTCGGCGCGAAGAAGAACAGAGAACTGCGGGCGATTGCGCGAGTGCGGATGAGTGCGGCAGGTGGTGGAGGTATAGGCGCTCCTCCTTGCTTGGTCATGGCCGACCGGCGCTGCTAGAGGGGACGTGACGCGAGGTGCGGCGGTGGTAGCGATGCTGGCGTGCTTGCGGCGATGAAACAGAGCGGGACTTGGTCGACGCGCCGTTAGCGCGGATTCGCGCTTAACTGCGAAAGAGACAAGGCGGGGCGCTGATCGGACGCGGCACTGCGGTGACGTTATTGCGAAACGACGGCGCGGCGCGCGGCAGGGCGGCTGGCAGGTCTGCGGCGGCGAAGCAGGACGTCAGCGGCGAAAAAGCGATGCCGACTTGATCCTAGCGCCGTTAACTCGGATTCGAGTGAGACAGCGCGAGCGGCGACAACGATGTCGGCGCAGAGCCGAAGCGGCGACGATGACGTGTTCCACTTCCGTGGTCAGGCATCGGCGGCCACGCGGCGGATGACTCCGACGTACGGCTCAGCCGCGGTCGGGTGAGTGCGCGCGAGCATGCGCGACACGTGCGTGCGGTCGAGCGTGCGGGAGAGGGTCGATATCGAGGGTAGGGTCGATCGGCGGATCGAGCCTCCGACTCGGTCGAGCCTTCCGTGCGGGGTCGTTCGTTCCAAGCCTCGGTCCGTAACTTCGA
This sequence comes from Microstegium vimineum, assembly GCA_022036555.1. NCBI lineage: Eukaryota > Viridiplantae > Streptophyta > Magnoliopsida > Poales > Poaceae > Microstegium > Microstegium vimineum. Next base: position 16,935,288 of record CM039134.1, on the reverse strand, counting down.
GGGGTCGAAGTCGAGGGGTAGAGGTCGAGGGTAGGGCGTCGATCGACTGGCCGATCGAGCCTCGGGTTCGGTCGAGCCTCTGTCCTGGGGTCGTTCGCTTGGACCCTCAGTCCGTCATCGAGCCTATCGAGCGGTGGGGTCGAGATCGAGGGGTGGCACTCGGCCTGTCTCGATTCTGATTTCCTTCTCCATTTTCTTTTATTTGAATAAAACTAAGCAGGGTAACTAAACAGATTAAGCACAAAAACACCTATTCAATTCTAGTTTCAAAACATATAAACACACACATGAGATGATAACATATGCAAACATGAATACAAAGAGATGATGTGCTTAGTGGCTAATGATGATCCTAATGCAAGCTTGACACAGGGTGTCACAATAGTTTCCATGGTCATGATATCCACTTGCGTAAACCCCATCGTGTTGTGTGATCCACCTTCACTTTTATTTGCTTCCGGCTCCAAGAGTAGAAGTTCATCAACCCTTCTGCTCATCTACGTACATCCCCGCTCCGCTCAGGCTACTATATGTGCCATTATCTCGCACCATCAGTCCATCACCTTGGTCATTCGAGTCCTGCCGTTCTTGATGTTCTTTGGAACAAGTTTTACATATCGTACATGTAATAATGCAACATGAACCTTATGTCATTCTCGTCAGTTGTGGAAACATGTTGGTCTTCCCTATAGCAACTCATCATCTATTAGCATTATCCTTTTGAGTTAATTCATTTGTAATATGTTTTCCATATACAGGTTCTCTAAAGCCCCTCATGAACTACCTAAATCTCTCATGTCCCATACACCAATTTCCCTATCGCCCACCAACTATCATAGATAATCGCCAATCCAAATTAGTGTGCTACAATGTCAAACGAGTATTAGCCACTCATCGACAATGACACTTGGCGTCTTGTTCCTTGACCCTTTTGCGTCAGCATAAGTTCCATGTCGGCGATTTGCTTGCCCATTATTGTTGATATTTCTTAGCATCGCTACCAGGATTGTAGTCCTCGACATCAGAGGCAAAAATACTTATACAAAAATACTTATTAGTATTTCTTAACGTTTACAAAAATATCCATAAAGTGCACAAAATTACCATTGTAGTATTCCATTCAAAAGTATTTAAGGTATCGTTAATTTATTTTTTCTCAAAGGAAGGCATGGTGTAAAAGTATCTATTTGGTTCATGAACAAGATAACATGACTGTGTAATAAACCAAGGTTCATGACAGGAGTAATAATGGTTGGTAATTGGATAGTGTGACAAACACAAGCCATCTCTCAGGGATAGAAGACAAGAAAAAATAAAGAATAAAATAATAAATTCTAACATGAGTAGGCATATCATCATAATATAATTACGCAAAGACTAGAAAGTATACATATAAATACATGGTTAAGATTTAGATATAGACATGAAATGGACATGGAGACCACCGAGCACTGGTCAGCAAACAAGCAGAATACCTGAACGTGAGATCGAGATTACGAGGGACGGACAAGGTTGTCATCACCTACCATCTACCCTTCAACCGTGGAGCATCGTCATATTGGTATGTTCTCGTATACTTGAGCACCATGTTCGTGTATAAAGAAACAAACCATATCCCCCGGAACGCCTACCCTATGAATCAACAAGCATAGGACACAAACAAACCCGAAACCACAACGAACCGCCACATCAACTAGCTCTAGTTCTTATCATATATGTTGCATAAGCATGTGGTTGCTTATCGAGTGATGTTGGTCAAAACCACTTATAATTGGGCCAGGAAGGTAAACACACATAGTTTCAAAAGTGTTGAGAGTTGATTTGCTCGATTTTAGAGTTCACATAGAAAAATCAGATTTTCACAAAAAATGAATGAGGAAAAGTCTGCCAACGGCCTCCCTTTACAAAGGCCCAGTAGGATCATCATTATACGAAAACCTGGACCGGGCCGGGCTTTAGGTGGGCTCTAGGTACGCCTCCTCCCCTGCCTGTCACCGCCACAAAGCCGACCAATTCCATCGATTCTCTCCCGACCCTGTCACCGCCGCCGCCAGTCTCCCGCCGCCGCGCAGGGTTTAGGGTTCAGCAGCGGCGGCACCAGCTTTTTTTCTCATCAAGAGAGCCGCGGACACTGCTGACGAGACGAGCTGTCGGCGATGTCGTCTATCGCATCGCAGCTTAAGGCCATCAAGTCGGCGCTCGGCGCTGCGCCGGAGCCGGCCCGGCGGCCCGTCACCCGACCGTCTGTGCTCTTCGACGCCAAGGAGGCCGCCGACATCGACCTCCGTGCCATCCTGCCCATCGCCCTCTCTGGTCCGTACCACCGACCTGATTGATTCGAGCATGCTGTTGCTTTATTAGTTCTGCTCTTCTAGAGTAGCAAGCATTTCATGAAGGACAGCTTGGTGACCTTTTCCGCTAATCCGAGTGTTCTAGAATTTTGTTTGGTTCGTTTGGTTCTTATTTGAGCTCCCATAATACTCCAATCAGCTTTCTCTGAATTCCCTCTGGAGTTTAGCTGCTACGTGCAGGTTCATCCCATCCGAGCACAGAGTACACCTAGTTGTTTATGCATGTGCATTACTAATATCTCAACATGAAGTAAGTTTTGAAAAACAAAACCAATTTAGTTGAACTCAACATAAACTAAGTTTTGAAAAACAAAACCAATTTAGTTTTGCATATGAGGCACTTCAATCAAAAAAGCTTCTCTTCCTTTACAGTAATTGAATCAAATTGCTTTTCAGGGTTGGAGCACCTTACCAGCCTAGACGAGAGATTTGCAAGATACAGCAATACTCTGTTCAGGGAGACTAGCTTTGAGGTGAACCGTGAACAGCTGACTCCCAAGGAGAACGACAAACTCAACAAGTCCATCTCCACCTACCTTCGCCTTCTAGCTGGCTATTTGCATCTCCCCTCTGCCCTCAAGACCCTTGAATATCTTATCCGCCGATACCTGTACGAACTTAGCTCAGTTACTTTTGGCAATGGCTCCTACGAGCTCTAGCTTAATCTCTTGTTTCTGGTGGAAACCTTCATGCAGGGTGCATGTATACAACTCGGATGAGTTGCTGCTGAGCGCACTGCCGTACCATGATACACATGCGTTTGTTCGGATTGTGCAGTTGGTCAACTTAGGGTGAGTGTGGCTCTGGTCTGGATTGATACTTATTTTCTCCATTTGTCTTAAATATTAACTTGAGTTCGATGATGTGTTTTCAGGAATAGTAAGTGGACATTTCTTGGTGGTGTCAAGTCCTCAGGTGCGCCACCACCCAGGAGTGTTCTAGTGCAGCAGTGCATCCGTGATAAGGCTGTTCTGGAGGCCCTCTGCAGTTATGTAAGGACGAAATTAATAACCTTTTTAACGGTAGGATTCTGTTATGATTTTGGATCTTTTTTTGTTGATAATTCAGTTTACTTCCAGGCTACACCAACAAAGGAATTCAGTCACACGAGGACGGTCGTCTGCTTTTGCACTGCTGTGATTGTTGAGTGCTTTGGTGCTGTCCCTAAGCTTGACACAGATGTAGTGCAGAGGGTGTTGGGATTTGTATTTGACTCTCTTAATCCTGCAGTGACGCGGGATCAGGAATACAAGGTTACCTCAAATGATTTGTGACTTTCTTGGCCCCTTAATGATTGAATTTGTAACCTTATGTTATCTTTTTCTTTCCCTTTTAATTGCAACCCTCAAATGGATAGTACGTGTACACTATTCGGTATCCCTTGTTATGAACCTTTTATTGTGCTAGCTGGATTTACTTACAGTTTACAAACTATTGACATCCTGCTTTCTGAGCATAGTTATAACTAACAGTTATGTTGGATCTTTATGACCAGGCTGGCGCTCTTATGATTGTTGGAGTACTTGGAACCCGGGCGACTCTAGCACCTAAACTTGTCCAAAATTTGATTTTCTTTGTTGCAAGGACTGCACAACATGATGCATCCGAGTCAGTTGACTTGCCATGGCTTCGTGTCTCAGTGATGGCTCTTATAAGTCTTGTCCAGGTTTGGATTCAACTTCTTGTCATACATATCCTAGGAAGTTCTGGCTTGCTATGTAAATATATTGAACTCAATATAGGTGATACTGAGCTAGAAGTATTGATAAATGTCTGCTAATTTTACAGTCCCAATCTGTCCATGATTTCCCTAAGAAGCCATTGATGATTTTGAAAGACATCAGGTTTACCATTGTTTTCCCAGCATATATATTATATAACTGCTCTTTTCTGTTTCTCCTGGTGTTAAAGTGTTGAATTCCTATGGTAAACTTTTTTCAGGGATTTTTCTGGTATACTTTCTGTATTATCCAGTGAATACAACATCGAGAGATTCATTAGGCTTTATGTTGAATCGTTAATTGACTACAGGTGATTTTTTGCTTATCTGATGTTATTATATTTGCATATTTCTCCCTGGCTTTGTATGAACGTTTATAACTCTTAACATGTGAACAGTATTTCCGATGGTTCCTGCCACACACACCTGATTGAAACTATTGAGAGACTGCCAGTGAAGAACTTCATTAAAAGTATCGTGTGCAAGGTTCTTGGAGACTGTATCAAGGTATCTCAGGCCACAGGAAACCCAGATATCAAACACACAGGTAGCTGGAACAGCTGCTTCGATTCCATTTTAAACTTACCAAATAATTTTCTTTTCTTTTTTGTGCATACGTTTTTTTAAGCATATCGTGGTTTTGTGTACTGTATGTACTATGTATTATTTCATATATATGGTTTCATCTATTTTCCAGAGTTATGGGCTAAGAAAATTTTTAGTGCAATTGAAAGAAAATATCCCCTGGAGCTACGTGATGCTATTCGAAAATTTCTTGAGGTGCAAGATGACACACTGTCCACTTATGTAACTTGTCAGTTCTTATTGCTGTTGGTTGACCCTTCTTTCTCCCTGTTCTCAGAACTCTGAAATTAATTCATCCGGAGGGGATTCTATGTCTGAGGTTTTCGGCATAGTGTTCGATGAAAGCAAGAACTTGCCAACTGAAATATCCGACTCGAACATTTGGTTCAGTCTGGATCATCCAAAGGTACTATGATATGAAATTTGGTGTAGAATTTTACTTTCCATGGAAACTCTGGTGAATTTTATCCTTATCTTAATGCCTCAAGAATGATTTCTTGCCCTTCAAATCATATTTTGGATCATGTGTTTTCTAGTCTTTGATGCAGTGAAATTTTATATATGTTGCAGGCTGTGGTTCGTCAATCTGCTCTCTCAAAAGTTGCTACATCTGGAATCTTCAATAACAGTACTCTAAATTCACAGGTAACGAATTTTGCTCTCTCGAAATGTTTGCTTTTATATGTTCATTGTTGCATTGAAGCTTTCCTCAAATGTACTAGCTTATGTTTCTGATTCTGAGTTCATGCAGAAGTTTATCAATATGCAAGATGCTATATTACGCAGCCTGTATGACGATGATCTAAGTGTTGTTCAAGCTGCTTTATCCATAGAAGGACTAGCTGCTGTTGCCAATCCTGATAGCCTGTTAAAAGCATATGATGGCGTGCTCACCAAATGCATCAAAATCATTAACAAAGGTGTGCATTCTTCAATGTCTGCTTGTTTTTTTTGGCCCAATTGGGTGAGTTTTTTTATTATTTATTTCTAGGGAAGAGGTCTGCAGAATTATTTATATTGCCTTCTACCTGTTTCTATACATGAGATCTATCTATAGCCAGTGCATAGTGCGCTTTAAATATAAAGCACAGGTAAAAACTAATTTATTCATGAAGGTTTTTAGATAATGAGATCAGCATTGACAGAAAGTGCATCCATTGATGTCTTCTAGCCTAAACTACCAAACCAGATGTTTTATGCCCCTTCTTTTGCAGTATATTCATTGTAGCTGAGATTCATTAAGTTCTACACTGGTTTATATTTCTATGTTTTCCCTTGTTCTGAACCCTTATCTGTGATTTGATCTGAAATGTTCTACGGTACGGACGTACGGTGATATACCTCATTGCAAAGTATTTTTGTAATCATGGCTATAAGAATTTTGTTTATGATTCTCCAGGTGGTTCAAAAGCATCAAAAGCTTCTGATGTTGCTGTTTCTTGCTTGGAAAAGCTGGTAACGGAATACCAATCGCATCATATGGAACATGCCAAGGATATAGCTACATTAGTGTTTCGTCTCCTTATTGTTCACCCCAAGGTTACCTAGTTATCTTCCATTACTTTATCTACCCTTTTGTACTATCCTGTGTTGATTCTAACTTTCAGTGTTGAAATGGAATACAGACCCTTAGGGTGAACTTAAAGGCCTTGGAGCTAGCTAAGAAAATACAGTGGGAGTTCTACACAAGTAGTTCTCTTGTATATGATGGGGTCAATTTTGATAAAATGAAGGTGAGGTTTCTTACTGGCCAGATTAATTGTGCCTCTTGCTATGCTGTGTTGATCTTTAGTGTAAGCCTATAATATGGACACAATGTAAGCCTATCATATGAACACAAGTGTGTCCCCACCCTCCCAGCATTTGTGCATGATTGCTCTTATTCTTAATGCCCATATCTTGAACCCTTAGATGACAGGTCCACACATGGTTAGAAATGTGAGGCTGTGCTTTTTATGATTGAAATGTCTATTTTCTTGATGTTTCGATCTATATGATCATATTTTGTTCTGTATATTTGTATGTAATTCTTCTACCCACTATGTTGTTACAGAACATGAGTGCAGACTCCATTGCTTCTATTAACATGAAGAACATCAAAGCTTTTGCTGAAACTTTCCTAGCAGACCCAAATAAGCATGTGGAGTGGTTGGCTAACTCTGGAAGTGGAAGTAGATTTTCTAAAACTTTGTTTCTACTCATAGTATTGCAAACACTTGTTTCCACAGAAGGTATGCCCATCTTTGCTGTTCACTTCGCTATACCATTCTGGTAGAACTTATGATGGTTGCAATAAAAAAACTGTTCTAATTATTATCTATTATCATGTGCTAATGAGAATGCTGTTATTTGCTCCGTGAAATCCTTAACAATTGTCAATTCTTTCTCTTGGTATAGCACCTGTCATCTAATAGTTCTTACCTCCCTTGCGCATGTATACTAAAAAAATATCTCTTGAATGATATAAATGCTGTATATAACAGACTCCTGTGATCCTGATATGTTGGCTTCTGTGCTAAGACAACCATATAGGATGACTATTTGTTTCTTTTCAGTTTTGGATCAGCAGGTGAATCTTTGTCATGCTTGTTTGCCAGTCCTGAAGGATGAATGGCATAACATACAGCCCAAAGATAGTGGTGTTGGCGATGAGGTATTTGTTCTTTACTTTACCATTCAATGTTGAATGATATGCCAATATTGTAAGGCTATAAACTTTACTTTTTTTTGTTTTGCAGATCAGCATTGGCAACCTTGAGATGTGCAGTTTAGAATTGGTGAAGCATTTTTTCAACAGAGATACAGAGGCGTTGAATGTTAGAATCCTTGTCTGTATATTTTGGGGTATCCTAAGGGTGCAGTCCTCCTGTTTTAAGCAGAATCCTGTGGTATGTAACTGTCAAGCAATAGCAATTTCTTCCTATTCTTCTCACTTCCCTTTGGAGAATATGTCATCTGTTTGCTATATTTCTGTTATATATATCCAGGTTGGTGGTGGTGGAAACACAATGCTGGATGATTTGTTTCTCTTCTTCCTTGTATCACCTGCCAAAAATATCTTCCAGAAGCACCTACAGTATCTTGTTGCTAATTGCATTGGTGCACCTTTTCAATTTATTTCGAAGTACTTTCTGGATGAAGGTTTGCTACATTGTTCTCCCCCTTAAGCAAAGCTTATTCTGTTACTCTACCAGACTAAGCATGTGGTTGATGAGTATTTTTCATTCTTAGCGTTGTGCTTTTGTCTAAACTTGATATTTTATACTTTGACTTTGTTTTTAGGAGCATAGTTTTCTATTGTTTTGCAGTCAAACAACCTATAATATGTTCTTAATAATTGTTCTATCAGGCTGTAATTTCTCCTTTTTGGGCAATTATTAGTGACGCCCATGGTTTCCATTGTTCCACATCCCAACAGCAAATAGTGTTTTTTAGTTTTTCAAAATATAACAACAAGATATTGCAATTATTGTATGGATTATCAGTATCCATTAAATATGATACCAAAAAAAGTGTAGCAGTCATATAGTTGTGGATTGGCTGGATCCTTAGCGATCTAGACCTGGCTAACCCTTAACCAGGTGTTTCCAAAAATGGTCATATGTCACCCAGTGTATAATGACCTCACTAATGAATCAATGATATTAAGATAGGGGTTTGCCCACCAATCCAGCATCAATCATAACCTCAAGTTACAAGGGAGAACCCTGGCAACCTGAGGGTGATCAGGCCTTATCTCGCTGTCACTATTTCGTCTGCATACTGCATGTCTACATTGCATGTACTAGTTCTATTTGGTTTTATTTACTAGTAAACAATTAAGGATCGAACTTCTGCAAGTGCTTACAACATTACTTAATGTGTAGTATAGTATGGCCACAATTTTTTTTCCTCTTGTGTGTTTTTTTTAAAGGGTGCTTGCAATGTAGACATGGGCTCAAGGGGACACCAGAATCATTCTATTCCTCTTGTTAAATGCCTGTGTTTTTGCAATGGTTTTTTTATTTACATAATATCATATTACCCAGCACCCAGCGTGTTGAGCTGTCACTTTCTAAACTTGGCGTGCCCTTAGATGCTCCATGGCCTGTGGCACTCAGCCATGCTTCATGGGAGCTCACATTGCACATTTTTATAGCGCTTGACCCTCACAACACCCTTTTCTCTGCCTTGATGATGATGACTGACTGAGTTCCATCGCTGCAAGTGTTACACCTCCATCGTCTTGTCTTTCATTGTTGTAACCAAGTTCATTGGTGGCCGTTTTCTCTTCTAATATTTTAATGTAACTCGTTATTCTTTAAGCAACTTATCCATCCCTTTATATTCATCTTTTGTAAATTATTGATGACAATCCTGAAGTTTATGTAGATTTATCAGAAAGAGTCCAAGTGGAGAGTCTTGTTGTGCTTGCATCTATTTGTTCCAAGTGCGCTTCCTCTGAAAGTAATAGCTTGGATGAAAGCATCTGTATGCAACTTCTACTAGGCTTTCCTTCCATTATTCTCCCACTTGCTCATGGTAACAAGGTATGAATACACCCCCAATACTTTTTGTGTCTGGTAATCTGTGAGCTAGCTTGACGGCTCTTCTATCTAGATATTGAACATGTTTATTGTCTTGTTGTAGGATATAAGGTCATCTGCGATTAAGTGTATTGAGGGGTTATCTTTGGTGTGGCAGCGCTTGAGCACTTCTGTACCAAGAAATGGTCTGTTAGCCTTATCTTCATATTTATTTGCATGTGGACCAATTCGATGTCGATCTTTTTTATCTGAATCTAACATATACAGGAAACAACATCAAATTACCTCAATGCTTGTCATCTCCAACTTTCGGTAGTTTCCTTGACTTGTTGGTTAACCAAAAGACCATGATCTCCTCGGACGCAAAATTTCTTCCTGCATATATTTCATCTATGCTGAGCCCATGTAATGATATGCTGGTTCCTGAGAACCTCCATGAAAGGTTGTCCTGGTTTCATTCTTCTCCAGATACACTTCTCTTGTGTACTCATTATTAATTGGGGTGTAACACTTTTGTTCCTATTATCAGATTTGACCAGCATACAAAGGATACTATTCTTACTTTCATCTTGCGCTCTGCTTTGAAGCTCCCTCCTTACGGAAAGGTTGGTTGATCTGCATCTCAAGTCAAATCACTAAGTCAGTCTAGCCTACGAACACACTCCCACACATTATAATTCACTAACTTAACCCCAATCACTACCACAGAAGCAAATGCATATGCATGGGCACCTATTTTTTATGGTGGTTGATATTTTGGATCATGTTGCAGTTTATGGTTCTGTCAGTCCTGAAAGGAGTAGGAAGCATCTTATTTCATGCAGAAGATGTGAAGTCTTTGTTCTTTGATCTTCTGGACCGTCGTGATCAATATCAGAATCGACATAATTGCAAGCAGATACTATCCACCCATGAAATGCATACCTTGTGCTTGCTTTTGGAGGTAAACACATCATCATGATTTGTATATATGTCCATGGATGATGTTATATGTCGTCAAGTAGAATATCCATTATGCATATTTACTGCCGGTGTGTATTTTGTAGGTTTTGATCTCAACACCGGACGATGCAAATATTGGTTTTAACATGTTCGAACCTCTGATGAAAGCTTTAAAGGTGAGCAAAACCTTCTGTTAAGTACGGATATCAAAAATATCTTCTGGACTCAACTAATTGTATAGAACTTCAGGTTGATGCTTCGTCTCCAGGTGATCCTGTTGTTGTGATGCCATGTCTTACTGTCCTGCAGAATCTTGAACCAGGGTTCTTTGATAATTTAAAGGCTGATACTAAGGTGCTTTTTTTTGTCATTATATCATCCCACATTACATTTTATTTATTTTAGAACTAGTTGTTTGGTGCCATTTCATTTATCTGCACATCTTAACAGGAAAAAACTTGGAGCCCTTTTTTTTCCGTCTAGGATTTTTTCTTGTATATGCAACTAAATTACTCCGAATACAGTAATTTGCCACTGGATAATTTACTGAACAAAAGCAGCATATAATATATTTTTGGCATTGCTAAAGGTTATATTTGTAGCAAGTGATATTGTTACTCTTGCGTATCCATTTATGTTAACCCAATAAAAAATGTTGGATATGCAATTGTGCATCCTGTCTTAGTATATCACAATGTCATTTTTATATGACTGATATACCATGAGCCTATGAAATATGAGTGCAATTATGCTAATGGGTAATCATCACTTTTCCTGAATTTATTTTGAATTTGCTGCCATTCCTAGTTTTTTTTTGTGTTATATACTGTATAACTAGCTAGGTCTCACTTTGTCACATGTTTGGTTCTGATATTATTTATACTTTTGGACATAATTTGATCTTATAAATGTTATAATTTCTGACATTTATGTGATCATAAATGAGGTTACTTTGGCATATGTTTGTACCTGTCGAGACTATCATTTCTGCCAGATATATGCTTTTTTTGTTTGGAAGTTAGTAGATCAGGTAAACATGAACCTTTTAACTATTCTTATTTAGGTAACATGCTTTTGCAGGACAAAGTTGTTGGACGCCTTATTTCCTTGGTTCGAACTGAGAGTTTCGAAGTTCGAAATGCCGCACGGGATGCTTTACTGCGTATTAATGTTTGTCTCTATGCCCTTTTCTTTATTTTTATATTTTCCAGAAGATCAATACATCTTGTTAGAGTAAATAGGAATAGTACCACATTGCCTAGCCACATGAGGTGTTAGTCCTATGTACCCTATATAATCAGCCCATGAGGCCCAATGCAATATATTCAATATTCCACCAATTATATCCTCTTTCATGGTATCTTTCGCCTAGGTTTAGATCCTAACTCTAGCCGCCACCGCTTCCGCCGCGCGCCCCCGGGAGGGATCGATCTCCGCCGGGGGCAGCGCCCCTGTTTAGGCGCCCGATGCTATTGATCCGGCTGCCATCGTCATCGTCGCGCAGCAGATCGGGATCTTCCCCCGTCGTCGTGTTGTCGCCGCCTCGTCCCTGGGTTCGTCGTCAGGCTGTCGTCGTCGACACCTTCCCGATCTTCGTCGCATGATTTTTCTTTTCCCGATCAGAGATCGGGTTGCGTCGCCCTGCCGTTCATTGCTGCATCGTCATCAACACTCCTGAGAATGAGGTTCTCGCTGCGCCCTCCCAGGCTGCAGTGCCGACGCTCGTGGTCACGCCATCACCGCTAGTGTCGCCGCCCTTTTCAGGCAGTGGCGCCACCCATGTTGTCGGTCCTCGTCACGCTGGCTCTTGATCCAAGTTTGCGCCCACTGCCGCAAGCTCGCGGACACCGCCACTGGTGTTGCTGAAGAAAGATGTATGTGCGTTTGTTGACACGTCCAAGCTGCACCATCTACCTTCACCATCTAGTCGGCTCATCGTCCTGCTGAACATGCCAGCAAGAAGCTGCTGATTTTGTACACTCGTGTGCCTCCATTGACGCCTTGGATCCGCACCTCCTCCACGGCTTCGACCACCTCCACCTCGACCTCGGCTACTTCGGCACTAAGGGGCTATCAGCTGCATGAGCTACTCCAGTCGAAGCATTCGCACCAGCGTTCCGACTGTGGGGGGATGTCTCTATTGTTCTCCAGTCTATTCGTTCGTGTTGCTACCGCTACGACTGCGGTGGGATGTTAGAGTAAATAGGAATAGTACCACATTGCCTAGCCACATGAGGTGTTAGTTCTATGTACCCTATATAATCAGCCCATGAGGCCCAATGCAATATATTCAATATTCCACATGCCGAAGTCGACGCAGTCAGGGCCGTCGAAGATGTAGACAAAAGGTGACGATGCAATCGAGGCAGACGAGGCGGGAACGGGAGGGTCGATGCCAAAGTCGATGCAGTCAAAGCCACCTGTGCGCCGATGCGCTGGTTGGATTTGCCAGACCCAGCAGCGCGTCGGGGACGAAAGCACGCGTCGATGTTGCCAATACCGGGCGTACAAGGGAGAGGGCCCCAACCACGGTAACGTGACGTGGTTGTGCTGGACGAAGAAGCAATGCGGTAGAGAACACGTCGGCGAGCATGGCTCAGGGACGACGCGAGGGGTGGCCGCGAGCAGGGCTCAGCGACGGCGCATGTAGTGGCAGCTCGATGACGAAGACCCAATCAGCAGGACAAAGACCCTGTGCAGACGAACGACGCAACAAAGATTGCGCAGCACAGATGTCGATGCACAGGGGACGGCGATGTAGATGCAACGGCGAAGCGGACACACGGGCGGCGATGCTACGGCCCGATGAGGTGACACAGCAGCAAGCATGCAGCCCCGTTGCTCAGAGAAGATGCGTGTACGACTCGGCGCGATGCCGGAGTAGTACGCGCGAGGTCGACGAGCGATGGGCGACTCAATCCCGATCAGTGATCGGGCAAACCAAAAAGATACAGCAGCAGGAGATCGGGTGTACCTAGCTCGATCGGACTGTGCGGGGCGCATGGCGTGTCTTGGACGCGCAGGGTCGAAGACGTCGACGCAGATGGGGTTGACGTGGTGGAGATGGGCAGATCCGCACGATAACAGCGACATGCTGGATCTGACTGCCTCCATGGCAGCCCATGATCGAGGCGTGTTGCACCAATTATATTCTCCTTCACATCTGTTCTGTTGCTTAAGTGTTTCTTCCTGTCCTGGAATTTACTATCCCTGTATTCGATGTTTACTGTTATATATTCTTTTTACATTTTTGCTTGTGGCAGGTTCATTCTTCCACTTTGGTCAACTTTATTGAATTGATTTTAGCACATGGTGGCACAAGAGGACATTCAAAAAGGATAAAGAAAAATGAAGATCGTAATCTTGACGTTTCTTGCAGTTTTGAGGAGATATTTGGAGAAAACTCTGTAGCTTCTATTCTTGTTTCTCTTCTAGATATCATCTTTCTTAAGAAAGATGTGAAGCAAAGGTTTGGAACTATATATCTATTTTGGTGTAGTACCCTATGTTGTCTATCGCTGACATCTCACCCTCATGCAGATCGTGTTTATTGCAACCTCTTTTCCAGATTCTATCGAAGCTCCTTTCTGATCAATGGATATCAGTAATTGTTAGTCAGTATAACAACCAACAAGATACCTCATCTGAAATCCCTGATTTATCCAGTTTTGTAAAAGAAGTTCAACACTTGATACTGCTGGCCCTCAAAGATATTACAGATACACTACAATCGGGTCACCATGTACTTGCTTTTCTTATTTTCATTTGATCACTCCAGTTGTTATTTTGAGGTTCCTTTATTTGTTTGGATTTATGGATTACATATCTTCCTGCAGGATCCAATGTTCAGCAGCTCCAATGTAGGTCTTCTTATTGATTGTGTACGGTCCATCAACGATGTAGGAACTCGGAATCATGGCTTTTCCTTGATAGCTTCTTTGGGAAAGGCTTGCCCACAACTGGTCTCAGAAAGTATTGTTGATTTATTTGTCGCTATTGGGGATGCTATTAAACAGGTCTGTTTAAATTTTCTGGGGGCACATATGATCTTTCTGCAGTCCATTATTGACAAACCTTCATTTCAGAATGGAGTTTCTTTTTAAATTCTTATTCTAGGAGATTTCTTTCTGTGTATTGATTTATACTACCACAATCATAATCTTTGCCTATGTTTATTTTGATCTTGAAATAGATCCACTTTTAATGTATTTTCTGATTTGTTTGTGAAAGTAATGCTACACAAATCCTTTTGGTTTCCCAGTAACACCTCTTTTCTTCCTGTGTCTGATATTTGCAGGATGACAGCCACTCACAACGTGTTTTGGAGGATTTATTATCTGTCTTAGTCCCATGTTGGTTGTCAAGGACCACAAGTATCGAAAAGCTTCTTCAGGTTCTCTATAGTTTCCCTTGAAGTTCCTTTCTGTTTTTCATTTTCTTGAACAGCAATGCATTAAAAGGTTTTGCACCGTTGCTGTTGCAGATATTCATTAAAGCTTTAGCAGATGTGCCTGAACATAGGCGATTGACACTCATGGTTTACCTCTTAAGGTAGTTTTCTATCCTAAGTTCATTAATATTCTTTTATTTTCTTACTCTATCCCAAAATGAATTGCATTCTAGTTTTATCCTAGGTTAAACTATCTTAAGTTTGACTAAGTTTATGCAAAGAATACTGATATTTATATTACTAAATAAGTGTCATTAGATTCGTCATGAAATGTAGTTTCATGATATACTTATTTGGTTTCGTAAATGTTAATAATCTTCTATATAAACTTGGTCCAACATAAAGTAATTTGAGATAAGACAGACTGATGACAGCTAAAGTGTGATTCTTTTTTGGACAGAGGTAGCATATGGCTAACTAGCTGAATTTATTATACTATTTTCAGGACCTTGGGGAAGGAAAATAATTTGAGTACTGTTATCATGCATCTATTACACTCGTTGGTTGAGCGGATTTCACTCTCTTTTTCTGAACATCATGGTCATGGGAGCGATTATAGATTGGCTATGTCACAGGAGTGGGAGTATGGATTGGCAGTCAATGTGACCGACCAATTTTCCTATAAATTATGGTTTCCTTGTTTGAGTAAGCTACTAAATGACATCAGGGTTCATGAGAAGCAAGATCTATATCTTATGCTACATTTGGCAATGAGGCTTATTCTATTTAAGTTGCAAGATACAGAATTGATTTTTGAACTTGAATCTGAGGAAGCTGCTAATTTTATCCAGGTAGCTCATTTGATTGAACTATTGCTCTATTATCGTTTTTCTCTATGATATGTTCTATTTTTGTTCTATGACTATGAGTCTAATTAGTATTTTTTTTGTCTTATTCATTTACTGGCAAGTTACTAGTGAACTCCACAAATTGTTTAGTCTTTATTTTTATGTGCTGTCTTCTTTTGCCTCTTGTAGGGTTCTCTTGGGGCACTTATGGAGGAAGTTGTCTTGTGTGGTGTGTATGCCAGAAATAAAAAAAGAGATATTTCTAGTGACATTACTAAAGAAGTCAGAGATTTTGCAAATACAATACTCAAAACTATTACATCATGGATGAGTGCTTCGACATATTTGACAGGAATTACTCGGCTGTTGGATCATTCAGATAGTCATGTGAAAAGAAAGGTACTTGTTGGTTAGCAGATTTTTTGTTCTATTGGTTATGTTGTAATTTTCACTAATTGGTTTCCTTGGAAGCTATCTTTTTCCCTATGTGATCGCAATTGATTTGTACTTCTCTACAGACACTTGGGATGTTGTCTGAAACGGCCAGAGGAAACAGTTTGGTCCAGAAGAATCAAAGGAAAGCACAAAAACTGAAGCATATATCTGGTACTACTGCTATTAAAGTAGACAAGAGCTCTGGTCCTTATTTCAGCAAATTGTGCTTAAAGATTCTGGAGTTGATTGACAGAGATGGTCATTCTGACACTTCAGTGAAAATCGCTGCTATTTCTTCGCTTGAAACACTAGCAAAAGAATATCCCTCTTATAATCCTGTTTATAGCAACTGCCTTGCAACAATCATTGATCAAATTGGCTCTGATGAGGCAGCTGTGTCTTCTGCGTTAATTCATACTGTGGGCTCTCTGATAAATGTGATTGGATTAAAAGCATTACCACAACTCCCATTAATCATGAAAAATATAATGCTAATATCACATCAAATTTCATGTTGCCCTAGTGGAAATTATGCTCATGGTTCCACTAGAACTGCCGCTGAACTTTCTAACCAAGACATTGCTGTGCTGCTATCTGCACTGACAACAATTGAGGTGATTGTGGAAAAGCTGGGTGAATTTGTTAATCCATATTTGAAGGAAATACTTGATCTGGTAGTGCTGCATCCTGAGTGTAGCACTCAAATGCATCCCAAATTAGATGCAAAAGCAGCACATGTTCGAGAGCTACTCACTGTAAACGTTCCAGTATGTTCCATCTAAATTTATTCGTTTCTTTTCTTTTGTCATATATGATGAGACAAACATGTCTACTTCTCCTTGGATCTCATCAAGTTATTGGCTGCAGGTCCGGCTTATCCTCTCACCTTTACTGAATCTGTACTCCCTTGCTGCAAATTGTGGAGATGCAAGTCTTTCGTTGGCATTCAATATGCTTGCTAGTCTAGTTGGTACAATGGACCGGCTGGCTGTAGGAACTTACCATTCGAAAATATATGAACATTGTTTAGCAGCTCTTGATCTCCGTCGCCAACACCCTGACTCTTTGAAGAATATAAATATGGTGGAGCAAAGTATTATTCATGCCATAATCTCTCTTTCCATGAAGCTTACAGAGGGCACTTTTAGGCCACTTTTTCTTCGCACTTTGGAATGGGCTGAGTCTGAAGTTGATGAGTCCTCATCAAAGAAAAGTATGGACCGTGCAATTGTTTTCTACAAATTGGTTAACAAACTTGCTGAAAAACACAGGTACCTTCATTACTGCATTAAATACTGTATCCTAAGTTATGTTCAGAGCATACTTCAGAGCTTGATTTCACCTTCCTTTAACTCAGTATCGACGCTATTGGTCTGTTGTATAAGCTATTCATTATTAACAACCTCAACTAAAGCATGCTTTTGTCAACAACTATCAGCTGCCATATATTTTCTGTCCCTTGATTATTTAATTTGTCTGTGAAGGTCCTTATTCACACCTTACTTCAAGTATCTACTTGAGGGATCTGTACAGTATCTTTCCGAAGATGATGCTTTGGCTGGTTCAAAGCAAAAGAAGAAGAAGAAGAAGACCAAACTTGAAGATGTTCAAGTTGGACAGAAGGATAAACTATTGGGGTTAAAACTGTGGAATTTAAGAGCTCTAGTTTTGGAATCCTTACACAAATGTTTCCTCTATGATAATGACCAGAAGATCCTTGATTCCTCTAATTTCCAGGTTAGTTGGTTCATAGTACAAGTGTTTCTTTTTTTGTTGCTGTGGCATGCTTTTGCGAGTGACCTTTCATGTTCTGTTATCATTCTTTGTTCCTATGATATTAACACCATCTGCCTTCAACCCATGCAGTTTTTCCCAGTGATATGTTTGTATTTTAATATACTTTTGGTGTTTGCAGGTTCTTTTGAAACCTATTGTCTCCCAGTTTGTTGTGGAACCACCAGAATCTATTGAATCAGTTCCTGATGCTCCATCAGTTGAAGAAGTAGATGAAACTATTATTTTGTGCTTGGGCCAAATGGCAGTCACTGCACGGTCAGACGTTCTTTGGAAGCCTCTTAACCATGAGGTGGGAATCTCTTTAAGGTTTTCAGATTTTTTGCCTAATAACTTAGTGATATATATACCTGCAGTAACTAAAGTAATTCTGTAGCTCACAGGATTTATAGGGTACCCTAATATAAAGAAATAGTGTGTACAGGATTTATCGTTGACTCCCTCAGTCTTACAACTTTCTCATAAAATTGCAGGTGCTGATGCAGACCAGGAGTGATAAAGTTCGCCCCAAAATGCTGGGCCTGAAGGTTATCAGGTACATGGTCCAACATCTGAAGGAGGAATACGTCGTTCTCCTACCAGAGACCATCCCGTTCCTGGGTGAATTGCTCGAGGATGTGGAGCTTCCTGTTAAGACACTGTCGCAGGAGATCTTGAAAGAGATGGAAACCCTCAGCGGTGAAAGCCTCCGGCAGTACCTGTGAGGCCTCAGCTCCTCGCAACAGTACCCTTTAGTTGATGAACTGTAGAACATCTGCTCGTTTCCTGTAGATGAACAGCACAATAGGTTTGCATATTTGTCTGATGCCGGGAAACTGAAGTCACATGTTGTTGTCTTCATGCAAGACAAGTGCAATTAACCAAACCTTCAAGGAGACAACAAAATTATAAATTTCCAAGTTGAAAGCACATTATGTTCTTGGATGGGTTTCTATCTACTTACGTAGGAAGTATACTCTACTTTTTCTATACAACGCTTGCTGCTCCAAATGCTCTAATACAATGTCGGCCAGCACGCTCTTGCCCAAGTGCCTGCGTGACGGGGTGGCTGCGGCGGTGTGTCAGGCCTGCTTTATTATTGGATTCTTTGATACTGATGGTAATGGTGATTTTGTGAGCTGCAGCACCGGTTCTGCCTCCGACACTGGCTAGAGCGAGGTGTCTTCGTCTCGGTCTTGGTCACGCACTCACGATATATATATATATTCCTAGTAGAGCTGTTCAGAGTTCAGAGACTGCGTGTTTGTCTATATATTCGCTTAGTGAACATATGCTGCTTAGCCCACGAAATTTGGCAATCTATAACATTCCAACATGTCGTCCACCTCTTGTCACCACCGCAAGCCACCACTACTGGCGTTTCTCATTCACGTATTCATAGGAATGCAACTCTCCTACTCGCTTGGCACCTCCTACAGCAATCAAACTACTCCCTCCGTTCCAAATTATAAGTCACTTTGATTTTTTTTTCATCCATTTTGCTATACACCTAGACATATTCCTATATCTAGATTCATAACAAAATGGATGTACCAAAAAAGTCAAAACGACTTATAATTTGGAACGGAGGGAGTACTTCTCTTTCCTATACACCTAGACATATTCCTATATCTAGATTCATAACAAAATAGATGTACCAAAAAAGTCAAAACGACTTATAATTTGGAACGGAGGGAGTACTTCCCTTTCCCTGCCAGTCCGTTGCCGGCCGGACCAGGCATCGGCGCTGCTCCGGCTGAAGAGTTCCTTCTACACCGACGGCTGGGGTCCCTTTGATAGTGGGGACGTATGCACTGCCCTTGCATCATGGCAGCCTGGCACGGACTGCTGTGGCTGGGAGGGTATTCGCTGCGGCCATGCCGACGGCCGCGTGACCACCCTTGACCTGGGTCATTGCGGGTTAGAGAGTGGCATCCTGCACCCTGCACTTTTTGATCTAACCTCCCTCAGGCATCTGGACCTTTCATGGAACAGCTTCAATGGCTCACAACTCCCTGCCCATGGGTTTAAACGACTCACTGACCTTGTTCATCTCAACCTCTTTACATGTGGATTTGATGGCCAGATACCACATGCAATAGGACAGCTCACCAAATTGGTAACCCTAGACCTCTCTACTAAAATGTATCTTTTTGATGAATATGATGAATTTTACGCCCTTGCTTGCTGGTCACCTCAGTGGGAGCTGGTAGAGCCAAATATCGCATCATTAGTTGCCAACCTTAGTAATCTGAAACAGCTTTACCTTGGCATAGTCGATTTGTCTGGCAACGGGCCATTTTGGTGCAATACCTTCGCTAATTCCACTCCTGAACTTGAGATTCTTAGCTTACCACTTTGCAATCTCTATGGTTCAGTTTGTGAATCACTGTCCAGCATAACCCCGCTCACTGAGATTAACTTACAGTATAATGGCTTGCAAGGTCCAATTCCGAAGTCCTTCGCTGATCTACCTTCCCTTAGTGTTCTTCAACTTACCAAAAATGATCTTGAAGGATGGTTCCCATCAAGGATCTTTCAAAACAAAAACTTAACAATTATTGATATTACTTATAACTTCAAATTATCTGGATCATTGCCCCTGAATTTCTCATCAAATAGTATTTTGACGGATTTGCTTGTCAGTAGCATCAACTTCTCTGGTCCCATTTCGAGTTCCCTAAGCAACCTTAAATCTTTGAACAAATTGGGTCTTGCAGCAGTAGACTTCTCCCACAAGCTTCCGTCCTCAATTGGTGATCTAAGATCTTTAAGCTCATTACAGGTATCTGGGGCTGGTGTAGTGGGAGGAATACCATCTTGGGTTGCAAATTTAACTTCTTTGGAATGGCTCCAGTTCTCTGACTGTAGCTTGTCTGGAGAGGTACCTGCTTCCATAGGAAATCTTAAGAACTTAACCAGATTACAATTATACAATTGCAATTTTTCTGGCACACTACCACCGCAGATATTTAACTTAACTCAACTGGAATTCTTATATCTTCATTCAAACAACTTCCATGGTATAGTAGAACTCGGCTCATTCTGGAAACTAACTGAACTATCGTCTTTGAGCCTGTCAAACAACAAACTCACTGTAGTTGTAGATGAAGAAGGTAATTCTTCAGCCGTCATTCAGATGAATATTTTGCACCTATCAGCTTGTAACATATCCAAGTTCCCAAGTGCCTTGAGGTATATGCATTATGTTCAATATCTTGACCTTTCAGACAACCAAATCCATGGTGCTATACCTCATTGGGCATGGGAAAATTGGAGCCAAATGACAGTTCTAAACTTATCACACAACAAATTCAGTAGTATAGAACATGGCTCTCTAAATCTTAATGTTATATCGATTGTTGATCTTAGTTTTAACCAACTCGAAGGTCCCATACCTCTACCTGGACCTGATACTCAGCAGCTTGATTGCTCAAACAATCGGTTCTCATCCATGGCACTTAATTTCGGTTTTCAAGCTAGTAGTATTTCATCTTTCAAGGCCAATGCAAATAACCTCTCAGGAAAAATCCCACAAGCCATATGTGAAGCAAAGAATTTGATACTCATTGATCTCTCCGACAACAGTTTGAGTGGTTCCATCCCATCTTGTTTTGATGGAAGGTACCGTGACTGTATTAAACCTGAAAAGAAATCAATTACATGGAGAGTTGCCAAATAATGTGAACCAAAGTTGCGCATTCAAGGAATTTGATATTAGTGTCAATCAGATAGAGGGAAAGTTACCGAGATCCCTAGTTGCTTGCAGAGACTTGGAGGTCTTCAACATCGGAAATAATCATATCAATGATACTTTTCCATGTTGGATGAGTATGCTTCCGAAACTTCAGGTGCTTATTTTGAAATCCAACAAGTTTGTCGGAGAGGTGGGGCGTTCTGCATTAGGAGATAAAGGGAATGAAGAAGTCATGCTTTCCACGATTTTGGAGACCCTTGTACAAATTGATGTTTCAGACAACAAATTCCATGGTGCAATCCCAAAGTCAATTGGTGATCTTGGTCTACTAAATGGCATAAACATGTCACACAATGCTTTCACTGGCCCAATCCCACCTCACTTTGGTGATCTGAATCAACTCGAGTCATTGGATCTCTCTTCAAATAATCTCTCGGGAGAGATCCCACAGGGATTAGCATCGCTGAACTTCCTCTCAATGTTGAACCTGTCCTACAACGAGCTAGCGGGGAGAATACCAGATTCACCTCATTTCTTGACATTTACAAATCTCTCGTTCCTGGGCAACATTGGCCTCTGTGGATTTCAGGTGTCCAGAGCATGCAACAACACAACACCTTATGTGCAGCTACACCATTCAGAGAAGAAATCAGTAGACCTTTTATTGTTCCTTTTTACCGGACTGGGATTTGGCGTCGGATTCGCAATCGCAGTTGTCCTGACTTGTGGAATTCGTGTTAGGAGGAGATCCCAGAACCACATATTTCTGTGCTGCAAGAAAGTCCTGTTCTTCATGTAGATGGCCTGCGAATGCAAATAGAAATGCCTCTGCATTAGCGAGTATATTGCTATGTTTGTATCATCAATAATGATGTACTGTATGTTTGAACCCTGTAAGTGTAAAAGGCGAAGAGCGCAGGATGACTATAGCCTGTCCAATTCACCATACACCATATATTCAGACCCCATTTTCAGGTATTATTTTGGCTTCATTTATTCAGAGCACGCATGTCATGGTTAGATTGTGCCCTCACACTGTCGGTGAACTTAGGCACCGGGACCTTAACTGAAGGAGCTCCTGCCAATTTTTCAAAAAGAAAAAAAAAACTTAGGCACGTATGTGTATCCATGTTGCATAGCTGAAAAAATGCAGAGTCGCAGACTGAGTTGATGAGTTGTGTCATAAAAAATGGTGAGAATATAGCTGCGAACCTAAGATCTTTTGTGTAATTTTATATTTTACTAGGATAATGCCCGTGCGTTGCAACGGGAAAAACAATGCCACGATAATTAGAGTTCGAACACGTGTTACATGTGTTTTCATGAAGCATGAATGATTATAATATACTAAGTCAAGTTTTGATGTGAAATCGAGATAATCTTAGTTGATACTGTAAAAATTGTGTCCGTTAAGACTATCTATTTCTAGGACGTTTTATCCATGATACATATAAGATAGCCTTGTAGTTTTACGGGAACTAAAATCTCTTAAAATTTCTATCATAACACAATAACCAAATCACTTGAAATGTGTAACTTTATATAAATTTTAAATTGCAAAGCACATATGACCTTAACAAAGACTGCTATTATAAGATTCAAAACTAAAATTGACACATAAATCTTAGACTGCTATTATCAGATCCAACTGTTCCTATTGGAAATCAAGCTGACGTTGTTCAAAAGTCAAGCACAAGACAAAAAGTCCATCATGCTTGATAATTATAATATAGTTCTGGTATACTAATAGTATTTATCAAGCACAAGAACTGTATAATTAATTCATTAGAGGTACACATTTGATTTTCAATTGGTAGGTGTGCATATGACAATATATATGCAGTTCTCACTATACTTGAATGCATCCCTGTAAGTGGCGGCATCCGATTACATAACCCAATTGCACATCCCAGAATGCGTCAGTTTGATTGCATAAAACCAATTTTGATTTGGACTAACACTTGGTAGGGATGCATTCAGACTACATAAACCCAGTACTTTAACTCGTGAGATTTCAGATGTGCACTCTAGTGCTGCTGCTGCTGCAACATGGACACAAAACAATATAAAACATGATGACTATATATAATGATCCAATTGACAAGCCTTCCTAGAGCACATGCAAAAAATGACATGTTGCTATTTGATTCACAATATCATATGTGTAACAAATAGCACATTCTAAGGCCACTATCAATCGCCTAGAACAATGATCTCCCAAAAATTCATGAACAAAACAAAAATATAAACCTGTCTATTTCATTTGCACTGTGCAGGATCTGATAATAGAGTTTGAGACAAAAGCAGCATCAGGAGCTGCTTCTGTGAGATCTAAGAATTTTGTATTTTTGCCACCACCATCATGTGGCTTCACAAAATTGCTATAATCAAGGTTGACTTCGCAAAATTGTCACTAATTGCTCGATGACTCCTAGAGTGCCATATCATTTTGCCTTATTTAGTCATCTTTATTTTCTTTTCCTAATATTAGGCACCTGAATTGACAGAACTGCCTGTACACCATACATCTGCCATGGGCAAAATAGAGGGGATATGGCAGGAGTGACTGGCATGAGCCAGAGCTACACAATCCAGTGGTGCTTCACTTCATGAACGGGGTGAGGTTACAGATTCTAGAGAGGAGTCACGTAGAATGACGCATCGTGCTATATTTGCATCAATTGAAACTTCAAAAGGGAAAAGAAGAGACATGCATGATAGAGCTGAGAACCGAATCTCGACGCGATGGCGGCACACACACCCCCTAGCCTGCCCGCGTGCTCGCGGCGTTAACCCCTGCGCCGAGGCCCGTGCATCGGGGTGGGAGTGGGACTGCAACTCCTCCGATGCGGATCCGAATTCCGATTCCGAAGGCCCAAGGTGTTAGTAGGAGATGGAGATTGAGGCCTTCCTTGCGCGGCAGGCGTGGGGAAGCTGCTGATCGGACGGAATAGAGAAGGATTGAGAGGGGGAAATGGTAATCCGGGTAGGTATTGCTGTTGCGTCCCCTGTTCCCTCTCCTCCGGCCAGGTTGTCCTATAAATAAAATCAATAGGCTGCGTCCCCTCCAGCTCCAGGTTGAGAGGCGGGCACAAATAATCCAAATCCCGATCTATCTGATGGAGGACGACGTCGGCGAGAAGATTAGGCCAAATACTGGCGCTGCTCATCAACAGCAGCGGCGACGGCGAAGGGTGTGGGAGGCGAAGGATTGGACACCGGCGGAGTCGAGGGCTGCCATGCTGTTTATTCAGGCAGTGCTCGACAAGTCGAAAAAATATTTAGACAGGACCAAAGATTGGGAGGAGGTGGAGGATCAGTATCGCCGGGCCTGGGAGATTGGCGAGTACAACCGGAAGATGGAGCTCAAAGACAAGTCAACCTCAAGCTTGACGACGAGGACTAGATCAATGCAATGCGATGCGATCGAGAGGAAACCAACTTATTTTCGTATTAATCATTATTATTATATTCCCAGCCATGTGTTTCTGCTATTGCGTTGTTCGTCCTCGTTCACGAACAGGCCGATAAGATTCACTGTTAGCTTAATGTGTACGTGTGTGTTTTAATTTTTGTGAGCTTCTGGATTGTTTCAATGTTTCCTCTGTTGAGCTTTCACGTACGGTGGTTGGCTAAGTCTCAACGACTGAACCTGTAGCCTTTATGACTGAATGTTACCGTGTTTGCCATCAGAGTTTATTAGCTTTTGTTCAATAAGACTTGTGATGATGTTGGTTGTTATGAACAGTGAATACGAGAGTTCATAACCGATCGATCACATACAGTATGCAACATACTCAGGTCTTGTTAAGGATGTTATTATATTGATTTCTTAAAAATATATATTATTGTATTCATCTCTATCTATATGTGTTGGAGGTGGATAAAGATGAAATTTAGTTCAAGTTATACTCTAATCCACCTCAATACATGTGAATTAATACGAATCGGATTACATTCCAAGAAAGCCTCAATGATCTCCGGTTCGTTGGAAAAAAACCATAATGATGTCTTGCTCTCTGTTTCTGTTGAAACTTAGCGTCTTCAGAATGTATACATGTACAGCTAGGCCATGTGCAAAGGCTTTATGGTATGGCATGGTTGCACAACACAGTACGCACTGGATCACTACGATCTTAACATTTTGGCTAAATCATATTCTGTCGAAAACAATTCTGTCGCCACGTCGGACAAGACCAGGTTATGAACTTATGATTCGAGTCAGGAGAAAAACAACTAATTTGCTATTTGAAGCTAGGGAGAGCAATGTCTAGTTTTGGAATTTATTTGGAGGAAACACGGATTATATTCAGACCATAGCTCCGGCCGGAAGGTAGATAGTACAGTACTACACAACATTTTTGTTTTTTAACCTCAACTATTCACAAAATCCCTCTCTCGTGTAAAAAACCTGATTTTTATCTCGAGAAAATTTGTTGGTGCAAACCGCTTGTTAGTTGCAACAGTAAAAACCTTCTAGAAAAAAAACCATAAAAAACACTTGTTGGGATAAATTGAATTAAGCTGAGAGGCAAGTTGGATTACAATATTTTGTCCAAAAAACCTATTTTTTCAAAAAAAAATGTATGCAACTAAAAATCCTAAGATTTTGTTAATCTTAGAAATTTATTTTAGCTTGAAAATATATAAAATTGTTTCGCCAGCGACCAGAGGAGGCGCGCGACTGGGGCAGTTTCCTTTTTTGCCGGAAGGGGAGCCCTAGTGCAGGCATTCACGTGAGACCGGGCGAAGCGAAGGGTTGGCAGATGGTTTCGCGTCGCCTGTGGACGGAATCAATCCATATAAAACTAGCATTTCAACATAATAATAGCAAATAATTAAGTATCTCACTATTAGCAGGGCTAGTCCACTGCCGTATGCACTACAGCTCTTTTCTTCACCGTAGTTTTATGACAATGCACATGGGTAATTAAAGCCCTCGAACCATGGGGCGCATCGAGATTTGTGGTCTGTTCATCCAAAAAATACCTGTTCAGTATTTTACTCGGAAACCCGTGGATCCACAATCCCAATTCCCAAATTCCCAGTGCAGCAATTTTTCACCCCAGTTGTAATCATACTTGGCTAGCTATGACTATTGACCTTCTTCGAATGAAAAGAAATGAGAAAGGTGAACTGTACTCTACCCTGCATGAGCCACCGGATTCCCCACTCCTGTTTCTGTTTGACCCTTGCCAGTTCGCCACGCACGATGACACGATCCAGGGCCGGCCGGCAACAAAGAGCTGATGAGTAGTAATTTATAATATGCTCTTCAATCTTGAATAAATGCCCGAGATTATTTGTTTTGTTTAAAAAATGATGAGTTCACAAGCACTAAGCAGACACGAGAGCCAAGACAAAGAATCATTTTTGACAAATATTACTAGTTTGCGAGGTGCAACTCGATCTCATGCATGCCGTCTAGCTAGCCAACAATGAGGGAGCAGTACAGCAGCAAGCCGGCCGGCATCCGGCGGCACTATCGCCGCTGCGCGCCGGCAGCGCCCCACATCGCCGTCGCCTTCCTCCTCGTCGCGCTCAGCGTGCTCTACCTCGTCTTCGGCCCGACCAACTCCGAGCTCAACCTCACTCTCACCATGCCGCACGTCCACGTCGTGTTCAGCGAACCCGCCGTCGTCCCAGCGGCGCCTGCTGTCGCCACCGCGCCTCCGCCTGATCCCGGTAATGGCACTGACGACGAGGACCACGGCCTCCCGCCGCCTCGGCAGCTGACGGACCCGCCCTACTCGCTGGGCCGAGCCATCCTGGGCTACGACGAGCGGCGGTCCGCGTGGCTCGCGGCGCACCCGGAGGTGCAGGCGCAGGTGCAGCCGGCAGGGTGGCGGCCGCGGGTGCTGGTCGTGACGGGGTCGGCGCCGACCCGGTGCCCCGACCCCGACGGCGACCACCTGCTGCTTCGGGCGTTCAAGAACAAGGCGGACTACTGCCGCGTGCACGGCCTGGACGTGTTCTACAACGCGGCGTTCCTGGACGCCGAGATGTCCGGGTTCTGGGCGAAGCTGCCGCTGCTGCGGGCGCTGATGCTGGCGCACCCGGAGGTGGAGCTCCTCTGGTGGGTGGACTCCGACGCGGTGTTCACGGACATGGCGTTCGAGCCGCCATGGGAGAGGTACGAGCGCCACAACCTCGTGCTCCATGGCTGGCACGCCAAGGTGTTCGAGGAGAGGAGCTGGGTCGGCGTCAACACCGGGAGTTTCCTCATCCGTAACTGCCAGTGGTCGCTCGACCTCCTCGACGCGTGGGCACCCATGGGGTCGCGCGGCCCCGTCCGTGACAGCTACGGCGAGCTCTTCGCCCGGGAGCTCTCCGGGCGCCCGCCGTTCGAGGCCGACGACCAGTCGGCGCTCGTGTACCTGCTCCTCACGCAGCGGGGCAGGTGGGAGGACAAGACGTACATCGAGAGCACCTACGAGCTCAACGGCTTCTGGGAAGGGATAGTGGACACGTACGAGGAGCTGCGGCGGAAGGGGCGCCCCGACGGAGGCCTCGGCGACGACCGGTGGCCGTTCGTCACGCACTTCGTCGGGTGCAAGCCGTGCCGGCGGTACGCCGACAGCTACCCGGCGGACCGGTGCCGGCGCGGCATGGAGCGCGCGTTCAACTTCGCCGATGACCAGATAATGAGGCTGTACGGGTTCCAGCATGAGTCGCTCAACACCACCGCCGTGCAGCGCGTCGGGAACGAGACCGGCGGCCCGCTGGACGCCGACGATGAGGAGCTCCGCCGGCTATTGCACCCCACGTTCAGGGCTGCCAGGCTCACAAAGACGTAGTAGACTCCACGTTAGGGCCGGCCTTATGGTTGACTTGTTTTTCTCTCTCTCGCGCCCTCTCCCTTGTTACTCTGATATTCGACTCCATACTTTTTATGATCACAGTAGCAAGGGCATCTCCAGCAGTTCCCTAATATGTGTATTGGAATTGCCTAATATTATCTTTTGTTAATATTGGAGGAGTTGGTGCAGTAGTACCCTAATCTTCTCCACCAATACCCATGGGTTTTACAGGAGTGTAAAAGAAAATATGTTTGAAAAGTGGTCGTTAGGGTGGCATGTCCATCACTTAGGCACTTGTGTTAGCATTTTCAAAGCAATCTCAAGGGTCAAGTTAACATTCACTAGGTCCTATTTATACTACCATAAAATTTCACCACAATCAAACCATAGAAACTACAGTTATAAACTATTTTAATTAATTACAAAAAGAATATAGATATAAATCTACATAAAAATAAGAGTGTGGTATAAACCTATGCCCTAGAAACTTTTAACGTCATTCTATGCTAAATTGTTATCCCTAACAGCAACGCTAAAAGTGTGGTATAAAACTATGCTCCTAGAAATATGACAACCACAGTTATCCTGATTTTCCCCTTTTCATAGTTCGGGTATCTATACTAAACATAATTACGCGCTCCATTGTGTCTTGATTGGCAAAAACAAAATGGCCCTATCACTTATACCTTTGCCCTGAGCCTATTCTATTTCTCTTTCTCTTTTTTTTTCAAGTTAGAACACTTGTTCATCATGTTGTGGTCATTTGAGCACATGAGTGTCATCTAACTCCATCACTTGGATATTGACCAACCTAATTCTTCAGCTCTACTCTTTGATTCTCCGATGAAGTGATTCCATTGTATTCCTAGGAGCAGGCGCGTCCCGGGGAAATAGGAGGCCTGGTTTGAAAAATAAGTGAAGGCCTAATTTCTATTGCCAAAAAAAAAATACAAATATTGGTTTCTGATTTCTCAATTCCTATTTTCTATTATGATTTAAAGAAGACATAAATTGCAAGTTGTAACAATTACACTAAATTAATTTGTGTAAAAAACAAAGCACAAAAGATTAAAATGAAGGGCTTACGATCTTACATGAAAAAATAGACGCTGATGATAGACTGTTTCTTGGGAGGAAAAAAGTATGTTAGGATCATGGATTTATGTGCCTCACTAGGTAACGTTTATGTGCCAAAAAAGACAAATATGACTGATTTACTAATAAACAAAGTCTAAAATTATTATTATTATTATTATTATTATTATTATTATTATTATTATTATTATTATTATATAAATATAAAAGATACTTGGTAAATTTGGGGGTGGGCATGATTTTTTGGGGCCCAGCCCAGCCCAGTCGGTCGTACGTCCCGTATGGGCTCTCTGCGACGCCATGCTAGGAGGGAGCAGGCTAGGAAGCTGATGAGAATTGATTTTGCACTGATCTCCACCAGAATATAAGGGAGTAGGGTGGTTCACCTTCTATAGTGTAAATGGAAAAATGATTCTCTTCATATCCTCTCCTAAATCAATTGGCATTTTAGGTGTTTGATTAGTTGGGATTTGAGAGTGATTTTCTTCAGAGAAGCTAGAGCGGGGCTCTCCCAAATGACAACACACATCAAGGTTTGCACCAGTGCGTCCATTGATTCAATTGTACCGGCAAATGGCGCCAAGACATTGCTTTCCAAGATAAGATGAGAAGTAGACAAGGAGTTTGATAACGAGTAAAGGCTTGAAAGCATATCTCGCAAGCTATGTGACGATGAATAGCATGAAGAGAGTTGCTTTGGACTGGGATTGTATAGTACTTTAATAGATCACGGGCAAACATACTGGTACCGGAACAGCCCTTAAATATGAGTTGTGGACCCACATGTAGGTTCCACACTAGATCACCGCGCCAGCTAATGGACTATGATGTGGATAGTTTATGAAACTAGATATGCAATTTCATAGTTTGAAATACGAATGAAAATGACATAATAGGAAGAGTAATTTACTCTCGAAAAAAACATCGGGTTCCATTAATTTGGTTGGCATTAAAAGCATAACAACATTCCAAAAGACTAAACTAAACACACCCTAATGCTTCCTGTATCTTAAAACTCATTTACTCTAGAAATTCTAGGACATAATGTGGTAAACTAAATGTCACATTGCAAGTTTGTAACCCATCCTAATTTTACTAAGAGTATCTCCAACAGTTTGCCAAACGAGGTTGCCATCCTTAAAAATTTAGCAAAACAAAAAAAATTCATCTCCAACAGTTTGCCAAATGAGATTGCCAATTTTCCCAATTTTCTATTCCTCCCGTCCACGCGCGCCTATCCTACTTGCCATCACCGGTCTACTGCTTCTTCCTCCGCAGGTGTCTGTCCACGGGGCGGAATCGACGCGGCACCTGACGCTCCGCGCGGAGCGGTCGTCCGTCGCGTGCTGCTTCTTCGTCCGCAGGTCTCTCCACGGGACGGAATCGGCGCGGCACCCGTCGCTCCGCCGCGGGACGGTCCGGCCTAGTGGCGCCGTCGGGGCTGTTCGTCCCTGTTAGAGTAAATAGGAATAGTACCATATTGTCTAGTCACACGAGGTGTTAGTCCTATGTACCCTATATAATCAGTCCATGAGGCCTAATACAATATATCCAATATTCCACCAATTATTATATCTAATATTCTCCTTCATGGTATCTTTCGTCTAGGTTTAGATCCAAACCCTAGCCGCCGCTTCCGCCGCGCGCCCCCGGGGAGGGATCGATCTCCGCCGGGGGCAGCGCCCCTGTTTAGGCGACCGATCCTATTGATCCGGCTGTCATCGTCATCGTCGCGCAGCAGATCGGGATCTCCCATCGTCGTCGCCGTCTTGTCCCGGGTTCGTCGTCGGGCCGCCGCCGCCACGTCCCCGGACTCGTCGTCGGGACGCCGCCGCCGCCTCGTCCCCGGACTCGTCGTAGGGACGCCGACGCCGCCTCGTCCCCGGACTCGTCGTCGGGTCGCCGCCGCCGCCGCCACGTCCTCGGACTCGTCGTCGCGCCGCCGCCGCCGCCGCCACGTCCCCGGACTCGTCGTCAGGCTGTCGTCGTCAACACTTTCTTGATCTTCGTCGCATGGAGGCAAATGGATCTCGCCCCGTCCCGTGCCGCCGTGGTGGCGGCCAGGCCCAGCAACATACCTCGATCATGGGCTGCCATGGAGGCAGTCATATCTGGCATGTCGCTGCTATCGAGCGGATCTGCTCATCTCCACTACGTCGATCTCATCTACGTCGACATCTTCGACCCTGCGCGTCCACGACACGCCGTGCGCCCCGCACAGTCCGATCAAGGCTGGGTACACCCAATCTCCTGCTGTTGTATCTTTTTGGTTTGCCCGATCACTGATTGGGATTGAGTCGCCCATCGTTCGTCGACCTCGCGCGTACTACTCCGGCATCGCGCCAAGTCGTACACGGATCTTCTCCGAGCAACGAGGCTGCATGCTTGCTGTTGTGTCGCCTCATCGGGCCGCAGCATCGCCGTCCGTGTGTCCACTTCGCTGTTGCATCTACATTGCCATCCCCTGTGCATCGACGTCTGTGCTGCGCAATCTTTGTTGCGCCGTCCGTCTGCACAAGGTCTTCGTCTTGCTGATCGGGTCTTCGTCATCGAGCTGCCACTACCCGCGCTGTCGCTGAGCCCTGCTCGTCGGCCACTCCTCGCGTCGTCGTTGAGCCATGCTCGCCGACGTGTTCTCTACCGCATTGCTTCTTCTTCGTCCAGCACAACTACGTCACGTCACTGTGGTTGGGGCTCTCTCCCTTGTACGCCCGGTATTGGCAACACCGACGCGTGCTTTCGTCCCCGACGCGTTGTTGGGTCTGGCAAATTTAGCCAGTGCATCGACGCATAGGTGGCTTGACTGCATCGACTTCGGCATCGACCCTCCCATTCCCGCCCCGTCTGCCTCGATTGCATCGTCACCTTTCGTCTACATCTTCGACGGCCCTGACTGCGTCGACTTCGGCATCGCCCCCTTCCACGACGTCTGCCTCGACGCGTCTCCGTCATCACCATGGCGCCCCTTGTGCGCCTACGCCTGCAGCTCCATCGACACGGCACCCAACAACAACTACATCGACCTCGGCAATCTTCATCATGGCTTGTACGACCACGACTATTGCACCCTCACGCTCGGCTATCTCGACATCGGCATAAAGGGCTACCGCCTTGTATGAGGACTCATTGGCTTTTTCTCCAGCTACAGCATACGCAACGTATCGATTGTTATGACTGCGGGGGGATGTTAGAGTAAATAGGAATAGTACAATATTTATATTTATTGTCTAGCCACATGAGGTGTTAATCCTATGTACCCTATATAATCAGTCCATAAGACCCAATGCAATATATATAATATTCCACCAATTATTATATCTAATATTCTCCTCCAGTCCCCATCATCCTCACGGACGCCACCTACGGCTGTTCGTGCTGCTCGGCGGGCGGTCCGGCCTCGTCCTGTGCCTCAAGGGCATGCCCCCAACTCCCTGAGCCGTACATGCCGTAGCTGACCGTCGGTGACGTGGCTGGCCGGCCCGCTGCGGAGCTTCAGCGGCGTGGAGAAGGTCGGCAGCGTCAAGCATATACTAGTCAGACACAATCTACTAATTGATCTACATGACATGACGTGATGCTGTCTCGCCGGAGGAGATGACGCTTGCACCTCGCAGCCGCGCTCACCAACAAGGCCACCTGCGTCTATGGGCTCGCCGGCACGTCGTCGGCCCGCGGATCTGCGGATTCCTCGCGTCCCTCGAGAAGAAAACGACTAAAGTGTAGGATCCTCAGTACAAAAGTAACTTTTCGTTTTGACAAGCAAATAATAGAAAACTCTTGGAGAAGGTCTATTTTTTTACTTGGTATATATTTTATCAAGTTGCCAAATCTTTAAACTGTTGAAGATACTCTAAGGTTAGTAATAGAAAATTAACAGTAGATAGATTAATGTAGCCTTTTTTAAACTAGGCTCGAGGTTAGTTCACCTAGAATCCCTTATATTTGAGAAATTTTGAACAGTTGGATACTCCCTGTTTTTGGATGGAAGAAGCATAGAATTTGTGACCAAAAAAGATATCACAGAAATAACATAAACGGCGTGCCAGGGCACGCAGAAAAAAGTCGCACTAAGTTTCTATAATATATATGTATCATCCCAAAATATAACGCAGACAACGATGCACATTTCCTTTCTCCTTTTATTGCTAAGGGTGTCTGTACAAAATGAATTATCTGTTAATGCATTTCCTCTACCAGCTTTACACCTTAGCATCTTCTCTAACAAACCCCAATGTTTTTTTTTGTCCAATAGTATGAACCATTATATCCTGACAACAGGAGATCAAATGGTCAGAGGTGTTAGCAACGAGCACTTTTTATCAGCAACTAGTTTAACTGGTTGGAGCTACACCGGAAATCCTTTCTGTCCTAAGAACATCTTTGGTTAGTTTCTCTAATATGCCTCAGTAGGACCAGTAAAAATCATCTCGATGCCTGAGACAGAAAAAAAATGCAGAAGCAAAAAGGGAAGTTGCAATCAGGCATCATGTAATGTCCCCTACAGTGATGAAAAGATCTGATCGACCAACTCAGAGAGCTTGCGGATCTTTTTGGTCATTTCACTGCTCTTTGTAAAGTAAGTTTCTGCATTTGAAAGCATCACAGTGGTATCATGTCTGACAGCCTCCAGAGTTCTGTAATAATTGTTCGCTAATCTTGTCTTGATCACCTCAATAGAAAATTGAACAGGAAACCTAGGGCAAGAATTGTATGGCTAGGAGTCAGTTTAGATGAGCATTACTGTTAGATAAAACATTAATGCAAAAAATACACAACAGTCAAGTATGAAGTCAAAATTTTCTTATCAATTTCATCAAAAAAAAAAAATCTTATCAAACTTTTGTGAAGAAAACTTCAACAAATATTGCCTCACAAATCATAATTCAGTGAAAATTGTTGAAAACAATATATTACAAGTACCTATTGATGAAATCTGACTTTTCTGCAACCTTGTCCAGCTTTAAAACACCATAACGATCCTATAAAACCATAAATTCATATTGTAATTGATCAATACTAGAGAAATGGTAGCAAAAGTATGATGATTAAAAATCAAATGGCTTCACCTGATCCCTGTGTGACGTTTCCTGTAATTTTTCTATTTTTGATAACAATTTATCTCGAATCGCAAGATCAATATGCGGATGTTTCCATGGATCCCATAAATTGCCTGTATCATGAAGTTCCCAAGGGCTATGAGGGTGATCAGAGCTATCCTCCTTATACTTTATGACATATTTTTCCCATGGACTCTCAGGAAAATCAGGTGATTTAGGTCTTACTGCAGTCACCCGTCCCTCCCACCAAGTTCCTCCTACCTGTCCTTCTATATCCCTCCACCAAACTTTGCACTTGTCTCTGTGGGTCCAGTTCCGCTCCATAGCAGCTTCATACCTTGTTTTCTCCACAAGAAAATCTGGAAAGTTAACCAGCTCACGCAACGTGATGTTAAATGTTTCGCCAAATCCACTGGAATTGCAATCAATGAATTCAATGGTTAATTTACAGCAGCTTTCGCCAGATCCTCTGTAGGTGGCATAATCAAGACCCTGTATTTTGCAAACTTCTACAGCTTTAAGGCCTTTTATCCGGTTCCAAGGGCAAAATTCAGATGATTGCACTTCTTTAAGATATTCCCCATGGCCCTACAAATATAGCAAGCCCAGAAAGAAGTATTATAATAGTGAAATATACTAAACAAAGCAACCCAAGAAGTGAGTCACATGCTTGTAATTCATTTCACTTTACAATTTAAATCTACTTTTCTCCACCAAATAGTAGTCCTACACTTAGGGACAACGAGAAGCAGCAAAATGAGAACAAGAAGTGAGAGCTTTCATCCCCATTATTTTTGTATGACAACGTAAAAATAACATTACCTGCCCCAAGTACATGACCTCATCACCGAGTTGAGGAATATAACGGTAGCTATCTTCATGTTCAAGCAACATTAACCATGAATACTTTAAGGAAACCTGGTGCCTTCTCCCCAATGGATGTGTATCAGAAAAGTTGCTAGTTTCTCTTTTGTTCCTAGAAGACCTTAAACCAACAGTTTTTGAGTTTTGTCGCCACATTACATCACGCACATCTGTGACAACTCGTCTTCCACTAGTTGATGCTTCATGGGAACTGTAAGAATCTTTCACTTCCGAGATATCATCCTGTGCTGTACCATCGATACTGTATGCAAATGACTTCCTTGTGCTTCTTCTCAGTCTACTGCTTGCAGCTGCAACAGGACTGTATTCTGGAGGTTGGTATCCACCGTCGTCATTGGAGATAGAAGTGCTATCCTCGTTTGCGTATTCATCTGAATCCATTTTTTTCTTGTTCTTTGACTTTGACCTTTTGTACACTGCAGTGTACTTCTTTGAAGAATCCCAGTACAGTTTATTTGAATCATGCAAACTAGTACTTTTATCTGGGCATTCCTGAGAACTTTTGGGCACAATAAAGAAGTCAGCATGTCTAGGTTGATTGATGGAAGAATCATCGCCACACTGCACTGAATCTTTACCATGATTGGAGCTCATAATATTTCCTACTGCATCTGCAGAGCCTCTTGACTTGAACTTAACTTTTAATTGAGGCTGAGAAGTATTGGGAACTTGTACAGCATCATTCACTCCATCTGCATGGGCATTAATATTGTTAGCTATCTTTTCTCGATCCCCAAAGTTTTCTCTGTTGTACTCATCAGTATTGTTGTTTTCCTTAATGTTATCTAGAATTGTTCCATGTTGTACTTCTTGTACATTTCGCTCAACACTTTGCTGGATGCCATCACCATATTCACGAGGCATCTGCTGACTGACCAATCCCTCAATATCCTGCAAAGCAGCATTATTTGAAGAGGACCCCAAACCTCCAGCTGGCTCACTGTGCTTGCAACGCTTTGCGGATCGCATCTTAACCTCACCCCACCTAATTGAGTTATTACTGCGAACAGAACTATCATGCACATCACCATCAGTTGTTAATTCAGCCTTGCCGGCAGAGGAATGTCCTGGTTCAATAGTTAGTTTGTGATTCACTGCTTTATTGAGTATGGAGCATTCTGCTTTTCCGCTTCCTGAAGGAAATTGAGTTTTTAAATGCCGTGGTAATCTGAGAACTAGTTTCTTACCAGTTCCAGAATTAGCCTTATTATCAGTAAATTGAGAAGGATCTGTAACATCTTCAGTGTCATGTTGGGAGTTAATCTCTCTGCTTCTAAGCTGGTCATTCCATTCTAACTGTTCGGCTTCAGTGCTATCCGTGTTCAATTCACTATCTGAGAAACTCTCGGAGTCATCTTCATCCTCTTCTGTTGAAACTCCTATCTTTGAGAAAAAATTTAATGCGTTTTGAGCAGCACGTCTTTGAGGTCGCAAACCCCTGGATTTAGGGGATCTTTTCCTTTTACTAGAACGTCCATTCCTAGATTTCCTTCCTCTATGTGGCCTTGACACTGTGGCTACACCAGGCTCATCCAAAATTTTTTTCCTAATAACTCGCCGACCAGATGAAGTAACAAGATCAGCCTGCAGAAGATGTAATAGAAAGAAAACATGCCAAAACTTAGAACACAACACCATGGAATATAGGATGATCATGAAAGTTGGCACTTACCTCAGATTTTTTCTTCTTTCTTCTTGATCGGCGGAGATGAGCACTATTAGGGTTATCTGCGTCATCTTCTGCACTCGAATATGAAGTACCTGAGGATTCACCACTCAGATTCTCCTGTTCTCCTTCACTTGAATACTCGTCCATGCCATTGTACTCAGAATCAGTATCGTCAGAGATAACTTCATTTTCAGGTTCAAGCTCAATGAAGTCTGTTATCTCTGGAAGCGGTTCCCACCTATCCGGATCAATAATTGGGATAGTTTGGTATTCACCAGTTGTTGCATTGTAAGTGGGGCCAACAGCAAAATTTACAGAGGGAGGTCGCCACTCAACACCAAGGGTACCTAACCGACGTTTCTGGTACATACTCTGGAAGGGCTCTGGATATGGCATCATACCTGCAATTACCAAGTATGACAGGAGTGCAACTGACTATTCAAATTATTAGAGGACTAGTAGGAAAGTTACATACCAGCGTCGCACAAAAGGTCTTGCATATTTCTCCTGTATGGTGCAAGCTGTGTTTCCTACATATATATGAAGCAGAAGCTGCATAAGGACCTCACTAGCTTATGGGCTTTTTTCTCTCAAACAAGCTTATGGGCTTTTACAGAGAAAATAACTCTACAAAGTTATATAAGAACAGGGATGAATTCTGGTAGTTTCAATTGAGAACTGTCTCCTTTGTGTTTAATAATTTTTCAACATTCCACTAAAATCTACAAAACCAGACAGCTACAAATATCAAATGATTTTTGTAAAGCTCCTGAAATAACTGTACAAAACTTCTTGACATTGGCAGAATGAGAAGCTAACATCACAGTTACTCAAAAACGTATTGTTGTAAGGAGATCATAAGCTATAAGCAGCAGCATTTAGTGTAGATAATGAACATGTGGCAATATTGGAGATAAATGATAGGCAAGCCCAGCCCACCAAACCAATCCAGTTGACAACAGGACAGTTCACAGTAACAGTGAGCAAGTGCAGCAGCGATGATACCAGACAATGGCACCAACAGCAATAATGAGAAGCAAAGAAATAACAGCAATTTTCTTGAAAGCAGTACATTATACAGAGAACATTCTTTTCAGATTTTCACAACACAATGAACAAAACTATCCAATTTAGAAAAAAAAAACTCAACCATACCACTGAAAACTCAAATGGAAAACATCTCAATATCAGAAATTAATAACAATTTCTCAACAAACCTGATCAATAACACTTCCATTTTCGCGGATGAGAGGCCGATAGTCTCCAAGGAAGAACTGTTCGAAAGAACACAGGTAGTCAGCATCCCAATTCCCAAATGCATAAAAAGATGGGTATTTCGGCAGTGATCCCTAAACTTGTCCCACGTTGTCATACAGGTCTACAAACTCTCAAATTGAATATTAGACCTTAAATTTATCATGGTTTCAGGTGGGTCCAAATCAGCCCCTGACTACCTATGCGGCACGCCATGAGGGCACTAAGAAAATTTGCGAAGTATTAGCTTGGGGGTGAGAAATAATATGATTCACATTACCACCAAGCCAGGAGGCATCATGGTCGCATGCCACATAGGCAGCAGGCCGATTTAGACCTGTTTAGACCAACCTAAAAACCAAGGACAACTATTAATTTCCTGAATATGAAATTCGAGAGTTTGTGGACTCCAGATGAGAACGCAGGGCAAGTTTAGGGTTCGCTGATAAAAATCACTTTTTTATTTTTGCAGTGGAGGGGGGGCACTATGTAGTGAAAACATGTCTGAGTGCATACATGCAAACTCTATTAAGTAGATTAGTGGGGATATAGGCACATGTCTGGTTAATTTTGTGAAAGAACACTAACCGAACAGATCAGCCAAATTAGAAATTTATATATAATAAAACTGAATTATAAATTCCAATACGTCTGCTACTCAGCAAATGGATTGTAGCAATTTACATGGTTGCACCCAGACATTAGTTTGCACAAGGCAATCCCCAAGAACATAATAGTCCATTAACAACTAGCTA
This sequence comes from Microstegium vimineum, assembly GCA_022036555.1. Classification (NCBI taxonomy): domain Eukaryota; kingdom Viridiplantae; phylum Streptophyta; class Magnoliopsida; order Poales; family Poaceae; genus Microstegium; species Microstegium vimineum. Next base: position 16,896,506 of record CM039134.1, on the reverse strand, counting down.
TTTTCATTATTGCTGATACCTGATCATATTTTGCATCTTTCTGGGACTCTCCTTGCCCAGTACCAATAATGAATATTTGCCCAATTTCATCTGATAAAATAAGTGATGTACCATCCCTAAATGACCATCCAGCATACATACAATAAAGAAAAACATGACACATAATTAATTCACTTTCATTAACAACATTAAGTAATTAATCAATGCGGTAAATCAACTTTTGAAAAGGGGCTACTCATATTATGAACCTATTACAACTCGGAGAAATGCAGTACAAAGATAATTACAGTATTCTTAAGTATACTCTAAGCAAGAATAGGATCTATACTAGATTCATAAGTATATGTGGAGCCTATAAAAATCCAAGGCTATGAGGCCACTGCAACTCAAAAACATAATCTCATCCACAAAGAAAGTAGAAGCAAAGAGAGTAGTGGCAGCAGTTAGAGTGAACGCAACGACCAGATGAACCCAAAAGCTTAAGCCTTTGGGAGAAGGTGGGTAATCCACTTATACACTTCAACACCCCCATTCACATGCAGCCAGAGACAAGGCGCAAACGTGGAAATAAAGGGGGGAGGACATAATGAAGCCTCTGCTAGGACTCGAACTAATACCATGTTAGAGTGAAAACACCGACCACATGAAACCAAAACCTTAAGCCTTTGGGAGAAAGTGGGCAATCCACTTATACACTTCGACAGCAAGTTCTTCTGCGCACGATTCTTGTAGAGAGAAGTTACATGATGCCTAAAGGTTCGAGAGGATTATAAGAACGACGATTCCTTGTAATCTTTGAGGTTGAGCTCAAAGAATTTGAGGTCAGCATCATCAAAGAATTTAAGGCCAAAAAAAATCTAGTAGGTTCTGAAGTGACTGCGGTGAAGGTCTGCATAAAGGAAGGCATTCGAAATGTTGACCATCTCAATATCTTAAAAAATTCAAATCCTGGTTAGTATAGTCACAGAAATTAGAACACTATGGTCGTCAAATTGGAATTCTTGTAGGGAGGACCACTCTCAGCTTATAACACTATGGTCCTTGATGAAGACACCACGTGAGTTTTCAAATACTGGATGCTTTACTGCAACAAAACAAGAGTCACAAGAACAAAAACAAGTACAGTTGAGAAATTTTGGTGTTTTAATTCAGGCAGAGCGGTGGTTGAATGAAACTTTTTGAGGTTAGGAGTTCATGAAAAATAGTCAGCACTCCCAGTCCCAGGTTAGGAGTTCATGAAAAATTTTGAGGCAAAAAAATATCAGAATTGTATTTCCGAGCAATAACAGATTTTTGCTATGTAGTTAATCCCTCCGTTCCAAAATGCAAGAGGTTTTAGTTTTTCCCAAATCAAACTTATCTAACTTTGACCAGCTGTATAGAAAAAATATATTAACATCGATAATACCAAATAAATAAACTATGAGAACATATTTCATGGTTGATTTAAAAACTAATTCAATGGCATAAATGTTGGTGCATTATTTTATGAACTTGGTCAAAGTCTGAGAAGTTGACTTGCGACAAAACTTAAACCTCTTATCAAAAAATTTGTTATTAAAAAAAATAGTATCTAGTCAAAATTAACTATTGCAGGAAGGAGAAAAAACTTAATTATGTTAAATGGGCGCACTACTATTCATGGCAATCATGAGCAAAATAAAAATTTGGATCACTCGTATGAAAACATGCTATTTCTAGATTAAAGTATGTTACTGAATTATGACAATGTAAGAGATTAGTTTAGGGTATAGAGTCAGGGAAACTACATTGGACTAAAAAAAACAAATAAACCCATTGGTCCAATTTTCCATGTTCAATGGCGTAGCTGCTTGTGAATCACACAAACATCAAGGAATCAACTAACAAAAAAGGTTGAATATTGTAGGCAAAGCAAGCACCGGAGCTGAGTTGTCAGTATGTGCTGAAACAAACTCATTGGCCATTGCCATGATTTTTAATTAGGTAACATAAAAGATTTCTGTAATGAAAAGAGTATCAAAGTATTGACGGTTATTTAACTGTTATGCACTGTTTGGATGTTTTCCAGGCAGAAAGCCTGGGTGCAAACCAATTAGAATCACAGGCCGGCCATACAAGCCAAAATTTGGGTCCAACAAAGAAAAAAAAATGGGCTGGTATTTTAGGGAGCATCTGGGAGCTCCAGATTCTCCATGAAAACCGCTCACTCCTAGACAACCAAAAGGGTTAAACACAACTAGATTCTGGTGAGGATCCGACAAGAATAGCTTCTCCATTAACACTACAAGCTGCTCTCCATTCTCCATTCAATCGCCGCCAGAATCAATCCAAATCACTTCCCACCTGTTCCTCCCCGCTCCCCTACCCCCCCCCCCCCCCCCCCCCCACCCCCCCCCCCCCACCCCCCCCCCCCCCCCCCCCCCCCCCCCCCAAAACACACACCACCACTACCAAAATCACTCCATCAGAGAATTAGAGAGCTGGAGGTTAGAATCAGGGAATGGAGATCTACCAAACAGGCCCTTGCACAGGTTACACATCTAAACCATGCTTCCAAAGATGCTCTTACGAAACTTGATCAGACCAAGTAGCAATCTAAGAGCTTTACTAAATCTCATGGTATCCCTAGAATCCTAGCATTAGCATAAGTTAAGCATACCGTATATATTAAATCAGTTCAATAAACAAAGGGATTCGGAAAGGGTTAAAAACCAAGCTTGCCAAGAAAGTATACAATGATACTTACGGAGAGAACTTCCCGTCAACTAGTTTAAATTGCCCTGTTTCATAGATCTGAACAGGTTTTCCTTCCCATATCTGGTATAGAAAAATTTGGATTAGATTATCAGGTTTGTGTATTTGTTAGAAAATAAAAGCATCTAGTTTTCTTTTCTTTTTTTATGACACAAACAAAGGCATATAGTGAAAAGAAAACAAAAACAAAGGCATCAAGTCAGGAGCATACATCCCAGATGATCGTCCTCCCATCATACCCAGCACTCATTGCTATACGAGGATTGAACGGATGCACATCTAGAACAAACGTCTGTTAAGAATGAAGTTAACTGATCAAATTAATAAGGATAACATTTTCTGCAACCATGAGTCAGATTTGGAGGAAACAAACGTTGAATAGCAATATGCAGATGAAATGCAAAATAATAGGAATCATGACATTATAACCAAATAACAAACAGCTGTTTATATCATTGAAGAATAAAAAATCAGCAATGATACAGGTCAAACAATAAAGTATCATCATATAACTGCAAGTGAAAATAGTACTCTAGATTATAACAAACACAGCAATTTCTATAAACATAATTCATTGCCAGAACAAATATTAATGCCCTTAATGGCAGTGGAAGAGTGTGAAATGCAGTCACTAAACATAAACCATAACTCCACCAAGGCCAAGTATTAGATATATTAGGCAGGTCTATATGTGATTAGCTATAATTGGCAGTTTGGCACCTGCTATGTATACCTAATTGTATTCCTTGTATACCCCGCCATATTGGCTAGATATATGAAGGTCACCCCACCATATTAGGTGTGAGGTGTGTCTCTACACCAAGGATGTCACGGACTAAATGGAAGCTCTTGCACATTAAAAAGAAAATAATCCATCAGAAAGAAAAAGGATAAGTCCTCTGCAGCAAAAATTAGCAGCAGAAACTCATACTGCCACAGAGTTTTACAAAAGAAAAGGAAAGTTCTGGTTTAACATTCCAAAGATCTCATTTGCAAGTTTTTATGTTCCATCTAAGTTTCATCATCATTAATCAATGCTCTTTGTACAAATTTTTAGGCAATAATAGATGCTGCTTCAAAGTGCATAAGATGATAAGAGTAACATGAACTTTCCTTCAAAAAGGGAAAAGGAAATAGCATATGAATGGCAAAACACAATGAAAATGTAATGCATAGGCTGCATGGAATATGCTTACTGATTCCTTATGGCCAATCAGTGAATGCACCAAGCTCCCATCAGAAGCATTCCATACACAAATTCTGCAATCTGCAAAATATAAGAAATAAGGAAGATGAATAGAAATAACAGCACCGATAATTGAACTATATTGTAACGATAAGAATGAGAAAATGACTATTGCTTCTAAAACTGAAATTCAAACCATGCCTAGGTGGATGGTTTGAACATGGGGGTGAAGGCATGAAGCAAGCTGCAGAGGCTTCTAACATATCTGGTAATATAATGATTCCACTCAACAAAAGAAATCGAAGAGATGCAGGTAATCTGTAACCACGATTCCATGCTTGAAAGAGTAGTAGTTAAAGCAATCACTAAATAATGTCCTTGGCAAAGCTATTGTTCAAATAGTGCTAGCGGGTGAGGATGAGCAGTATTGTTTTATTGCTGGGAAAATGGTTGACGATAACGGCGACCATCCAAGCCACTCTTGCTTGGTCATAAATGGGAGCAAAATAAAAAAGATTGCATTGGTCCTTCATACTTATATACTTAATTAAGCAACTATGAAATAATTACATCAAATCGAAGAGAAGAAAACTTCTAAATTCCAAGAGGACAATAAAACAATTCAAATGATAATATAAGCAAATATTTAGTGAAAAAATAAGTAAAAGAGTAAAATGCACTAGAGATTCATTCATTTTTGAGGGGGTGTCCATAAACTCTCAAACTGCATTTTTGGGTTCCTATAGAAATTTTAAGGCCCTGTTTGGAACGCGGGAAAAATTCCCCGTTTTCCTATGAAAATATTCATGTGAAATTCCTGCGCAATTCCCGTGAAATTCCAGCGTTCAAACAGGCCCCAAGTGGTTCACCGGAGGTCCATAACCCTTAGTTTGTCCCTTAGATCCAACATGGAGTATTGGAGTCAGCAGCCAACATGGCGGAAATACCTCATTCTGGTCATGTCAGGACCAAATGGCCAGATCCTTTTGAAGAAACCCCCGTGTTTTTGTCTTTCAAATGCTCGCCCTCACCATCTTCCACATGCCAATGATGTTGGGGCTGGTGCTACCAACTGTTGATCTCCTCACAGGGCAACAGAGGGTAGCTCAGCTGGGCTTTCTTGCAGGCAATGGTCGATGGGCGACGGGCGACGAGGGCACACATGGCTGGCCTGCGAGCGCGCTGAAGTGCAAAGCCAGTGGATGAAGTGCACAAGAGGGGCCAGTGTGCGGCGTAAGCATGCACGACCGACGAATAGAGCAAATCCAGCGCGAATCATGCTGCACGGCGGCCGAGCCGTGCATCAGCGTGGCCAAATTGACGGTGACTACATCATAGGCCTCTTGCACTAGTGACGACAAACTGCGGGCATCCGACCGCCGGGGCGGCTGCACGGCTGCCCCGACTGCAGTGGGCTTCTCAACGCTGACGCGGAGCAAGGCCAGGGCTGAGGCCGAGCCGTGGAGCCGGCTAATAGGCAGGGCCGTGGAGCCAGCGTGCGAGCGCGGGTAGGGTGCAAAGCCGGCAAGCACCAACCATAGAGTGCTCGGCTGGCGAGAACGGACTGACAAGCAGCATGGGAAGAAAGGGTTTCAATTTCCAACTAAGGCAGCACGGTGAGCAAGAACAAGGACTAGTGGGAGAGTCGGCAAGGCAAGTGACACAGTTAGCAAAGACGGGCTGTGCATGGAGGTAGGAATAGGCCTTGAGAACAAGAAGGGCAAAGGAGCAAGGCAGGGACCGCATTGCTGCCTACACCTGCATAGACGCGTACTGCTATCCTCCTCGTCCAGGCTAGCCAATGGCCGAGCCTACCCTGCCGGTTAAGAGGCCAAGCACTGAAGACGGCGACCACTAGCCCAGGCGGTGAGGGAGGCACGGCCACACGGAGAACTGTACCACCAATAAGCGCAAGCAAGGGAGCCACAGATCGCGCCAAAGAGAGCAGGAGGTGTGGGGCGGCTTCGGTGAACACGAGCATGGAGGGCGGTGGCGGTTAAACAAGGAGAGAGAAAGATGTGGTAAGGATGGGCTAATTGCACTTTCCACATCCCTCTGCCATGCTTGTTACTGATTGCGCATGACACGTCGGATCTAAGGGACAAACGACCACTTAAAATGGTTAGGGGCCCAAAAATGCAGTTTGAGAGTTGATGTACCAACCCCCCCACCCCCCATGCATTTTACTCTTAAGGAAAACAATGGATTGGTATGGTTGCAGTGAATTAGTGAAAACATATGAAACAGTAGGCCAAAAGTACCCATGATAGCAGCAAGCACAAAGCGGTTGTCCAGACTCCAAACTATCATATTGACACCACGAGGAGTTGGCTGGTATCTTTGACGAGGACCACCTCGAGGTGGTTGAGGAGCCATTGGAGGTGGGGGGACTTTAAGATGGTAAGCACGGGTCCAGCGTCCAATCTTTCCCTGGAACAATGCAGTAACAAATTACACTGGAAACTGCTTTGGACACATTTATAGCATACAATACAACAAAGGCATCTGTGATCTACAGTTACACTGACTGTCAGTAGTGCTAATAAACCAGTAAACCTGACTTGTCCAGTGCACTGTGTACATCATCACTGAATGATAAAATTATGATTGGCAGCATTTGAAGCGGCGAGATACCACTATAGCAGTAGTCATCATAAAAAACCTATTCATGCAAACGAAGTTTTTGGAAAACAAAATCGTAAAGTTCTAGGATACAACAGCTTACATGTGACCTCCGAGATCGTGGAACCCATATAATTGCACTGCCATCACGGGAGCAGGTAACAATATTATGCGTGAACCTAGCAAAAAGAGACCAACTTAGCTCATGGAAGATTGTTGAAGCCAAAAATTACAGCATTTGAACGCTGGTGAATTGGTGATTAAGGTGAACTAAGAACTGACCGAAGAAAAATGAAAATCTTTGGGTCAACAAATAAGAACTTATGCCGCTAATGCCTAATGGAAATAAATAAGAACATTTAGAAGGAGAAAACAAAACATAAGGACAAACAAAATACTGACCAAGAATTTCTTAACTTCAGGCTATTTTCTTCCTTAGAGGTATGATTGGAATCAGATGAAAAAGATCTTGATGCCACTGCACATCCACTAAACTGCACATAGTTTACATCATTTTCATGCCCACATAATAGGTCCATCTCATGATTTGGTTGTTCATGTTCATCAGAAGAACCCTTGCAAGCATTCCAGACCTGAATAAACTTTTTTGATGAAAAGGGGCAATTTTCCATAATTAGATAAGAAATAGACAACTGAAGGTAAGAAGAAAAACACACCCTTGCAAAAGTGTCCGAGCTGCCAGTGACAAATACGGTTCCATTTGCATTAAATGCGCAACATAAGATTTGGTGATTTGTTGGCTGAACTTGAGCAGCACTGGAAGATGCATCAGCGCTCTTACCTAGCATAAGCACCACATGGATTGGATGATCCAGAATTCGACATTAATAACGCAATATGCATGCTTCAATTAACTAACCAGGGGCAGCATCTGGGGGTTTTGGTGTATACAGTCGTGGAGGTTGTTGAGAGTATCTGGCATCCCAAATCCTGCATGTCCCATCATCTGATGACCTGTCAACAAATATTATTAGACAACTTCAAAGGGAACATAATGAATAATGACAAGTTAAACCCTATAATCAGTTATGTGCAGTAAAGTACTACAGCAAGCCAGATGCTGTAGCACAAATAATACAGAAAAAACAAACACTTTTCAATGCACCTTAGATGTGTCGTAAACAATCAGTGTTTAAAATGACAGTGAAAATCAGCGCAAAACAAAGCTGCACTACAAATACGTAATACATAAGCAGTACACCATGTTTTTTTATTTCAGAAAACAGCATAATATAAGGGATTTTGGGAGAAGTAAGACCATTTTCACTTTCCAAGAATAAATTTTACTCCCTTAGAATTAAATACTTGAGCCAATAAAAAACTGCCTTTAATGTAATGTTGGGATCAGAGTTGGCTTTAACAAAGGGTACATGTGTCATTTCTCATCTGGCTTAAATTGATAAAAAAACATCTAAAATCCCTAATATGAAGCAGTGCATAATCCACACAAATTAATTGCCCTAAGATGATAGAGAATATAAGCTCACATAAACCAAAGCACTCACAGAAAACATAGCAACCAACTTATACTAGATAATTCATTTCTGTATATATTGCCTCCAATATGGGTGGGTAAATGTGTGCCAAGCAGTTCTTGGGAAGAGAAAAATGAACATGTTTCACTTTTGGCAATCTAGCTTTCAGATAAGTAACAGCCTCATTCAAACGCTGAAACTACAGCAGATAGAATACAGTTGTCATACCATTGGCTGGTATCAAATACATGACTTCACGCAGATCATTTTTGTGTGTAAAGCAGTTGCATCTAATAGCATGTATATAGCAACAAGAACAAAGTAGTGCAAATTATCTTTCTCAAATACACAGGAGAGCTGTGTATCATTATACTAGAGAAAGTCAAAGAAAGACTGATCTGTACAGAGAGCCCTGAGGGTAATAAGAACAAAGCAGAACAAAAGTATACGATCAGGGAAAAACAAGAAAGAGAAAAGAGGCACTCACGACAACAGCTGGAAAGCAGCACCTGGCCTTGGGCTAAATGCAATAGCAGTAACTGCCCCAGTATGCCCCTTGAGCACTGAGACTGGCATTCCATCAGGCATACGCCACTTCATTGGTAAAAGGAGACATTCAAGTAAAGTGAAGAAATAACGTCATGGCTGTGAAAGGATGTTATGGCAGTTTACTTAGGAAGAATGAATACTACTAAACTTACCACTCTAATAATGAAATCATTAGATGAAGATGCTACCACAGCATTATTGGAACTGACTGCTAGATCAGTAATATCACCCTTCATTTGAAAAATGAAACAGTATAAGTGGGATTAGGTTATCAATGAACCATTATGTGTGTGTGTGTGTGTGTGTGCGTGTGTGTGTGAGCACGTGCACGTGTGTGTCATAGCAAGCAAAACTTACTTCGTGGCCCCGGCAGCTAGCCAGGCAGAACGCTGTTTCCATCGCCCATATTTTAACAAGGCGATCATCAGAACCAGTAATAACATAACGCCCTGTGCGATCAAAGGTAGCTGCAGAAACAGGATTAGTATGAAAGCAATGCAGCAGATAAAAAAGATGTATTGATGATAAGGTAAGATGGTTTGGGCTTTGAGGAAGCAAAGAAAACAAGGCAGCAGCTAAGTTTGTCAAAGATATATCATAGAGGGAAATAAGGTTTGTGGAACATAATGGACAGCATATACAAATTGTTAACTGAATGGAATAACATATAATAATCAACCACATGAACTTTTCTATAACAAGTATAATAGGCCTTAACATAGTTGATATATAACTGTCGAGATACATAATGTGGCCTGTTTGGATAGGGGGCAGTTTGGCCCGATCCTTAGAACTCCCAGTTTGCATTGCACCTTAAGTTTGACAGACCTAAGCCTAATCATCCACAGTTCCTTAGGCAGTGTATAGTTACTGCCAAACATTAGTCAGCTTAGCATAGCCTCTTGGACAAGTTTCTTGACTAACTTTAACTAATGTTAGGTGGTCATTTTTATTGCCACAAAAATGTGGCAAGACTAAGTCTAGCCACCTTCTAAAGAAGGTGTGGCAAAATCAGTCACCAATTAAACACGCCTTAAGATGTTTTAAACACTTGTATATAGCTAATAGAGCAAGAAAGTTCAACGAACCGCAATACACGGCATTTTGGTGCCCCCTCAATCTCTTTATGATTTGCATCTTTTCAACAAGGGTAGATGGCTTCGCGATGGCATAGCACGATGCACGTACAGATGGAGCTCGACAATGCTTAGTGAAACCACCAATCTCTCTCAAACTTAGACCATGAACTTGATCAGCCTGAATGTGCGGCCAACGAAGATAACTAGGCAGCCTGGGAGTTTCCTTATCTTGTCTGTCAGCTGAAGGAATCAAGAATGTGTAAAGACATTGCAATATTAACATGAAAAATCAAACAGTAGTTGGGGCTACCAATACTGGAAACACAAAGTTGAATATACAAATGCTCTAATAGCTGAAACATGGTTATAGCTCTAATATGTCTTGAACTTATACTGAATTCAATTAATCTAAATCGCATAACATTTTCTGATCTATTTGATAATAGCTCCAAAAAAGAATACTAAGAAGTAAGACATTGAAGAGCATTGATGCCCATACATGGAAGAAGTGAAAAGGAGTTGGAGCCAAGAAGTGTTGGGACATCAGCAGCATTTGGAGAAACTCTTCCAATCAAGCTGTGTGGGTGACAGGAACTAGCCATCAGTTGCTTTAATAGCTTCACCAAGTGGTCTTTACCAATGTGGGGGTACCTAAAATAAAACAAGTGAGAAAATGGTCAATGTTATCCGATCATTTATTTAGAAATAAAAGCGTAATAAAGTAAAAGTCCAGCCAAGGTAAGAGGCGTATTTCATATGCCAGATCACTCATTGTACTAAATTGTATACACTTTCAACTTTTTTAAGAGAACCATTGTTTCAAAATCAAAAGGTTTAATCAGGTAAGACTGACCAGACAAGATATGAAAAATATTGGTATCAATTACAAACTATGGATGATGTGTACCATTGTTTCAAAATCAAAAGGTTTAATCAGGTAAGACTGACCAGACAAGATATGAAAAATATTGGTATCAATTACAAACTATGGATGATGTGTAGGCAGAAGGACACACAAGAGGCAGCAAATGAATTTATATTGAATTATGACCTAAACAAAGATCTTTTTCCAATTGTATTCACATCTAGGAAGCATCTCCAGTCCCCTAATTAATTGCAGATTCAAGAGTTCCTCCTCACCATGTGATTAAAAAATAACAAAAGCAAATTGATTAGACAACAGAGTAACATTTTTGTACCTCTCAGCTAACTTTACATAACCCAAAGGGAGTGATATGCCGTCATCATTTTCTTCACCACTACAGAAACCACCTCGTGAATACCAAGCATGGTATCTTCTAGGTAGCAGTTGATGTTCTAGGAGTTCATTGCACAGTTCCCCAAAGGTCCGTTTGAATGGACCATGAGATAGAAAATGCATAATGAGAAAGTAAACTTCTCTCATATCAATATCAACACCATCCATGGACGCAAAATGGGTTGACATCAATGAATTCAAAGGATTAACATTCTCAAGTTCCTGACTTGGAAAATCCAGAGGAGCTATATTAATGGAAGCTCCATTAGTAGAAGGTTGGTGCTTTCTGAAAGACATGTCTACTACACCACCTGGACCTGGAAATGGCAAAGAATAAGTTTACACTCTAAATTAAATTAAATTGCTAATAAGGTAAATCAATGAACAAGGAACTAGATGGACAAAATTAACTGCCTCAGAAGTAGTAAATAATGAAGATATAAATTAGCAGTGCATAGATAAAAAAAACAGAAATAAAAGAAAAAGGAAACACAGCAGCTAGTTGACAGTCATGAGATGTATGCCAGAAAAATGAATACTGAATGAAACCAACTTCTCTACTGAAATGATATGGCAGAATCATAGTTAAAGGAAATGTGGTGTACTGTACTCAAGCAAGAACCTATCCGATATCCTATAGTTAAAATCAGGCTTAGAAAACTTATCAATACATTACTGTAGCTAAGGAAAGCAGAACTCACAGAACTGTGCAGAAAAAGCACATCTTATATAAAACTAGACCACATAATCAGTCCATGCAAGCATCTCAGCCTATTTACCTATGAAACATTACATGGTGATATAACTTCTCTTAAACCTCTCCCACTTACCCACCGCCTAAGCATCAGTGCCAACAGAACAACAAATGCAGGAGTTCCAAACGCTGTGTGTAATATTCATATACAAAACTGGACCACATAATCAGACCATGCAAGCATCTCAGTCTATTTATCTGTGAAACATTACATAGCGATGGGTTCTCTTCAACATCTCTGACTCACCCACCATCTAAGCATCAGTGTCAACAGAACAACAAATGAAGGAGATCCAAATGCTAAGTATGCAATATACATATATTCATCCTATTTTTCCACCTTTCAGCTTAATAAATAGATACTAGCCTGCAAGCTCACCAGTTCCTAACAAGCAAAACAACAAGCAGATCCAATATTCAAGCCACTCAATTATGAGCATGCACGAAAGCCGTATTATCTTCATGATGGCATTCTCCAAAATTATCACAGGGGGGCAAACAATACAAGCAAGCCATGCTAAACCCTAGTAACAAAACCCGTGAAATCGGCTCAATTATCAATAACCGGAGTACTGAATCATTTCTTAGGTACGGCAAAACCAGAATCGCCCCATCCTCGGCACACCTTTGGACGCATCAACAGGCTCAAATTGCCAATCTAGATAACACAAACCACATAGGCGAAAAGTGGTTGCCGTAATTCGAGGCAGAGGTGGGGACAGGGGGATATGAACAGACCTCCTCGTCGGCGAGCCCTCTGGCGACGCGGCTGCGGCGCTTCAGAGGCATGCCAGAAATGGAGGGCGCCTTGGCAGCGCCCGTGCGGCACGAAGAGGGCACCTACGGCGGCGGAGGGACGTCGGAGGCCGCGGTCCTGTCGCCCCCGCCGTACGAGCCCTAGGCACAGAAGACGCACAGTGGTGGGGGAGGACCAGAGGAGGCTGAGGAACACGGGGTGCACGGGGCTGTTGGTTCGCGGGTGTATGATCCGGATAGGCCCATTGGTATAAGAGATTCACGGGCTATTGGGCTTTTTATGTAACGGGTTAACAGGTTAGCGGGGTTGTGTTTATAGAACCGCAGCACAGCGGCGAGCGCCGAGCAGCAAAAATCCGACCACGGTGACCCACCAGTTCCCCCACGACCGGAAAAGCCAAATCGGAGAAGGCGGCGACCGGCGGCCCCTCCGCACGAATACGCAGGTCGCACCGCCGCAGCACTGTGAAGACGAAAAGCGGAGAGGAAGCGAAACACCTACCGCCGATCTACGCCGCCCGCCGGAGCCGCTCTCGCACAACCGACCACCAGCGGCGCAGCCGGAGAGCGCGAGAAGCGGCGGAAGCGGCGAAGCGAACCGCTAGGACGGCGACGTCCAGGGAGCGACGAGGCGGAGCAAACCAGATCGAGAGCCCTGCTGCGGTGGAGAACGAGAAGAGGGGGACGCCGGCACGGGCCAACGAAACGAACGCTCCCACCGGCCCAAAGACAATCTGCCGGCCCACGAAGCAGAGACAGTATTCACTTTGTCATATTTTTTTTTCAGATACCTATTTTTAAAACAGCTTCATAGGTAAAGTTGTTTCTTTTCTCCCTTTACAGAGAGATGAATTAGGATGAAGCTAAAAAAACTAGCTTATCCTAGCTCTTAAAAAAGTAGCTTATTTCCTGTATTCCTTTTGAGTCCATTAAACTCTTAAAATGATCATATGGATCATCATTTTTTTCAAAACTGTTTGGCACGCCTGTTTCTTGTATTCGTTTTGTCATGTTTTTTTAGATACCTATTTTCAAAACAGCTTGATAAGTAAAGTTATTTCTTTTATCCTCTTACAAAGGAAGGAGTTAGGATGAAGCTAAAAAAAAGTATATCTTATCATAGATTCATCTCTCAGGCACTAAGAGAGTGAATAAGACTAGTAAAGACAATGTGGTATGTATGATCACCGTATGCATGAACCAAAACCCTACACCAAAAATATTTGACATTCAGGTGATGCATGCACAAAATAGGAGAAGACCGCATATCCATTCATGTAGAATGGAGCAAAGTCAATACGGTGTCACTAGCTCGTCGAAGAGGACACCATAGGAGAAAAGCTCGTTGAAGAGGACACCATAGGAGAAAAGCACGAGGGAGTAAAAGGTAAGATACAAGTGATGCTAGCGGAGACATAGAGTCGGAGATCTCGTGCATTACTTCCTTACCACTATGCATTGGAGTCACTTGAGACCAAGTGGCTCATACAATCCTCTTGTATCCACTTGGCCAAATATTATAATGTTGAGACCCCTAAACAAATTCAAATGAAGAATGTTTAAACCACAACTTTTGCGTTTACTTTATTAAATATTGTAATGCATGTTTAAGACCCCTAAGCAAATTAACATGAAATAAGTTAAACATGAAACTTTCATAGCTCTTTTAGTGGTATAACTTTGGCTTAGGCCTTTCTGAATCCAAGGTTATCTAACTAGTAGGTGTTATTAGTGAGGATAACCCCTCTTTTAGAGAACCAAATAAAGATTTTAATTTTTAAAGGGATCTTAAGTCATCAAACTACTTATGATACTCTTAAGCCATTGTTGATTTGCATCAAGGTAATTGTGAGAACAGTAATATTTATGTCACCAATAAATTTACTGTAAAAATATATTATATAATTAATTTAATAATATTTACTTTATATCATGATTGTTAGTGTTCTTTATATAACTTTCACCGAGATTTAAATTGTTTAACTCTTTGATAAGTGATAACTTTATTTTTCCTAATGGTGAGATTACAAGTTACATTAGGACACTTTCAATGCAAGACTCTATCATAGAGTCTAAGACTATTTATTACTACATATTTATGATATTTTACTGATGTGACAGTATATTTATTGAAGAAAGAGGGTGAAAAAACAAGACTTCAAGTCCATAATATTCGATGTAATAAATATGGTTAGACTCTATAATAGAGTCTGCATTGGGAGTGCCCTTAGACATTTTGGCGTTGTTTGGTTGACACTGTGATAGCGTAAACATAAATGGTAACAGTTCAATGCAACCAACTATGGCTCTATTCGTTTGAATTATATTTAATCAATCAGAATCAGCCTGCTGCTTTTGTATGAGCTTTTCCACAGAGTAGTTAAAATAGATAATCCCATAGATTGTTTGTTTCCCCGTGCAATGGTACATAAGCTGTCGTGACAAGCAGAGAAATGCCGGAGAAAAAGAAGCCAGTTGCCCGGTTCTCACTTCCACGTGCACGATCTTGTGTGTCTAAACCCAACGCTGTCAAAAGTGTCGAAGCAATTTTCACGGATTGTCTCCGCCCAGCTGTTCTGGTTCTAGAAAGATTCCCCGACTGACCCGACCCATTCCCGAAACAACGGGCGGCAAAACACAATGAGGACACTTTGCACGGGCAACCCGTCTCTAGATTATCCTCGAACGCATACAAGAGTATGTTAATGTGTTAATATAATCGCACCCATTACATTGCATCTGACACGTACGAGGTATTATTCTTATGCTGCTCTCCGCTTATATATACAGTACTACATATACAGTTCAAAATGCGCCTTGTTTTCATCTCGACCGTAGTACGTTACTGGTACTACTCTCTCAGTTTTAGAATAATATATACTGCTAGTACCTAGTTAAATTATTTTATTTATTAAGTTTAATTGTAATTTATATAAAAGAATATCCATGCTTATTCCACTAAATAAAATAATTGGGTTTATCATGTAATATATTTTTTGTAATATTTATATTTGCAGTCTCAAATTGTTTATACTATTTGCTATAAATTCAGTCTAAATTTAAATTGGTTAAAAGTCTGATCAAACCTAAAATTATATGTTTTGTGTGACAGAGCCACAGAGCTAGCACTTCTGAGAAAGAGGAAAGCTTCCGACTTGCGATGCGCCCCCAGATTGCAGCTGTAGACTTGCAGTGCCGTCTGACCCTTGCCAGAAGGTCCACGGCCACGCGACCCTACTTGTCACGCTCACGCAAGCCCAGCGCCATCTGTTCTAGCAGGCTCGCTGACACTCCCGGCCCCACCATATCCACCATAAATACCACGGACTCAACTCGACCATTCCATTCCATTCCACTGGACTCCAAAGCCGCCCGACATCCTAGTGCTACGCGGCGCTCGTGGGCTCGTGGCTCGTCCAGAAGAAGGCAAGTACCCAAGTAGGCAACCAACTACCAACTTTTCGTCGCCAGATCGCCCGAACCTTCCACTCCGGCCATGGACACGGCGATCGGCTCCATCCCGGCCTCATCCGACGCCGCGGCGCCGGCGCCGGCGGCGTCCGTGTCCGCCCCGCGCGACGCGACGCTGGGGCGGCACCTGGCGCGGCGGCTGGCGGAGGTGGGAGCCCAGGACGTGTTCACGGTGCCGGGGGACTTCAACCTCACGCTCCTGGACGAGCTGGAGGCGGAGACGGGGGTCCGCCTCGTCGGCTGCTGCAACGAGCTCAACGCGGCGTACGCGGCCGACGGGTACGCCCGCGCGCGCGGCGGCGGGGTCGGCGCCTGCGCCGTCACCTTCACCGTCGGCGGCCTCAGCGCCATCAACGCCGTCGCCGGCGCCTTCAGCGAGAACCTCCCCGTCGTGTGCATCGTCGGCGGACCCAACAGCAACGACTACGGGAGTAATAGGATCCTGCATCATACTATCGGCTTGCCTGATTTCACGCAGGAGCTCAGGTGCTTCCAGAACGTCACGTGCTATCAGGTACTGTACGTGGTATTCTAGAGTAATCCCTCGAATTTCCTCCTCTCCTTCGTTTGTTTTTGACTTTTTGGCGTGGCGAGTAATAGTGGCGGCCCAGTTCTAGACGTCTGCTGACGAGTACTCCTACTACTGCATTATGTGTCCACTGTTGGACCCTACGACCTATGCCTGCATCTGTGGACTGTGGTTAGTTAATTAGGTGAAAATGAAATGTTGCTTTTCTTAACTGACGAAACTACCATGATTCTGTTGGAAATTACTACTACTATATGGTTCAATATAGGTTTCCTGCATCTTTTTCATGCTGCGGTAACTGTAAAGAAACAGGTCATCCTTCAGCTAGTAGCAGGATGTTAGTCAAACTGTAAATAACTGCGGTAACCATATGCCGCATATCTTTTCTTTATATAATTCTGGTTGGTTGCCCATGACATATCTGTTTTCAAAGGATATCATTTGCATTTGCAGCCATGTATAATTGCTGCAAGCACAACTTTTATCATGCGTATTTACTGATGAAACATCAATTCTGGACTTGTAGCTTGATTGATGTATCTTGCATAAGAGTCTCGTGATATTGACAGTTCAAATGCTTCAACTGGAGTGCCACAACAGATAACATCCATTTATAGTAACCAAAAGGCCAAAACCCTTTCTACCTTTGGTAAATATTCCATGTTTCCTCAAAGCTTCCTAACAAGACATGCTAATGTATTATGTTTTTTTGGATCTTTGCTAATGTATTATGTTTTTTTTTGAAAGGCGGCAAGAGATTTCCCGAAAATTTATTAGACGAGAAAAAAAGGAAAAAACCACGATTACAATTAGAACCACTGCGCTACTAGGACCGCAACTGTTTCTACTAAGGCACACAGGCCGCCGAGCTAGATGCCTAGACCAACGTTGGGAAGGAAAAACCCAGCAGCAACTAGAAGTAAAATAAAAGTTACAATCATGTTAGAACTGGAGCAGCTACTAAGGTATTATGTTCTTTGTTCATATATCACAGGCTGTGGTGAACCACTTGGAAGATGCGCATGAACAGATCGACACTGCCATCTCCACTGCAATAAAGGAGAGCAAGCCTGTTTACATTAGCATCAGCTGCAACCTCCCTTCGATCCCACATCCCACCTTCAGCCGTCATCCTGTCCCTTTCTTCCTCTCCCCAAGGTACGTTTCCCTGAGGCCAAGTGATGATCAGTTTGGCAAATGGCAATGGCATTGCTCATGCTGATAAACCTGTTCATTTTGCAGGCTATCGAACCAGATGAACTTGGAGGCAGCAGTGGAAGCTGCTGTGGCTTTCTTGAACAAAGCCGTCAAGCCAGTGCTTGTAGGTGGACCAAAGATGAGGGTGTCCAAAGCATGCAAAGCCTTTGTAGAGCTGGCAGATGCCTGCGGCTATCCGGTTGCGGTGATGCCTTCTGCAAAGGGGCTAGTGCCAGAACACCACTCTAGGTTCATTGGCACATACTGGGGTGCTGTGAGCACTCCATTCTGTGCTGAAATTGTCGAGTCTGCTGATGCCTATCTATTTGCTGGTCCCATATTCAATGACTACAGCTCGGTTGGATACTCGCTGCTCCTCAAGAAGGAGAAGGCCATCATTGTCCAACCAGAGAGGGTGGTGATCGGGCATGGCCCTGCTTTCGGGTGTGTCCTGATGAAGGATTTCCTGCATGCCCTTGCAACCCGCCTGAAGAAGAACACTGCTGCGTATGAGAACTTTCGTCGCATTTATGTACCTCCGGGCGAGCCACTCTCATCTGAACCTGGAGAGCCATTGAGAGTGAACATACTCTTCAAGCATATTCAGGCAATGCTGTCTGGCAACACGGCTATCATTGCAGAGACTGGGGACTCGTGGTTTAACTGCCAGAAACTGAAGCTACCGGAAGGCTGTGGGTAAGCTCCTCTTCAAATCATGTTTTGGCCGTGGAATTTTTTAGTGATGCAAAATTCAACTGTCAGCTTCTTCTGTACTGTTTTTTTATGGAACAGTTTCTTCTGTACTGTTGGTTGGTGAGCTGATTTAGGCCGAGTAAGATATAAATCTAATGGATGTTTTCCTGATTCTTCTACCACTAGAAATTCGATGTTGTCAGACTCTTTACCATAAAGAAATATTCCATATTATATAGTAGTGACATCAAACTCTGGTTCAGCATGTTGAGATGCTTTCAGTCATCGAACTTAGTAACCAGGAGTTATTTGCTTTCACCAGGTACGAATTCCAGATGCAGTATGGATCAATTGGCTGGTCAGTGGGTGCAACTCTAGGATACGCACAGGCTGCTAAGGATAAACGTGTCATTGCCTGCATTGGAGATGGCAGCTTTCAGGTATGATTCCAAACGATGGAACTTCTAACGTCTTCTATATCATTCTTTGGAAAGATGTGGCACGAGTTTAATCTAATTTGACTGGAATTCATCAGGTGACGGCACAAGAAGTGTCAACGATGCTCCGATGGGGGCAGAACAGCATAATCTTTCTGATAAACAATGGAGGGTACACGATCGAGGTGGAGATTCACGATGGTCCTTATAACGTTATCAAGAACTGGAACTACACTGGTTTGGTGGAAGCATTCCACAATGGCGACGGCAAGTGCTACACAGCAAAGGTTGGTAAATTGTATGTTTGTATTACTGCGATTCTGTGGTCACGAATGCCACACTGCAACTGGCATTTCGCATTCTCTGCTCGCAGGTTCGAACTGAGGAGGGGCTCAAGGAGGCACTGAAGGCAGCTCTGGGACCTAAGAAGGATGGCTTATGCTTCATTGAGGTCATCGTGCATAAGGATGACACCAGCAAAGAGCTTCTCGAGTGGGGATCTAGGGTTTCTGCGGCAAATAGCCGTCCACCGAATCCTCAGTGAGTGCACCAGGTGTCCTGAATTCCGCTGTAAATTGATCCTCTTTCTGGTGATGTCCATATCAAGAAGTCTCGGGGAGGACATGCTGTCGATTTCTGAATAAACTGTCCCTGTACTTCACTGATGTTGCAAGTCCTCGTGGCTACTTCACATAGACGATTTCAGAAAGTGATCTTGTATAGTTGTGTTGCTGCCAATAAATCTGAAATCAAAATTTGTTGTTCTTCGTTCTGTCACTCTGTAAAATCTCTTATGTTAGTTCAGTATCCATGCTTCAGCCCCGGAGTCATGCATAAGTTCCAGCCTATTCTTTCAAGTCTGCCCATAGCCCCATAAGAGCTCTCTCTTACCAAGATCTAAAATCTTTTGCAATGGTAAATGGAAGAAAGAGTTTCAGTAAACGAGTTAGTCCAGCACTCTCTGTTAGCTCGTTGTAAAGGCCAAAAGGGGTACAACTATTTTTTTTATCAAAAGGGGGTACAACTATTAGGTTAGGCAGATCAACTTTGAAACTGAAGACATAAAATTACAATAGCTGAAAGAGAAGTTTCCCTTTCCGATTGGGCCTGGTATAAATAATTTTCTCACGGAAAGTGAAGTCACATCGTTAAGAAAGCAAATTCTGGTCTTTGAACGAAAGCAAAAATTTCTCAACCTATGGGCAGCTGCCCATAGTTTTAATAATGAAAAAAAGGCGTCACAGTTGTGAGCAATTTTTTAAAAAACACTACGAGCAAATTTATGCATGATAAACCCCATCTGCATAGAAGAATATTGGTTATGTGCTAGTTCCATGTGACACCTGAGCCAGAAATTGTAGCAAGTTTTTTTTTTTTTTTCCAAAGTGAGTGTAACCTTGTTATTTTTTCCATTATGCTTTATACCATTTTCCTGAAAGAACAATTTTATGATTCATATCCCCCTACTGGAATTGCATTAGCATACAAAAAGTCTGAAAGCTCTGGAATCCCAAATGCTCAACAGATAGAGCAAAAGGCAGAGTATATTCTAGACAGGGAGCCAATCAAAACTCAAAAGGTGTCCCGGTCTTTTCACCCAAACCCTGAAATGTCAAGCCAATCATCTGATTTTGGAGGCAATTCTACATCCACCACATGATACATGGTACAGTCACCCACACTACTGGTCTACAGCACACCCCATGCAAAGCAAAGCCCTGGTCCCCGGGCCATGCCCATGTGGTTTTGCAGACTATTTCAGCACTAACCACAGTTCAGAGTCCAAAATCAAATCACACACAGTAAAAACACATCCATTTTGGTTGGGCACACACAAAAAAACACAATTAGCACTCACGTACTCTTCGTCTGAAGAATCTCCTACCATTTCCTGAGCAGTTCAAGAACTAAAGAGCAATAGCATCCTACTTATATCTATATGGACATGATCGAGTAATGTGACTCCAGAATCCTCTGCCGCTTGCTCTGAAAGGGACTACTCCCGTATGCCGTTTCTGGTTCTGGGGAAGCCACTCTGGCCAACGCCTGCCTGACAGCCTCCTTCAGAGACCTGAGGCTTGCACCGGCACCGCCATTGCCCCAGCTCTCTTCCTCCTTGCACTCGCACAGCACGAACACATGCCGCGCCCTTCCTCCTAACGACGTCATGTCGGCCCTCACCGTCCTCAGCCTCAGGCTATGGAACGCCTGGGCGAGCCCGGCCACGAGGTCCGGCCGGTCGTCGCAGCTGATCGACGCCCTTATGTAGACAACGCTGTCGGCGCCGCCGGTGTGGAGCTCGATGGAGACCTCGTCTGTCTCCGGGGGCAGTGGCGTGCTCTGGGTGCTGTCCTCGCTTGCTTTCCTCTTTAGGAGCTTCACTTGCTCTACCACTCTAGCAAGCAACGTGGCCTTGTCCATCTGCAGTGCACGGAGAGTGTAAAAGTGAAACCTTTTGCTTAGACGTCATAAGCATTGTGCTTTGTCTTGCTATAGAGAACTCCAAAGTGGAAGCGTGACGAAATGTGAACAGATGTAAGTGCAAAGGTTCCGTTTATATGCATGGCTTTCTTGCAAACCTCAAATTTGACCATAAATTATTCCCAAGGAGAGACGTTTGACGGGGCGCTATCTAACACTGAGATTATGGGCGGTGGAAGGATCACACAAGAAGAAGAAACGCTGGTAAAATATGGAGAGAGAGAGAGAGAGAGAGAGAGAGAGAGAGAGAGAGAGAGAGAGAGAGAGAGAGAGAGAGAACTCTGAAATTGCTCAGGTAGTGTTTCTGTCTTTCAGACAAGGGAAGCATTGAGGTGGAAGGATCACAGCACAGACCTGCCTGGTATCAGGAATCATCCTCCTGAGCGTAGCCAGATGAGCATTGATCCTCTCGCGGCGGCGCCGCTCGGCCTCGCTGTGGATCTTGAGGGCCCTCGCCTCCGTCGCGCTCCTCCCCGTCCCCGACCCCGACGACGACGACATCTCCAGCGGCGCTACCCGCACGGCCGGTGGAGCCGAGCTTGCCTGCCGGGGCAGAAGAAGTGGCCCTCGGACGAACACTGAAGGATCACAGCCATCGTATGGCTGCAGCTCCTTCCCTTGCAGAGGTTGGCATGCAGCCATTCAACCAGACATCACCAAAGCGCCTCACCTGACTTCAGGTCCTTTTCACTGCAACCAAGAGGCCCAACGTGTTGAATGAATATTTGAACAGCATCAACAGAGACTGCAAATTGGACGAATTGATGCAGCAAGCATAAGGATCAGAATAACAGGAGATGAGATTCAGCAACCAGCAAGAAGAAAGAGAGAGGGGAAGAGAGAGAGCTATCTGATGCTGCTTACAAGTGGTGCCACAACGTCTTGTCATCTCATTCTCTGGAATGAGTGAAATGCATAGCTTGTGTGCGAGATGTGATCATCTTCTTATGATATGAGTGATGATAGATAGGCGTGCAGTGTACTCTGCTTTTTTACTGGCCAACCACTCTACATATATATATCTTGGTATTCCTCTCTCCCCATGTGTTCCCACTAGGAAGAAGATGGATGAGGTGTGCATGCATGAGTGTGCCATGAGTAGGATATGGAGAAAAAGCCTGCCAAATGGAGGGTTTTCAAGAGCCGCCTAACAAGTTCAAGTTCTGGTGACAAGGATTCACATGACTCCAGACTGTAGTCATATCATCATCCTAAGTTTGGTAACTCAAGTAAGTAAAGATTCTTTTCACTGCTGTTAGGTGGACTGAAATGTGCTTGGACAAAAGCAGATGACAAGTCTATTAGTAGTAACTTTTTCTTCCCCATCCGTCTATCTAACCTCCCAAGAACTTCTGAAAGTATGGAAGACAATCATGAGATTCCTCTTGTGGAATTGGGCGGCCATGGAAGAAAATCTTCGCAATCCATTGACTAGCGTTCCATGCTCTGCCCCACGAGTGAGAGAGAGAGAGAGGGACAGAGACACGATTACATGGCTGCTCATGAACCGTAGTATGCTCCGACAGTTTCAGTCTTGGCATTTAGATGCAGGCACGCTCCCTTAACAAGCAACATTCCAGGAGAGGCTCTGCATCCTTTCAGACTAGCTTGTTTTCTGCATACTGATTCAGTTTCGAGTTTCAGCAATCAATGCTATCATCTGAAATTCAAAATGCATTGATTTCGTGTGCTATCAGGATCAGACAGTCGAAAGCAAACACTGTTTACTCAAACTTATCCCCTGATAAACACGGATCTTTGTCGTCATCTGCGCGACTGCGCCGCATAATTGTTTGTTCGCCCATGAAAACATGTGACACCAGAACTCAGAACCAGCACGGCTTTGTGGCTACTTGCAGAGCATTTTATTCAGACTGTTTAGAGATCTGGCACGGAGCAATTGAAGTGGTTTGCCCTTTGACCGGTGAACAAGGACGGATATGGACGAGGCCAAAAAACTGTGCAGGATTTAATAGAGAGAGACGGTTCTCTCGGACTCGTTCCTTCTCTTTCCCTTGGTATAGGAGTACGTCAGTGCTCTGCATCTACTACATGTGAACCTGCGCGGGTCGACAGGCTGCCCAAGAAACCGTGGAGACGACTGTTTCAGAGCCGGAAATGACAAACGCCTCTGTATGGTTTGTTTGTACTTCTGTCTCTCTCAGCCTGCGTTTAGGCATCTGAAATTCATGTGTCCTCTACCGTGGCAACCCTATAATTTGCGTTGCGCGTGCATTCTTAAAGAAATTTAATTTACTCCGTAGTAATCACCTAGGCCACGGTACAGTTTTTTTTTTTACTTTTTTCGGTCAAATTTGAAAACTTTGGCTGCTGTGACTTCTAAGATGTTAGATCTAGAGAAAGTTCCATGGATGACATTCAAAATTTATACATATCATTTGCACACAATTTCAAGTTATATCGTAACTTTGTTATCATCAGCTTTATTATTTTTTCTTTCCTTTTTATGTGCCACGCTGCACCTTTATCAATTTGCTCTTAAGATAGGGCTCACTTGTCAGAATTAACCAACTTAATCCCAACAGATGATTCAAACCTTAATTAGTCCGTCAGGTGTCGCCACTTTGCAGCGAGTCATCCACCTCTTTCCGAACAGGATCGTCTCATTACAATCATGGCAGAAGTAATACGAAAATTTTATATTACATCAAAGTAGCGAAAAATTTAAAATCATATTACAAACCATAAGTTTTGAAACATAACTTAAGCGTCATACGTTAATAATACATCAAGCTGCTGATAGAGTATGAACAAACAACCGAGGTACTCTTGCCCAAGAGTCAAGCAAAGACAGTTTATTCATCATCTTCATCCACACAGACCACGGTCATGCAGCATGAAGCCACACAAACCGGATTGTGGTCCTCATCTGCAACAGGGGTTAACAAACCCTAAGTACGGGAGTACTCAACAAGACTTATCCGACAAAGAAAAGTATTTGGTGGACAAAACAGTATGCAAGTCATAGGATTCAAGGTGTGGTTTGCAAGAATCAAAGGTTTTGCATAAATGAGCATTTATAAAAAGAATTGAAATTCATTTATGTTATCCATAAGATTACTCAAGTATCGATCTAGATGTATGATCGATGACAAGGTAATAAACATCCCTGAAGGGATCCAACAAGTATCCAGTTTAAGTGTATTACTACGCGGTAGAGGACAGGGTCATGTTTACATTTCCGAGGAACACGACGATTTGAACCGGTTTATCCTAGCTGGGGACTTCCCTATCACACGACATATACAACCGCTTAAAGCACGCATATGACTACCTTTCCCTGGATCCTCTCGCCAAAATCGGGGTTCCACCACCCGAGAGCACAGTACACCTCCATCCAGTTCGCTAACTTGGAGGGTACACACTACTCTCGCCATCTCTCCACTCCCAGTGCGGGTTAACCGTTCTTCAGACGAGAATAGCCAGAGTCCAGCTTCCCGGAGTATGTGATAAGTACTCCAAAGTCACAACCCTTGGACATCTACAACGGACGGTTCCTAATCGACACAGGCGGAAAGAACCCGCTCACCAGACACCGTTGATGGCTCTCCAACACCGTGTCCGTCCGGTCTCGGATTATTACTTCCAACAACAACATCCCTTTCTCAGAAAACATAACCATTTGCCGAAGCAATACGCTATGCGTAGGTGACCGGAAATCACCTACTATAAAAGTTCTAAGCATACTAAGCATTTTTGTAAAACTTTGCATCTTTAAACAAGTGTCAAGGTTAAAGGTACAACTAGAACAAGGATAAAACTATGCATCAAGTAGGAATTGAATAAAGTACCGTAATGCAATAGTATAAACATAAGTGTATTTAAAACAAACAATTTTAAATACAAGGAAATGTTTGAATGCACTGGGGCTTGCCTTGGTTGGAGGGATAAACAAACTCGGGCTCAGATTCAAGAGAGAAAACCTCTTCACTAGAGGTATCCAACCCAACCAACGAACAATCTACACGATATAATGACATATTTTAGATGATGCTTGAATAGTAAACATGATGCTCAACACAAACAAATATGTTCTTAAGAGATGATTAAAACATATTACACCTTGAGTACAACTTCCCTTCATGAAGGAAAGCAAAACTAGGTTATAAAGTAAATTAATTAAACTCTATTTATCTTGATTATCTAAGTTAATAATTACATCCAAAAGAACTGAACAAACAACATTACATCAAGCATGTCCCACTTGTGGTTGTCACTGGACAATGACCATTAGCATCAATTAATCCAAAATCACCCAAAGCCTAAAGTCATTAGAGTTTCTAAACATTTTATAACTAATTAAACAACTAGCCATGTATAAAAGTTCATCCAACAATTCTCAAACTTTTTGTACAACAAGGTAACAGTGTATAAAGATTACACAAAAATTCTCAGAATTTTTGGAACAACATATAGAGCATGTAAAATCATGGAAAACTCATTTTCAATTACTTTGAGCATTTTTACAGGATTAAAAACGTACTGACATGCATATGTTATATTTTTATTAAAAACTACACATCACAGAGAGCATACATAAATTTTTGCAGAATTTAAACATGCACAGATTTAAACATACAAAAATAACAAAAGATATTACTGTGCAAAACTGGAAAAAAAGGAAAAACCCTTCATATAACCCACTGACGGCTGGGTCCCGCTCGTCAGTGGCACAGACGCAGAGTAGCGGCGCCGACGACCACAAAACATGGCGGCGCGTCGCCGTCGATGACCAAACCGAACAGCTACCCCTCGAACCTGCTTCGGCTCTCCAAGCCGAACCCAACGAGGTGCGCCACGACCAAAACCATCCCTCAGAAGCGCCTCATCGACGGCGACGGCGGCGACCGGATCTCGACCGCACGTACGCCGGCAAGCACAGCCATGCGCCGGAGAAGCTAGGCCTCGAAAACGACTCAGGGAACAACCACGAGCAAAACGCCCAACATAAACGAGACTAAAACCTATCCAGGTGACCCCATCAACGGCAATGGCGGCGACCCGAGCTCGACCGCACATACGCCGGCGAACACAGACCTCGATCGGCTCAACCAACAACCCTAGCATGCTTAGCGGCCCCCAAACAACGCGAAGCGCACGCAAAACGAGCGCAGAGCTAAACGCAACATCCTCATCGACGGCCATGGCGGTCGGCAGGGATCTGCGCGGACATGCGCCGGAGAAAACACGCACGCGCTCGAGGACAACCACCCCTCGAAACAGACTCAGGACGGCTAGACGAAGCTAGCGTAAGACTCGGATCAGAAAAAGATCAACTACAACGACCAAACGATGAACATACCGCCGCGCCGGCCATGAACAGCGGCGGCGCTCGAGGACAGAGCTCGAGGGCTCGATTCAAGGAAAATCGAGGGTGCGGAGAGGTCGAGGAGCTCACCCTGGTCACGAAGCGCTTGCAAACGTGGCCGGAGACGAAGCAGAGACGGCTGTCAACGGAGAACGTGCCGGCGGAGACGATGAACCGAGCGGCAACGAAGATGTTCCCGGAGCTATGGTCCCTCATTTGCAAAACGGAGAATCCGACAAGGATCAGTGATGAACAAGGAGCAAAAAACGCAAGATGAAAAAGCAATGTGGCTCTTGTGTAGCCCGATCGAGGGCTGACCAGAGCGGCGGCGCTCTCGTCGGAGCTGAGGAAGACGGAGCCGCGCTGGATGAATGCAGGCTCGATGGCTTTAACCAACTCACCTCGAGAATGCGCGAGGTCAGAGCGAAGACAATGGCAGTGGATTGAGTGATTGACAGTGGATAACGAGCTCGTCGATGATGGTGGAGCGCTCGACGGAGCAGAGCAGAGCGATGGCGTGGCGTGGAAAGGGAGGCAGGAGTGGACGGTGTCCCGTTTTGAAGACGGCAACGGTTCCGCGACGTCGCCACGCACACGACAGGACGTGAGTCAAGGCCAGGAGTCGCACGGTGGCGTCGATAGGTGGCCGGCCAGGTGTCGGCGTCGAGCTCAACGCCGCCATGCAACTGTTTGATGAAATGTGTGAACTGCCCCTGTGACTATTTTGCAAAATGCTCAAGCTTACAGGGGTTTTCATGAAAAACTTTGAATACGAAAGTTGCTCAAAATTACATGATCTACAACTTTGTCAATACTCACATTTTCAAAATCGGCCTAGAAATGAAAATGCATTTTTGAAATTTGAAAACCTTTTAAAAAGGATTTGCCCCCTTTTCAAATACTTTTAAAAACAAGAACAACACTTGAAAAACGGTAAACACAACAAAAGCACAACACACAAAGCTCTACCACTTTGCTTAAACAACTATATGCAAATTCTTTTTAGAATTTTGAAAAGATGACCTGCATTCACCACATTGATCAAACATAAGCAAGTAAACTCATTTTAGTTCAATGCATATCCAGGTTTTCAAACAATTGAATGATGCTTAATGCATATGATGACATGATTAGTTTTTAATTAAGTGATTAACACCAGGGGTGTTACAGAATATTCTTAAGTAAAAGCGCATAAGACAATTTTACCCTTAGAATGCATGGAAGTACTTTTGTTTGCTTGAACTACTTCCATCTTGTTTCAGCTTATCCTCTCTCACAAAACACTATTCAATCAGGCGGAATCAACCGGCTTTAGTACCAGCCGATCAATGACATTGGAGGGGTTTTCTCTTAGATCTATTTATGCATATGTTTTTATATGACATTATTTTAGTCCCATAAATCTATTATATTTTATACATACATATATTAGAAAATCATGGTTGAAGTCACACATTGAAAAAACCTATATAAAGTAAAAATAAACATAAAGGAGTATACAATCAGTTACATGAAAAATTACAAATTATGCTACTTTGGCTCTGTTTGGTGTGGAAAGTGTTCTATTTAATACCGTAATTATGAGATTTAGAAAAAACATTTGAAGCGTAAGAGTTTAGAAAGATAATGTTCCTGCATCTTTTCGAAGACGTCCCTTAGAGCCTCTTCACTAGATCCCCTTACCCTTTCCCTTAAAGCCTAGTGTAGGAGATTGAGAATCGATCCACAAGCTTGCCCTACCTGCCTTCGCTCCCTACATCCAAAAGGCGGACAGGCACCTCGGATCTTGGCAAGCCGGTTTGCTTAACCCCATGGGCAGAACTGCCATGGTGAACTCAGTCCTCGACTTGCTCCTGGTCTTCCTAATGAGCTCTCTGCAGCTGCCACCTAAAGTAATTCAGCAAATGGACAGACGTCGACGTGCTTTTCTTTGGTCCGGCAATACCTCGGGCACCACCTCTGCTTCCTCATGCCTGGTGTCCTGGAATAATGTCTGCTACCCTAAGGAGCTAGGCGGGCTGGGGGTCAAGGATCTGGGTATCCAAAATATCTGTCTACTGCTCAAGCTGTTACACAGGCTCCACTGCTCCAGCTCTTCGGCCTGGGCCCTCTGGGTCCGAAACCGGGCGTCCCTGGTGACCCTCTCTGGCGACATCCACGGGGATCACTGGCGCACACTTCGTTCCCTCCTGCCTCTTTACCGTGCAATAACCTCAGTCACCATCGGGGATGGCCGATCGTGCTCCTTTTGGTATAATGTTTGGCTTGGGGACGACGCACTTGAAGATACTTTCCCAGCGCTACACAGCCACTGCACGGTCAAGAATGCGTCTGTTCAAGAAATGCTCTCACTGGGAATTCAGAACTCACTGGTTCCTAGGCTTACTCAGGCGGCCCGGGCTGATTTGACCTCGCTCCAACTGGCAACGGCCACTCAGGTGCTATCACAATCGCCCGACCACCGATCGTCGCTCTTCGGGAAGCTTGATCACAACCTGGACAGCGGCGCCCTATACCGGATGCTTAAAGCACAAGGTCAACCTAACGAAGCAAAAGCTACTTTCGTTTGGGAGAATTCGGCACCTCCAAGGGTGCAACTCTTCCTCTGGTTACTCCTGCAGAATAGAATCCAGAGCCGAGAGCTGCTATTCAAGAAGCACATTGTGGACTCTCCAACCTACGAAATCTGCCACAATGCGGTGGAATCATCCGAGCATATTATGTGGGGATGCAGCCTCGGTGCCCTCGTCTGGGAGCGTCTTGGTATCACTATCCCAATCAGCTCGAGCATCGACCACCTATACACTATCAGCCCCCCAACCGCATCCCGATATAACAGTTCTCGGCTTTCCTTGCACTCATCTGCTGGCAAATCTGGAAGGCTAGAAACACGGCAGTCTTCAGATACTGTCAATGCTTCGCAAGTACTGAACCTCTGCAAGTCTGATGCGGAGCACTGGAGGTACATGTTTCCACGCCGACAGAAGCCGATTATCGACCTGTGGTGCTCCTTCTTGGTGATAGCCAGACAAGGGCAAGGCTAGGCCAGACCACCTCCCTCTGCCCTGTGTGTATGTGCGTGTCTTTTCTGTTTCCTGTTTTCTGCTTTCTGCTCGAAAGCTCTATTCTAGACATGTAATAGGTCGTCCCCATCTCCGGTGGAGCGCATTTCAGTGTAAGCTCCACAAACCTTGTATCCTTGTACGTCACTCATCAGCCTTTTGAGGCACAATAGAAATTCAGGTGGGGAACGCCTCCCCCCGATGAAATTAAAAAAAAAGAATACTGAAAGATGGGCTACAATAGATGAGAAAAGTTCTCTCCGTTTCTCCTATGCTACGTTGGACCCATGTGGGGTCACTCCTTTTCTGGCGTAAGTGGGGTCACTCCTTCTCTGCCCTACGGCACGGTGGCCCGTCGCGGAGCTTGTCAGCTGACGGATGCCCCGCTCAATGTTGGTGCAGCGACCAGCGAGGAGCTCGCCGGCACGAGGCTCGCTTGGCACTGGGCCCTCATGCCAATAGTGAGAGATGAGGGAGGAAAGGGAATTAAGAAAAATTATGGCTTATTTCCCTTTAGGCCCCGTTTAGTTCCAACCAAAATTTAAAATCCAAAATCCCAACTATTTTGGATTTCAAAATCCAGAATGCAAAATATTTTGGTGAGGTGTTTAGTTCCAACCAAAATTTGAATTCCAATGATGAGGATTGTAAGGATGACACACAAACTAATGCAAAGATTCCCTTATTTTGGCCTCTTGAGTCCAAAATAGAAAATGGGAAATGAATCACTTTTTGCCAAATATTTTGGAAGGTGTTTAGTTCCATTTTGTAAAATGAAGAGCCAAAATCCAAAATATTTTGGATTCCATGAGAAACTAAACATGGCCTTATTTAATTTGTGTGAGAGAGGAGATAAATTGAGGTTCTGGAAAAGACTTAGGGAAAGAGAATTATAAAGAGAATATGATGAAACTCATTTTTTTTATCCAGTCCCCTTTATTGCGGCTTTATGTTTAAATCAATCTGGCGGATGTGCTATGAACTTCCTCTTATTTGACTTATACCCCGCAAATACCACATTCAAAAGGCTGGGACTATTCACATAGTACTTATCTGCAATAGCTATAGTTATTGGTTTGAACCAACATGATGTCAAACTGAAGCTGACAGAGATATCCGAGGGTGGCATTAATAACTCAGATTTGCATGTGCACAGTGCATATCTATCCATGTCTACTTGTTTGTCTTGTTGCAGCCTTGGCTTTGTTGCTTAAGTTCAAACAATGGGACCATGTAATCTCCGATCCACGATCTTTCCGGATCCTTTGGATCTTTTTGACGTTCTCTCTGACGACGAAAACTGGTGCTGCCTCCTTCTGGACGTGCTAGCTAGAGCCACTTTTCTTTTCTTTTTTGGCATTCTTAACAAGAAACCAATAATGGCTCAACCTTTCATCGACACAAAACATTCGTGTACCTTTTAATGTTGTTTGAGACCAGGACTAGTACCTTTTGAGTTTTACCTTCGTTATCTCGTGACTCATATTAATCTCTGGCATAGCAATTTCGTGCAAGCAGTGTCCGAGCGTGACCCAACATGAGAGAGAGAGAGAGTTATTCAATGGTCAATGCTAATTTTTTGTCTGAATTTCGATTGTAAGCACTATGATGTGTGATTTTCTAGCATTGGTATATGTCCGCAGCCTGAGTATATATTGTGGATTGTGGTAACAATTGAGATGACATGACTGTCACACTTCTGAATTGAATGTAGGCTAGATATGAGTACAAAAGCCTAGTACTTCATCTCAAAATAACTGTCGTTTTGTATTTTATTTCATACCGTAAGTTTAACTTTTCATACCGTAAGTTTAACTAAATTTATAGAAAATACGTGTAATATTTATATTTCTAAATAAATTTATGATAAAAACAGATTCAATGATATTTCTACTCCTAACATATACTTTCTACTCCTTTTATTCTAAAATAATCGTTGAGAAATAACTTTAACTTACGCGTGCACGGCCCTATGCCGTAAGTCGTCCATGTACGGCAAAGTGTCGGTGTTTGTATATGCGATAAGTGCCACTAGCTAGGAAGCACCCGAGCCGGGGCTGCAAAATTTTGGTGCCTTCACATGTCAACAAAGCTAGGTTTGCAGCAGCCTGCTTAAGGTGAGCCCAATATATAAATAAAAAGCTTTCTTCTCTCTTGCATCAATTAATCATGAAAAGTTGAGCGACATACTCGCAACACGCAATTGCAAGAAATTAACATCAGTTTGCACGATTACAGTACACACTGAGCTCTGCATGCATGCAAAACATGGATGGCGACCAATGGCAGAACGCATGCAGGTACATATACACGACACGTGGCACCACACACACACCACGTACGAGACCTGCCGTACGCCCACGCACGCACGCACGCACGTGACATGCATGCTGCGCATATCGTCGTCAAGGTCAGCCGCGGCACTGGGTGATGGCGCTGCAGCCGCGGGTGTACGCGTTGGCCGCGTTCCCCGGGCGTTTGGCCTCCGGAGCCGTGTTCTTCTCGCAGTTGCCCAGCACCTTGCAGCTGATCAGCTGGTCATACGATATGTACTTCTGCCCCTCGTCCGCGCAGGCGGCCTCCTGCGGCCCCGTCGCCAGCAGCAGGCACAGCACCACCGCCGCCGCCATGGCCAGCCTCGCCTGCTTCTCCATTGTTGGTGCCGTGGTGCGTACGTGGCGATGGTATATATGCTCGCTCCTCTCCTCTTGCAATGGAAAGAAATAATTATGAGGAGATAGCTAGCTAGCTAGCTAGAGAGGGGTATTTATTTCTTGTAATGTAATTACAATGATCGGCCAGTGCAGGTTTTGTAGAGGCTGCTTGTTGTCTTAAGATATCTGTGGATGAGAGCAGATGTAGGGTCTGCATCTACTATGTTTAGAGAAACGCACAACAAAGCAGGGTTCTATTCTGGGAAGAAGCAGGAGTTTCTCCTTGTTTAAGAAAATAATGGGGAATTGAAGAAGCTCGTGATTCTTTTGTGCGTGGTCTGGGCCGGGTTTTCCCTTTCTGCTGATAGATTAGCGCTAATAATCATGATGATATCATTCTCTTGTGAACACATGCATGTCAAATAAATGATGCTACAACAGTGTTCAGAGTAAATGAATCGACATATATATGATTTCCATTCACCCAATTAAAACCTATACATCAAGCTTTGTCTTACCTCTTGGATTCTGTTTAAGAGATTAACAAATCTAACGCATAAATAAAATTATTTAGCGCTATCAAATCCAAACATGTGGATTCAAGTTAATACAGTTGACACAACCGTTTACACACCTACCAAAATTGATCTTCCAACGTCTAATTTTCCTCAACAAAACCTGCTGGCATGTATATATCCAACTGCCTGTATCCGTCCTCCTATCGACGACAGAGGCTGATTAATTAACATCGAAGCAGGGATAGGAGACTTGGAGAAGGGAAAGAAGATGCAGAGGGCAAATTTCGTCAATAGTTCAGAATGTTTGATAAAAAATTCGATGGATCCTCAAACACACAACTCAATACATATATTGTCCTAAAACCTACCACCGTGGACCGAACACCTTCGTACTGGGCTTCACCCTCCTTTTGGCCCTGGTACTAGGTGCAGGCGCTATTGTCACCGAGGTACTGTAGCGGGTCATGTAAAAAAATGGGCAGCGAGCTGGCTAACAAGTATGCCTCCATAGTTTCAATATGCCTCCATAGTTTCAATCCCATGCATTACCGTCTTTTTCCTTTTTCTAAATTTTTTTTGACCTCATTTGTATCATATCCATGGAGGTTCGTGGCGAAGCTAGAGGAAATTCATGGAGTGAACTTGTCTCGTGGTGCATAGACTTATGCCATGGGGTGCCTATATGGTGAAAATTTGGTCACTAAAACTATTTTTTAAAATTTCAGTAGGCACCCCTAATTATAGTATAGCTTCTCCCCTTATGGAGGTTGAGGTCCCTGGTGGCTCGTGGTGTGCGCAATGAGGCTTTTTTCCTACTTGGCCATTTGCCACCTCTATCAATCCCTTTCTCGTGCCCTTGCTTCATCTTGACAAAACGAGAGCGACAATTGCGAGCAAGAAAAATACTTTTTTTTATTCTTTATGCGGGTATTAGCACAAGTTCAAGCATCACTCCTATTTTTCTTGGTTGCGAAATAGTGTGGCATGCCACAATGTGGGAACTGGAAAGTGGTGCTCAGATGTCTCTTATTTTGAGCATCACTCGAAGCACACGCTATGGAGGGCCTAAGGTGATTTGTAATGGGTTTCAAAGGCGGGTCCGCCTATCCCTCTTCGACCTGGCTTCATACATGATACCATCAAGCCATCAAGCCATCAACCCTATCCTATATAAAACACGACTTCATAACTAAAACTCAATTATTTGAATTAAATTTAAAGCATTTTTCTTACATATTGCTATCTCACCTCCGCTGGTCCTGATGCGCCACATGCTAGAGCTATCACTCCATATATAGTGGGGAGGGAGAAGGCGGTCACCATGGGAGGGGAAGGAGAAGGGGGCTAACGTCAGCCCTAAGTGAACAACACAGTGGAGTTGTTCCTAGGTGTGTGATCTGTGTGAGATCTTCTCTCGGGTGTAGATGGAAAAGGAGGAGCATGGGGGAGGGGCGTTGGAGGGTGGGACATTGTTAGGGAGAAGGGGTCTAGCCTAGGAGAGCTTTCCTTAGGGCCCTCAGTTTGGATTTACTCAACACCAGGCACGCCAGCGTGGAGAGAAGGAACTACGAGACACTGATGGGTGACGAGAAGAAGGGAGCATGGCCGGGTAAGCTCGTCTCTAGGCGTGCGGGTGGGGGACTTTGGCCTTAGGTGCAATGACATGCGAGGGGTGGAGACATGGGTAGTAGGCCAGATGGGGAGGAAGAAGGCAATAGCCACACCTAGAGCATACATATGTTGGGACTACTAAGGAAGTGTTGATATATTATAGGTTAAAGTATATAATATATTCAATAATAAATAAACTCTATGATTTATGTTAAATAATATTATTCATTGGTTTAATTACCATGATGTCCACATACATGCATGTATAACATTCATTGAGTTAATTACCATGATGGTCATATGCATGCATGTAACGTGTAAGTATTGTGATGACCATGCGTTGGCAAGTAAAGTGGGGAGTCAGGCAACGAGAAAACAAAACGCAGAAACTAGTGAACTCTTGCAATTTGCCAATTAACATACTTAATTGCATGAGTTATGGAAGAAACTTCCCTCTCCATCTATTATTCTTGTAAGGACCTGCTAAGCCTATAGGGGGAGGGGTGAATAGGCCTATTTAAAATCACTTAAGCAAACTGTCAGTCCACAGGCGCGGTACTGCCGCTCTATAGCTCGGCACTGTCGCGCTGTCCCGGCACTACTGCTCTCTGGAGCGGTAGTGCTGGTCAGCAAGACAGAACTAAGCACAATTCTAAAACTGAGATGCAAATGTAAATTCTACTTGAATAGAAACCTTCCTAGGGGTGATATGAAGCTGCAGCATCACTTGAAAGTGGTAGGAACCCTCTCAACTCGTATATCGGGACCAAACCTTAGAAAACAACTTGAGAGCAATATATATCAAAGTAAAAGAACAAGCACAAGTTGACACAATGATTTAACCAGTGGTTCAGCTTGCCACTAAGGCTTGTCTACGTCCACGTTGTTGAGGTGCGCTACACAAGGCTCGGGCTCGTCACCAAGGCTTTCCTTTTCCTCGGTCTCAAGTCAAGAGAATGAACTCTTGAGATGAGAGGTAATGTATTATCTCAATGGTGGTGTTACAAACCTCCCTAGGCTACCACACGAAGGAGGCAAGCTCAAGGGCGACACCTAGCCGGCTAGGAGCAAAGCTCCAAGAGTAACAAACTTAAATCGCAGGCCACCACGCGAACCAAATGCTTGAGAAAGTAGTAGATCTGAGGGAGAAGCTTCCGCTGAAGCTTGGAGGCTCAAACTCTCAAAGTTTTGAGTGGAAATCAATGGAGGAGAGTGGGGGAACTTCCAAGTGAGCAAGGGGAGCAAGGAGAGCTTCTCTGATGTGTTTTGTCAAAATGAGTGAGTGGAATGGTAGAGATGACCGTTGGGGGTGAGAGAGGATAAGGTTATACCCCCTCTCTGCCAACGGGCATAACTCAAGTCGTGGCAGTGCCGCCCTAGGGCGTGACACTGCCGGCTTGTCTGAACATCAAGAAGGTAGAACAGAAAAAGATGGTTGTTCAGACCAAGGTATATTTGAAGGTGTATGATAGATAGATATAGCATTTGGTTTACTTGTTGGCATGCATGTTGAATCCCTTTTAATAGTACGACATACCTAACTCAATTGCATAAATGAATATGAAATTAAGGTCCTTTGAGCTTGTTGCCATACACTTTTGTAATTGGAGGGGTCCGTCAACCTTTTCATCATCCTCCTTAACTTTTAACCTGCTTGTCAACTCGAAGAGTCTCATTAGTTATCTAATTATGTTGTCATGTCACCAAAACCCACTTAGGGCTTGATTGCACTTTCAATTCTTAATTGGCAAATGAATATGGGAGTTTTTTCTTCATTAGCGTTACTGCCTTCTGATCTTCCTGAGTTGGCTCATCCTCTCATCCGTGGGGAGGATAAATACTAAGTCCCTCAAGCTTCGACTTCAATAGACAACCAAAGTTCTTGTTGTCCCATGGCTTCTCCGTTCTAGAGCTTGCGCATAGGTTCTCGAAGAGTAGAGCCTCCCGGAACGTCTCCGTCCATCGAGTTCATCTGCTCGGGTGAAGGGTGGCCATCACGTTTTTGGGAGTGCCCGTCGGTGACACAACTACTCACTTCGTCCATTCCTTCCTGGCGGCGTTGGTGTCCACGCAAGACACTGTTGATCATCTTCTTCCTAACGACACGGTCTTCACGGCTTCCAACCGGCACTGCATCGAGCAGGACGACTACAACGACAAAGCACCATGTCACTTTTGAGTGCTTCCGGCTCTGCCGCAGGGTATAACCTCCTCAATTTATTTATTATTTTTATTGTCATAATAACAATCTTGCTGATTAGTGGCAACAGTATGATAGACATGCTTGTTTTATGCGATGATAGTTGTCATACCTTACTGGTTAGCATTATGTTAATATGCACGATGATTTGGTTAAACAAGCACATATATGATGTCATCATAATTTTGATTATGTTATTTTTATGGATTAAATTAAACGTGAATTTACCTAAATTTCTAACATGAAAGGACTGGGAGGGGAGAGAAAGAGACCATCCATTTTTTATTTAGGTTCCAATTGTAGGTTCGAGTTAGTTCTATATATTATGGTTTTTTTAATAAGAAATATCACATTATCTTATACATTTCATATACACTACAAAGTTATTTGGGGTGGGGTGGGGAGCACTAGCATGATGAAACACTATATCAACACCTGTGGCAATAGAGATAAACAATTACCATTGAACAATGTTCAGTTCATGGGGACCACGCATATTACATATGTGTAGAAACTGAAGAAGAGAGGATCCGACCATATTAGTAGTCGTGTGGCCACATAGGTATATGTGTGTGTGTCCCACACATGGTTTCCTTGCATCGCAATTTGCCTTGTTCGACCTATCCCTCTGCTCTATAAGCCAATGATCGAGCTAATCTAGCTCTGCACAATAGGAAATCATCAACAATTGTTCGTTTGTTGCTCCGCACCTACATCCCGACTGTAGACAAATACATCGAGTCCCACATTGGGTTAGAGTTATTATCTCTTTTCTTTTTTCCTCCATCTTCTTCCTTCCCAAAAATGAATGAGGGGCTCAATGGAGGCTCCATTGTGCGGGAGGTAGTAGTGGGGGCTCGAGCCCCCTGCACCCCACTGGTAGATTCGCCTCTTGCCTCGCTATTGCTGATGTGAGCAGTGGCGGATCCAGAAATTTTAGAGAGCTCGGACGGGACGATAATGTTTAACAGTGACAAGTCACACACATAGATTTATATAACGTATTAAATTAAGCTATGATTTCTTGACATGCAAAATCAAATAAAGGTTGCATCCTAAATTTTTTCAGCCTGAAGATAGAGTATGTGTTAATTTAGGTAACTACAATAAGCAAATAAAAACTGATTTGCAACAAATTACAAAAGGTAAAAAAATTTGATTTCTAGCACTATAGATCTACATGAAACACCGTTGATGATCAAACATAACAAGATAAGCTAAAATCAGACATAGATATAAA
This sequence comes from Microstegium vimineum, assembly GCA_022036555.1. Taxonomy (NCBI): domain Eukaryota; kingdom Viridiplantae; phylum Streptophyta; class Magnoliopsida; order Poales; family Poaceae; genus Microstegium; species Microstegium vimineum. The sequence continues at coordinate 16,858,648 of CM039134.1, read as the reverse complement.
ATAATCAAATCAGGCTAATATTTTTGGCACCGTGGTCAGCATTGCTCCTGCCACATGCTGCTCACCTGCCAGCTGCTGTAGCAAATGAGATGCGATAATTTGAGGCAGCAGACAGGGGGCGGGGAAGCAGGGCACCCGTGCGCAGCAGATCAAAGGCTACCGTCGAAGACTCGGATCATACAACGCGCAACTGGCGAACAGTTTTCTTTGGAAGCATGAGACGACGCTAACACTATCTTACAAGTACAATGATAAATGAGCATTTTACATGGCCTTTAATCTCACGTATTAGTGGCAGGTTGGCAGGGGAGCCCGGCCACCGGCCCAGGGTGGCCGGGCCTTGGCTCCGCCCCTGGATGTGAGCATGTAATCAAAATTGTTTATCTCACATCCTATTTAAATGATAAAAATAAAAATTTCATTGAATAATCATGGTCAACTTTAATGGCTTCTTTTAGATCCAATATTAATTAATTCTATGAGTGTCTAGTAATCTACATCCTCCGTACCAAAATAACTATGTGTACATCTCAGTTTTCATGCATAATTTTGAGTTTGACCAAATGTGCAACTAAAGACATTAATAATTATGACGTGTAAGAAATTATAAATATCGGTAGATTATGGTGGCATATTTGCATAGAAAATTTATTTAGAGATACAAATATTGATGTTATTTTCTATAAAGCTAGTCAAACTTAACAATACTTAACTCTATGAAGCGGATACACATTATTTTGTGATCAAGGTAGCATGCCATTCTTGGATCCAACAAATCTGTGTGTACCAAGTTCATATATATACATAGTCCAACGGCAAGCTTCACCTTAGATCTAAAATTATGTTCTAAAATTAAGAACTTTGGCAATATTTTCTTTTTTAGAATAAAAAAACAGCTCATCAACTAGATAACTTGGGTGCACCGACGACTTCATTGGGAACCACATATTTTTAGGAACTAGAAGCATACCTCAGCTCATGCGTTGCTGCGGAAATTGCAGATTAATTAGTGGAATGAGTGGCATGTTGACGTAGACAACAAAATACTTGTGTATATATATGTTGTTGACGTGGACATTACAATTACATGTGATATTAGTGAGTTTTAAATATAAGTAACAGTGTGCACCGCTGAGGTGGACAACTTGTATGTTGATGAGAACTTGAGATACATAATAACTAATGGTGTTTAGATTATAGGTTTAGAATATAAGAGATATACAGATATAGATTGGAAATGCCCATGTTTTGAATCCTGGAACTCTGCGAATTAATAAATTTATGTATATATACCTCAGCATACCAAATGGAGATACACAACACAAACACACGTAAAACAAAGATGATGAGTTAGCCCTGCACGCCGGACCGGCATGCGACACAGTGAGTGTGAGTCTCGATCGACCGCCTGCACACATATATATACGTGCATCGCATCGATCAGCCGCTGCACCCAGTGATCTTGCTGTAGCCACGGGTGTATGGGTTGGCCGCCGCCCCCGGGCGAGTGGGGTCGGCGGCAGCGCCGAGCTTCACGTCGCAAGTGCCGGCGACCTCGCAGTCGGCCTTGCTAGACTTGCCGTAGCTGGCCTTGCCGCCGCTGGGCGTCGTCGTCAGCGTCGCTTCCGCGGCATCGGCAGCGGCGGTGGCAGGGGCGGCGTCGGTGGTGGCGGTGGCGGGGGCGGCGTCAGTGGTGGGGGCGTACCCGTCGGCAGCGGCCGCCTCCTGCCCGGCCATGAAGAGCAGGCCAAATAACAGCGCGACGGCTGCCACGGCCAGCCGCGTGTTGATCACCTTCTTCTCCATGGATGCTTGTTGTCTTTCAGCTAGCTGATGTGATCGATCTGCACGGGAATAATCAAGTTTGTTCTGTTGCTTATTGGCGAGGTAGAGAGGCAGATCAAGTGTGGTTTATTTAATAGAAGGTGGCGGGTTGTCTAAAATATGAGTGGATCTAGCTAGGGCGTAATTTTACTATGTTTAGAGAGAGAACACTAGCTCTTGCTTATTTTGGACGTGGAATGTTAATTTGTTGCTCCAAAACTAAAATGGCGTGAAGCCGCCTGTACGTTTCTTTGCACTAGCTAGGAATGAATCTGCAGCATATGCGGAAGTGGTGAACCCACATGCATCCTTTGATATCAAGAAAAAAAAATCATAAAACTAATTCCATATGGAGTCAAGGTATAGTGAAGAAATCTAGACTGGGTATGAAACCACAAATAAATAGAGGAGGCGTGAAACCGTAATCTTCCTCGTCTCATAATCAATTAGGTGTTCATTGACATTGTTTCACAATCCCCATATAGCTTGTTCACAATTTTTAAGTGCTACTATACCTCTTAAGATTAATTACAGATAAGCACCTTGCTAGTCAAGGTGCAATTGCTATAGCAACTTCATACTCTTCCATCAGGAACTGAATTTTATGTTTGCGCATGTAACCCTTCTGAAAAGTAGGATCAGAAGTAGGATCCAGTTCGATGCATTTCTCTGCATCCTCGAGACCTTGAGGTAAAGCTCCCAAATAGATGTAGCATTGAGGTCTCTAGCTAAAAACCTGAAACATCAACCATATACATAAAAACACAAATTACCATTGCTAAGTATGTCAGGTAACTGATCAGAATCAGTGAATATTAAAAATAAGCTAAAGGTGGTTCAAAGGGTACTTTGTTTTCTTGAGTTTATTTTTATTCACCAAGCATTATCTAACCCATTGAATCTACCATGTTTTAGCTTTCTGTGGTACATAGTTCATGAGGAAATAGTAGTATGATTAAAAATTGTAATTTGTCAGACTCACCAGGCTATATAGCTCTAGTCATCAGATATGTAGTATATGTGTAGGTGTGATGCGATGAAATGCCAATTCTTTTGGTAAAATGGACCAGATAAGCTATATATATAGCACTTAATCATAGTAACGCTGCTGCAATTGGGAACATGTTTTTAGATACTGGGAAACATGTTTTTGGGAACGCTACTGTTTTTATATTACTGACTTGTTAACTCATGCATATTATATTATATCCAGTTAAATCGAAAAGAACATGTTTCAGTTAGCATGGTTATGAAAACAGGACATTAGCATGATTCAGTAATATTAAGAAAACATATAGAGCACCTGATAGTTGGTGATCCATAGCATGTATCAGTTTACTGGAAAAACCCTGCATCACAGAGAAGCATCTAGCAACTAAAAGGAATTCTCTCAGTTAAATTATCCTTGATGCCTCAAGGAATAACTATCCTTGATGCCTCAAGGAATAACAGAGCCACAAGTAACTAAAAGGAATCCTCTCAGTTAAATTATGTAGAAAATTATTACAGTTTACTCAACAAACAAATTCATACTAATTTTTCATACAAATTATAATATGCCACTTGCAAAAATAAATTACCAAACCTTGTGATGACCACATTCACTGCAGTAGGACACAAGTTTGTAGGCTCTTCTGACATGCCCATCAAAAGTTGGGTTTAATTACAGCTAGAAAGAAGAAGAAAATACATACATGTGTGAATCTAAAGCTTGATGCAAAATGTCGGTTTTGATGGGTGACCTCGGTACTCAGTACACAATATCTATTATTATCACACGTACACCAGTTAATTAAAGTTAAAAATCCACTGCCAATAAGTGAATTTCCAGAAAGAAGATTGTAGGTTTCTCAATTTGTAACAGAGCTTACGTCCTTCTGCACACCGACGCCCGCATCCATAGCAAACAAAAAAAAGAAATATTATAAGAGAAATACAATTGAGGGAGAAGGGGAACACCGAATGAACACACCTGGTCTTCGTTGTTAGAGCTGATAGGGAAATCCAGTGGCGTTGACTGCAACCGATCCATCCGGTGGCCAATCCGAGCGTTAGCACATACAAAAAGTTACTTGCTGGAGAGGTCTAGGACATTGGATTGTGTTGGAGGTCGTCCCCCATGTGGGTGTGTGCTTGTGTGCGTGTCGGTGGCCAGCTTGAGCAGCTTCGGCACGCGGAGAGCATGAGTGGCGGCGAGTATTGGAATGCGACGTGATGTGCCGCGATGGGGGCTATCCGCTCTGCTGGCCAGCCAACCGCCTGGCAGCCTGCCCGCCCTCTTGGCCGCCGCGGGACGTACGTGCGAGAGGGAACTGCGGGATGGGGCGGACTCGAGGCTTTTCGTCGAGGGGGAAGCGGACCCGACCCAGCCGATGTAGGCGAGGGAGAGGAAGGGGGAGCCTGTACCTGGAGCTGCCGCCACCGGAGAGGCTTGCTGTGGGCGGAGAGGGAGGCGCCGATAATTCAAACACGGGCAATATCCAAGGCTTGCGCCGCCGCCTCCGCATCTGGAGTCCGAGCCATCGATGCTGCCTCCGCATCTAGGACTCACGCCTCCATCGACGCTACCTCCGCGTTTGGGGCTTGCGCCGCCGCCTCCTCCTCCGCGTCTGCGGCGGCGGTGAGAGATGGGGGCGTGGGGTAGGGACAGACATTCAGTGACTTTCCTCCCTAAAGTCACAACGTAACTTTCTTTCCATCTGGACCGTTCAAATCAGATCCAAAAGCTATCCTTCCTCTCAGCTTAGGGGGCCACCCGTCAGTCACTCGTTAACTTCTAGCTCGGCGCGAGAAGCACGACCGTCTTCTGCACGGACCTGGTAGGCGGCGGGTCGTCGCAGCCGGCAGCCCCCCGGTGCCGCCCGCCTGCCCTGTTGCGGGCTGCGGCGGTGGGGCACATCTACGCGCGGGCGTGTCCTCGCAGTGGCGGCGCTTGGCCGGGGCGCATCCGCGCGTGGAGGTGGCGACGCAAGCGCGTTCAATCAGCCAGGTGCGTGTCCCGTCCCCGCGGCGCTCGGCCGGAGCGCGTCCCCATGGCGGCGCCGCGCGGCAGGGGCGAGCTCGCGTGGCGGTGGCGCGTCCGCGCGGAGACGAGGACCAAGGATGCGAGCTTGATGACGCTCGGTCGGGGCGCGCGAGCGTCCCCATGGCAGCGGTGCGTCTTCGACAGTGGCGCATCCGGTGACGACGACGCCCGCGCCCGCGTCATCGCGCAAGAGTTGATCCGCGTCCCCACCGTGATGACGACGACGATGCCCAACTTGCCTCCTACTGCAACAGTTCCTGGACGAGCTGAGGACGAGTAGGAGGACGCCGTGGAGCACGCGGACTCCCCCCCCCCCCCCCCCCCCGCGCGCGATGATGACGGCGGCGTTAGCGGCTCAGGCCTGCCGTTGAAGATGGCGCTGAGGAACCCGCGAGCTGTGCTCTGGGGAACGCTGGCCTTCTTGGCAGCCTTCTTCTGCGGCGCGGGCTCGAACGCGGCAGCGGGGGCGACGACGACGCTCGTGTGTCCGTAGGCGCTAGCGCTATGCCGCTATTGCTGCTCCGTCGAGACGAGAATCCGTCGTAGCCGGAGCATTCGAAGAGACGGAGAATCTCGGCATGGTGGCAGCGTGCGTCCCTGGAGCCGCTGTCGTTATAAGGTTCAACCCCGAGGTACATGAGGCCGCGGGCAAGGCGGCAAGGCGGAGCTCGCTCGGTGGTGTTCATGGCTGGTGAGAGAAGTGACGCGCTCCTCTTGCTTGCAAACGTGGTAGCCGTAGGATGCAACATGTGCGGCTAGATGTGGATGAAAGTTACAACGTAACTTACTGAAGCAAAGTTACTCAATCTGTGTTCGTGGGCTAGAGGAAGAGTCGGCGTGGGGAAGAGGGAGAGTCGCACGTCTCGTGTGGCGTGTGGGGTTGTCGCCGCCTGAGGCTAAAGTGTATGTTTCTTTTTTTAGGAATAGGAAATCAGAAAAATAAATGGCACACGAGGAATCGAACTCTGGCCATCGGAGAGGGAGGACTTGCGGCCTTGCGGGCAAGGCGGACGCGTGCGAGGAACGATGAGTGATGACGAGGGAAGATCCAAATAACATGGATCGTTGGATCTAAGTGAGTAGTCATTTAAAGAGGTTAGAGTAAATCTGGGTCCTTTATTTGTAAGGTTTCATTTTAATGGGGGTAATTTTTGGGTGCACTTAGGAGAGGTAATGACTGTTGGTTTATTTGTCTGTGTAGCTGTAGGGAAGTTTTATCGGTGCATTATATATTGGTAGAGATTCCAATAATCTTAAATAGTCAAAATATCTCAAGTTTTGATCAAAGTTATATAATAATATAATAACATTTATGATGTCGACTAAGTATTGTGAGATTCTTCGTCAATTATATTTTTATAGTATATTTATATTTGATGTCATAAATCTTTATAATTTTAATTAACTTTGAGATACTTTGATTTGGTTTTTTTTTAAAAGACATAATTTAAAATGAAGGGAGCGTGTGTGTGTGAATCCAAACAAGCTGTGAGGATAACCAACGGCAGATGAAACGGCCCGAGAGGGCTGTTTGGTTTACCTCCACCGTTTGGAACAAATCCCAACCTCTCGCAAATATTGGACGAAAGTTGTTTTTTGTTCATGACTTATTCGTATATAAGCCTTGCATGAAGTTCAAAAGAAAAACAGCACCCCATATACAAGCCCATACATCGCCATCCTTGTACATGTTGGAATTATATCAGGTTTATTCACCAAAGCTGATATAACGGAAAGCAAAGTGATGCACTTTGGACAAATTGTTAACAGTCGAGAGTAGGTTGTAATTTTCTCCACACGTAAGGGAACACACACGTATTCAAATTAGCAACTGATAGGGAGAAGTGATACATGCGTTTAGTTTAAGAATAAAGTTTGATGAATTTGGCTATTCATAGAATTTTAAAATTAGTTCTCATCTTGTTTGTTTGGTTAGATGGATAAAACGACTGAGATGTATTATTTTTCTATTTGGATTGGATAGATAAAAGTAGATGCGACAATAGTTGATAATTATATCTATTATTTTAAAAACAATAGCAACTAGTCTCTCTGTTTTTACTGTCGTCGTATTAGAGTTGTCTTAAATCAAACATTTGCATATTAGATTATCAATTAAAAATTATAGATTTATGATAAATATTTATGTTTTCATATGCACCATGAGAAATGTTTTCATAATATAATTGATATGTTATGAAACTATAAGAATTTAAAAATGAATGATCAAAGATAGTAATGCTTATGTGGTACGTAAAAAGGAATCTTACCTTTTCCCTTATTCCTTAACACCATTTACTGCTCCATCGCACGTCGTCTGCTTTTCCTATCTCTCTGATTCGCAACCAACGCTCAACAGAGTACCGCCTCCACAGAAACTTCGATCTTACCTTTTCCCTTATTCCTCAACACCATTTACCGCTCAATCGTGAGGCCACGTCGCCTGTTTTTCCTATCTCTCCGATTCGCAACCCGCAGAGTAACGCCTCCACGGAAACTTCGACGAAGTTGACTTCGTCTCCCCCATCCCTCCACGCTACCACGGAAACAGTCGAAACAGCCCCGCTCCGGCTGCGCGCTAACCCCGGCGGACAAGCCTCTCGCTGACCGCTGATGTGCGGCGGTGCCGGCTGGGCTCTCCTCCCATCCTCCGCTCCTCCCAGGCCCAGATCTCGACGGCGGGGCCGTCCACGCTTCTAGGTGCGTGTAGATGCAGCAGCGCAGGCAGTCTCCGGCACGACGGCCAATCCCCTTCGCGGCTCCATCCCAACCTGGCTAACTCCATTGACGGCCACCCACACAGTCCCTAGGCCCCAGCGATTGGCGACCCCGTGCAGCAACTGTCAACTCTCTCCGTACTCCAGCTTATCTCCATCATGGTTGTCCTGCCACATCGTCGGCGTCCCCAATGCAGTTCCCTGCCAGAAGTCCTCTTTCATCGATGATGTGTTGTCTTTTCTTTCAATTCACCGAAAATCCTAGCCTTATATGTTTATCTCCTCATGATTTTCCTACAGATCCATTAATCAGGCCTGGTGAAGCGACGTTCCCAACGATGATGCTAGGATTAAGGTACAAATCCATTCTCTCTTTTTTTGCTACATACATCTTCTCTTTTGCAGTGTACTATTTTTTCTTTAAAGCACGTAGTCATCGGTCTATTCTGCAGATATATGCTATGCACTATTACCTGTTTACCAATTCAGGGGATGACGTTCCTAAGTATTCATGCTTCATGCATTCAGCTGTGCTAATTGACTCTGAAATCTAAAACCTACAAGTTATTTCTAGAAATAATTTGAGTTTCTTTCCTTTAGCATCATGTGTCATATGATGCATTGACAGGCTGGTAAAATGAATGGTCTTCTGTTATGTTCCAATCATGCTAATAAGGGCATAAAAATATTACATTATTGCTTCACCTACACACATGTGCTTTTATCTCGATTAGCAATTGATTCGTCTTCAGTACTCATAGGCCTTTTCTCAAAAATGATCATAGATTATTGCATATGGATCAATGCACTCTGTTTTTTTACAAACCGTAGTGGATAGGTTATCTTAATGACATTTTCTTTCTCTTATCCTACATGCTAAACTACATTTGAGTCTGTTAATTATCCACCCTCTTGCTCTAAGTATTACTTTCTTTCAGCTCAATACAGGCATTGCCTTCATGTATACACATGTTAATGTTAGTGTCAGTTCCAGTTGTTCTAACAGGTTCATAGTTCTTCCCAATATTATTACCAATGTAATTTCCTTTCCCAAATAATTGCTTGATTGTTTTGAGATTATCCGTCCAATCCATGCACACCTTAAATACAGACTCTTTTTCCTTCTTTTCTTACATGTTCAAATTATTTTCTCTTATTAAGATGTGCCTTCGATCACTGCCTATACATTGCTGCTAACTCTCCTCTCTCAAGTCCTTTGTTAAGCACTATTGTTGCTGTCCCAAATGCATTTCTTAAACTAATGGCGGTCTTTTGAAAATCGAGCTTTACTGCAACCTTATTAACATACTTTAGGATTAATCTGACCTTCTGCTAATGTATGCTACTTGCCTCAAGACTTCATGTGTATTGGTTCCATCTACAAGTTGTACCATACAAAAGAGAGAAAAAAAACACCTATCTTTGCAGGGATGTGGATCATGTAAGCTTAGGTTCAATATTTTTCTACACTTTACCCATTCAACTACATTATGATGCCATAATAGTATTGTCGGTGTTATGACCCGGGGGTCAAGACCACCAACTAGTAAATTTATATATTGCGTGCTCCCTCTCCCAGATGTGATGCAAGAAGAACACAAGATTTATCCTGGTTCGGGCAAAGAAGGCCCTACGTCCAGCGGGGGAGGATGACTTGTATTATTTTGCACCCGAAGTGCTCGTACAGGGGGGTAGAAGCTGGTTTACACGGGGTGGCTCTGAGTGAGCTGATGCCTAAGGCTAGCAGGGCTACCCTAGGCGGTCGGTTTGTTGCTCGAGGGTCGATCAAGCAACGGGGTATGTGGAGTGTGGGGATCAGAGTCACCCGACAAATAGTGAACGAGTAGAGTCCCCTCGAGTCCCCCCCTTCTTCTATCTCGGCGTCCCCTTTTATAGACCAAGGGGAGGCCCGAGAGTACAGGGTCCTAAACTGTCGTAGCATGGGCGGCGTGCCCGCGGCATAGTGTTGGCGAAGGGACGTTGAGCACTGTGGCGGCGTGGCCTTCGGGTCCTTCCGGTGCTCCGGGACATGGCGACAGTAGACTGGTCGTCGCGGCACAGCGGAGTCGTCTTTCCGTAGACAGGCGCGAGTCCCATAGTTGAAGCGGGACGGGGCGGATGGGACGGGCCCCATACCGGAGTGGAGGTAGAGGTCGAGCCCCCTGGTCGAGGGATGGGGTCGAGACCGGGGTGACCTTGTCGTATTCCTGGAGACGTCGTCGAGGGTCGTCCTGTTCACGCCTCGAGGGGTGTTTCTGGAGTCCGTGCTCGTGACGTGGTTACAGTGGCGGCACAGTTGACGGGAGTCAGGGTCATGGCGGAGAGTTGATGGATTTGACTGCGATCGTGAGCGCCCATGGTGTTAGGCGGATTCCCTTTAACCCATACCGGGAGCAGTTGGGCTGATTGAGCTCCCGGCCCGGGGGTCGTTCGTTCGACCCCCGGTCCGTCATTCAGCGCCGAGGTGGAGGCGGAGGGGTCGTTCGTTCGACCCTCGGTCCGTCATCCGATGTCGAGGTAGAGGCGGAGGGGTCGTTCGTTCGGCCCTCGGTCCGTCATCTTTCCAGAAGCGGGCCGGCCCACGACTGGTTGCTATCGCCGGTGCAGGGGGCCTTTGTGTGATGGGCCCTTCTTTGCTGACTTGAGCGGTTGGTGAGCCCCTATCTTAAAAATGGTTGCTATGTTAAGCGTTAAATTATCGAAGGGTTTAGGGTACCCCTTACCTATGTACCCGACAGTAGCCCCTGAGGCCCCAGAGGAGTGATTAAGAACTCCTCTGGGGGTTATGATATGTGTTTTCTCGGGGGAGTAAGGATTACCCGGAGTTTTTGCCCTTGACCTGCAGGGTTAGTAGGAGGTTCGATTCTTCGTGGGGTGCGCGCGAGCGCACCCCGCGGGGGTAGCCCCCGAGGCCCCAGAGGAGTGATTAAGAACTCCTCTGGGGGCTATGATGTGTTTTATCGAGGGGTTTTAAGGTTACCTAGAGACGTGGCGCCCTAGGGGGTCGATTTCGTTCGCCAGGCTATGAATGTTCCTTTCCCTGAAAAGAGAGGTGCTCGAGGGCGGCTGTCGAACCCTACCGAGGGCCAACCTTCGCTCCCTCGAGCTTTACTGGAGTCATAGTGCCCCCACCGAGAGGTCGACTATGTCTGTCAGGTCACGAGTGTTTTCGACCCTCTTTCGTCGAGGGGTGCCGTGCGTAGTCGGGCCCTCGAGCCCTCGCGTGGCTAGGTCTTCACTACCTCATATCGTCCTTCCCACGGATCCTTGCGTTCGGATTGTGGGGTGAAGAGCTTCGTGCTATCCCCGTTAGGACGAGCCTCGAAGTCCTCTGTGAGCTGGTGTCGGGCATGTGTCCATTAGAAATAGTGCCCAGTACGGGTAAAAATCCAAGTGAGAACTCGTGCCCCATTCGATAGAGGTCGATTAGCAGCCCGGAGGCGTTCTCATTAAGTAAGACCGTATGGCTTACTAAGCAAGACCGTGTGGCTTACCAAGGTGCCAACTCCGTTCGATGGGAGTTGGTGGCTCGATGCCTCCCAGCGTAGGGATCCTTAGGTATTCCTTGGTTATGCCTCGGATATGTCCCAGGGGCCTCGAGAGTTCGTTCTCGAGCTAGGGGCACGCGCCTGGCCCCCCCGGGTCATCCCTGACTCGCATACTCGAGGGCGGCTGTCGAACCCCGTTCATGGGGCCAGCCTCCGCTCCCTCAAGATTTTTGGGGTGGACCGGAGTCCGGTAACCATGGGTCCTTCCTGACCTCAGGTACTCGAGGGCGGCTGTCGAACCCTATGTAAGGGTCAGCCTTCGCTCCCTCAAGATTTGACGGATGGTTCGTCATCCGACGCTAGCCTCTGAAGGTGGAGTCCTTCCCTGTGGAATGCGGAGGGGGAAAAGCGGGCAACTGTATTGAACTTGGGGACATACCTGTGCTTTTGTTGGATTTGCCCGATGGGCTCGAGTCCTCGAGGGAGGCTGTCGAACCCCGTGTAAGGGCCAGCCTTTGCCCCCTCGAGACTTGGGAGTGGACTGAAGTCGACAACCCGAGGTCCCCTCAGACCTCGGGCACTCGAGGGGGCTATCGAGCCTGTTCGTGGGCCGACCTTTGTCCCCTCGAGATTTTGGGGGTGGACCGTAGTCCATAACCCGAGGTCATTTCTGTCCTCGGGTACTCGAGGGTGGCTGTCGAACCCTCTTTCGAGGGCCAGCCCTCGTTGCCTCGAGATTCCTTACCTCCGAAGATAACGCTTCCTGCCGCGCGCCTTTTTAGGAGATGTCCGTTCGGTCGCAACAGTGGCAGACGCAGGGCGGGGTGCGGTGCGGAGCCTGATGACGGGACAGAACGCCTTATCCTGGAGGAATACGAGGAAGGGGTATGCATGCGCATTAAATGCAGAGATTCTCTTGCCTGTTTGCGGGATCCGCCCGTTGGCCTCCCGGCTATAAATACCGGAGGTGAGGAGTCGGCCGCTCTTTTCTCGCACTTGCCTTCCCTGCCTCCTTGCCATCGCCTTCCCAGCCTTCTTCTCCCTGCCGTTGCCTTAGACGCCCTTTGAGCCGGACCTCTGCGCACGCGAGCGAAAAGAGGGGAGAGATTTGGAACGTACCTTCCGCCTCCACACCCGAGCGCGTCAGCTCCCTTGTCCCCATGGCCAAGTACAGCTTGCTCGGACCCGATGCCTGGCTGCCGTCTTCGGTGACCGCCGCACGCCTGGGGGATCTGGTGGAGAGCGGCCTCCTCCAGCCTGTTGCCTCCGTCGACCGGCCGGAGTGGGTGGTGCCGCCGCCGGAGCACGCCGAGCCCAATACGCCGGAGGGCTATGTGGTGAGCTTCGAGGTCTTCCATCGGGCGGGGCTAGGCGCCCCTCCCAGTCGTCTTCTGCGCGGGATCCTCCACCACTACGGCGTGGAGCTTCAGCACCTCACCCTCAACGGCATCTGTCACGCGGCGGTCTTCGCCGCCGTGTGCGAAGGCTACCTCGGGATCGAGCCGCACTGGGAGTTGTGGCTACATCTGTTCGAGGTGAGCGTCTTCCACGCGTCGGTCGGCCGCGGAACCCGCAAGACGATCAGGGCCGGGTGCTGCAACATCGCACTCAAGCGGGCGGACAGTTGGATCCTGGCGAAGCTTTCGTCGAGCCACTACGGATGGCATTCCAGGTGGTTCTACAAGAGGAACGACGACGACCTACTCCCTGCCTACACCGGGAGGACGATCGACGCGAAGCCCGACTGCTGGAGGTATGGCGTCGTGAAGAGGAAGCAGTCGCGTCTCACCCACCTGCTCGACGCGATCGAGCGTCTGAAGGAGGCGGGACTTACGGCGGCCATCGTCGCGTCGGCCTTCCATCTGCGACGGGTCGTGCCGCTGATGGCTCGACCCCTACGCCTCGACGAGATGTGCCCGGGGGTCGATCTCACGGGGTGCCGCCTCATGGGGGACGAGCTACCCCCGAGAGGGTGGCCCGCCGCGTTCGTGCCTCCTTCGCGGGCGGGTTCGAGGTCACGAGCGTCGCCAGCGTCCCCATGAGGCCGGACCAAGGATACGTCTAGCTGGTAAGGCTCCCTTCCTCTGTCAGTGTTCTCGTGTTTGCCTTGTTCACCTTTTTTTGCTTGCGTCCTAACTGCCTTGTGTTCCTCAGGGGAACGTTTCCTTCCGGAAGTCGCTGCCGCCGGTGAAGGAGGAGCAGGGCGACTCCCAGGTGAGGCGCCTCCAACCTGAGAAGGACAAGGAGGCCAAGGACAAGGCCAAGAAGGAGAGGGGGCAACAGGGCCCGAGAGAAGCAGGAGCGAGAGCAACGCCGGACCCGGTAGAGGCGGGCCGGCCTTTCCGAGGAGGAGGCCCTCGGAGGAGGAGGAGGAAGATGAGGAGAGCAGCGACAGCGAGGTCGAGGAGGAGTGGAGCGAGGGGGAGGTCGAGCCACAAGGTGGGCTCGAGAAGGAACGAACGGCGCCCGAACAGCAGAGGGCGGCCGTTGGAACCGGGGGAGGAGAGGGGTCGACGTTGAGGTCGGCCCCTGCTGGAGAGGTCGGGCCACGGGGGGAGCACCCCGTGGCCCCTCAAGGCGAAGTACCGCGATTGACGCACGGGCGATCGTCACGATCCCCGTCGGGGGGTCGATCGGTCACGCCCCCAGCGCCTGCCCGGTCGAGCACACGGGCGCCGGGCCCGTCGGCGCAGGAGGAAACCAGCAGGGGGGCAACGGGAGCGTCGTCGGCCCCTGCCCAGGAGACGACGCCGAGAGCGGCCTCGACCCCTGCCGCGGACCGCGGGAGGAGTGGTTCCCGGCGCGTTTTGTTCAAGCCCCCGAGCGGCTCGAAGTCCGTTGGCCAGAAACCCGTGGCCCCGAAGGGGTAAGTTGCTTTTCTGCTGATCGAGGGTATTTATTATATTTTTCTTTTTGTTGCTCACGACTCATGCTTGCCGTTGCGCGTGGGTCTCTTTTTCAGGTCGAAGCGCTTGTCGGAGGACGCGTCCCTTGCCCCGGCCAAGAGGCTGAGGGCGGGGGCTGCAGTCGAGGCGGCCGTCGAGGCCAGTCCCGCTGCTCCGTCCCCTTCGTCACTCACCCCCGAGGCAGCGTGGGCGGCCAGGGCCCGGGAGGCGATGGAGCGAGGGGCAGCGCAGGTTGCCTTGGTGTTGACCCAAGCGGGAGAGGAGACGGGCCTGCCCGCACCGTCGGCGAGGTCCGCCGAAGTGGCGGGTGAAGACGTGCCCGCCCACCTATCGGAGGGAGGCGCACCCAGCGCCTTGGAAGGCGTGGGGTCCGCGTCGTCGACGGTCGTGCCCGAGGAGGTCGAGCCCCAAGCCGACGCCGAGGTGGAGGTGGTGGACGTGGGTTCCGCGGACGAGGAGGAGACCTCGGCGCGCCCGGCGCCGGGGCGGTGGCCCGAGAGCCTCGCTTCGTTGGAGGCGCGCCAGCAGCGCGAGCGCGGGGATGTTGCTGCTGCCGCACCGGAGGTGACGCCGCCGGTGGAGGAGCCCACCGCCGAGGAGGTGGCCGAGATGGTGGCCGAGCTAGTGGGCTCGGGGGAGATGACCGCTGTTGCAGCCCCTCGGTCGGAACCGGAGTTGGCTCAGCCTCGCCTCGACGTCGGACCGTCGATGTCTCGAGGTAATACGTCCTCCGACTTGGTCGACCTGTAGTGGATCTTGTGGTATTAGGTACTGATCGTTTGGTGTCTTTCACCGTGCAGGGCTGTTTTCCCGGCCGGGACTTCCCCTGCCCGGGGGTGATGGCTCGGCGGGACCGTCGACGTCCTCGCAGGGTGGCCCCGAGGCCGGGAGGGCCCAGCTCGAGGGGGTTCTCCCTTCTTTGCTTGGGTGGAGAAGGTGGAACGTTGTGGGGGTAGCGCTGAAGTGCGTCGGGGCGTCATGCGAGAGGTCCAGGAGAGGATCGACCGCCGCAGCGCGTTCTGGGGCCAGGAGGTCCTCGAGCTGGCTGACCCTCGAGACCCCGGGCAAACCCTCCTCAAGCTCGACGACCAGGCCGAGCTTAGCACGTGGGAGCATCTGGAGGAGTTCCGGGCCTGGTTCGAGCACTCGGTGCACCTTGCGCGGAGGTTGCTGCCGTGGACATGTGTCGGGGGATGGAGGTGAGTTTTGTTCTTAATTTGACTTTGCTCGGATTGCCTGACTGTTCTTTTCTGATGTTTTTCCGTTTCACCCTCGTTAGACGCTGAGGGCGAGGTCGTACGACAAGTCCCAGTTCATCCTCCGGACGCAGGAGCAGCTCCCCGCCCTCCGTACTTTGCTGGAGAAGGCGGAGGCCGAGGTCGCCCAGGCAAGAGCCGAGGCGGCAACCGCGCGAGAGGAGGCCGAGTCCAAGATCGCCCACGCGAGGGCCGGGGTGATGGCCGTACAGGAGGCTGCCCGGGCCGCCCAGGAGACGGCGCAGTCGAAGATCGACGACGCCCTCTAGACGGTCATCAATGTCGGGCAGCAACGGGATGCTGCCTTGGAGGCCCAGTGCAAGGCGGAGGGGGAGGCCGCTCGGCTGAAGGAGGAGCTGGCCCGGGCAGCGGAGAGCATCCGGGGGCTCCGGTGGGACGTCGACGCCGTCTCCCGCGAACGCGACGCGCTGGCCGTTGCGGAGGAGAGGGCTCGGACCCGGGTGGCCTCTCTGGGGGTGGTTGCGGCCAACCAGAAGAGAGCCCTCGATGATGCTGGCAAGGTCATCGAGGGCCTCGACGCCAAAGTCGGTGACCAGGCCGCCGAGCTCGTCGACGTCCGTCGCCAACTCGAGGAGACCGAGCAGGGCTACGCCACCTTGGAGGCGCATGCCGAATGTAAGTTTTTCGGAAGTGTTGCTGAATCTGCCCGGCCTCGACCCTTTTCCTGCTCTTTTGGCTTTGACCGAGTTTTGTGCTTGTTTTGGCAGAGCTCGCAACACACAAGGCCCGAGCCCACGAGGACCTGACCAGTCTTCAGGGCCTCCTCGGGGCGGAGGCGGGTCTTAACGAGAGGCTCGAGGGCACTATCTCCTCCTTCTGCGACGACCTCATGGTCGAGCAGGAGCCGACGGTCGAGGGCGACGCTCGAGGAGATTCCCTACTGCGCCGCTTCTACTCCATGACGCAGGAGGTGACGGAGCACGTCCGTGCTGCCCTGCATGTGGGCGTGAAGCGGGCGCTCGCGGTCGTCAGCTCGGGCTACAACTACGACCTCAACATCGTCGCCAGCGGGTTTGTCACTGACCCGAGGCTGACTGACGAAGAGAACGACGCGAGGTGCCACAAGCTGATCGAGCTTGCGGAGGTGCCCGGAGGCGAGCTGGCGAAGCTCTTCGAGCCCGAAGTGCTCCCCTCGGCGGACGGAGATGGCGCCGAGTAGCCCTTGGATGTTGTCGATGAGCTTCTGCAGACTCTTCACCTTCCGATGTGGCCAACACGTGATGCCCAGCTTCCTGCATTGCTTCTTGAGGACAGTGACCCCCTCGTTGAGCTCCTGCGCCGCCTGCTTGATCCCGGTCCCGCACGGTCCATGTGATAGTTAGGCTTTTGTAATGATACAATGCCGAGCCCCCGAGGGCTTCTTATATCTAATGCATTTTGTTCAAGATGCGTCTTGTTATTTTTATTTCTCGAGCTCTCTCTGTTTTTCTTTGCCTGAGTCGTCGCTTGTGGACCAAGTGTTCGACGCACACTCGTATCCCTGAAAGGGGGGGAGCGAGCGGGGATACTGTAGCCCTGGGGCGTAGGAGAGTCCCTGGCTCGACGACCCGCGACCCTTAGGGAGTTCGAGGCATCTTTACTTAGTCATGAAGCGTACTCGGGCAAAGATCGAGAGGGAAAGCCAAGTTTCAAAAAAACGTTCGGGTTTTTAGGGGACTTAGGAGGGCCCCCCTGTCAGCCCCCGAGGGAGGCTTGACTTTGCCGGGGCAGAGTCGAGGCTACCTTAGAGTTGTGAACGAATGTGGAATGTGTTTCGAAAACATTTTATTCATTCGTAATGCGATAAGTGTACATAATGCGGGAAATGTACAAGGCGTTGAGGCCTTAGGGATAGAAACGACGTAGCTGTTCGATGTTCTACGCGTTGGTGAGGATCTCGCCCTTTTCGTTCTTTAGTTTGTAAGTGTTGGGCTTCAGCACCTCTGCCACGATGAAGGGTCCCTCCCAAGGTGGCGTCAGCTTGTGACGTCCTTCGTTGCTTTGTCGGCGGCGCAGAACGAGGTCGCCGACGTCGAGGTCCCTTTTGCGTACGTTTTTGTCGTGGTAGCGCCGCAGCGTCTGCTGGTATTTTGCCGACTTGAAGAGGGCCACGTCTCGGGCTTCCTCGAGTTGGTCGAGGGAGTCCTCTCGGGCTGCTGTGTTGGCTTGCTCGCTGTAGGCTTTTAGTCGAGGGGACCCGTATTCGAGGTCGGTGGGGAGGACGGCCTCAGACCCATAGACCAAGAAGAACGGAGAGAACCCCGTGGCTCGACTTGGTGTCGTTCGGAGACTCCATAAAACAGCGGGCGGCTCATCGACCCATCTCTTGCTATGCTTGTTCAGCGGATCGAAGATCCTTGGCTTGAGGCCTTGCAAAACCATACCGTTGGCGCGCTCGACCTGGCCGTTAGTTCGAGGGTGGGCGACTACGGACCAATTCACCCTGATGTGGTGGTGGTCACAGAAGTCCAGGAACTTTTGGCCGGTGAACTGCGTGCCGTTGTCGGTGATGATGACGTTAGGGACCCCGAAGCGGTGGATGATGTCGGTGAAGAATAGCGCGGCTTGTCGAGACTGGATGTTGGCGATGGGTCGAGCCTCGATCCACTTCGAGAACTTGTCTATAGCCACGAGGAGGTGGGTGTGGCCACCCTTGGTTCTCTTTAGGGGGCCGACCATGTCGAGCCGCCATATTGCGAACGACCACGTTATGGGTATCATCTGAAGAGCTTGGGCGGGTAGGTGGGTCTGCCTGGCGTAGAATTGACATCCCTTGCAAGATCGAACGAGTTTGGTGGCGTCGGTGACAGCTGTCGGCCAGTAGAAGCCTTGTCGAAAGGCGCTTCCTACTAGTGTTCTTGGCGCCGCGTGGTGGCCGCAAGCCTCCGAGTGTAGATCCTTCAGCAATGCCCTCCCCTCCTCGAGGGTGAGGCAGCGTTGAAGGATCCCGGAAGGGCTACGTCGATACAGCTCGAGGTCGTCCCCATACAAGACGTAGATTTTGGCGCGTCGGGCTATTCGGCGGGCCTCCGTGCGGTCCTCTGGGAGCTCGCCCCGTGTTAGATACTCGAGGTAGGGTGCGCGCCAATCCGTCGGGGGGGTTGGCGCCGCGGCAGTCTCGTCGATCTCCATGACTTTTTCCCCATTCGAGGGGGGATCAGTCGAGGGGGTGGATCGATCCCTTGCTCGAGGGCGGGAGCCCTCGAGCCTAGGTCGACGGATGGCTCGTGAAGGTCCCTCGAGAAGACGTCGGGAGGAACCGTACCTCGAGTAGACACGATTTTGGCCAGCTCGTCGGCAGCTTCGTTGTACCGGCGGGCGGTATGGTTGAGCTCGACGCCGTAGAATTTGTCCTCGAGTTTTTGGACCTCCTTGCAGTAGGCTTCCATCTTGGGGTCGTGGCAGTTCGAATCGTTCATCGCTTGGTCGATCACCAACTATGAGTCCCCCCGAACGTCGAGGCGTCGAACCCCGAGCTCGATGGCGATGCGCAGGCCGTTGACGAGGGCCTCGTACTCGGCTACGTTGTTGGAGGCGGGGAAGTGGAGATGGATGACGTAGCGCCTGTGAACCCCTGAGGGTGGTATGAACAGCAATCCGGCGCCTGCCCCCGTCTTCATCAACGATCCATCAAAGTACATGGTCCAGAGCTCGGTCTGAACTTGCACCGGGGGTAGTTGGGTGTCGGTCCATTCTGCAACGAAATCTGCCAATACCTGAGACTTGATGGCCTTCCGAGGGGCGTAGGAGAGGGTTTCCCCATGAACTCGACCGACCACTTGGCGATTCTTCCAGACGCCTCCTGGTTCTAGATTATCTCTCCGAGGGGGAAAGATGAGACCACAGTAACTGGGTGGCCCAGGAAATAGTGCTGGAGTTTCACCGAGTGAGGACGATCGCGTACAACAGCTTCTGGATGTGGGGGTATCTCGTCTTGGTCTCTGAAAGTACCTCGCCTACGAAGTAGACATACCTCTGAACCGGCAGGGCGTGTTCTTCTTCCGCCCTCTCGACCACTATGGCAGTGCTGACTACCTGGGTAGTTGCTGCGACATAGAGCAAGAGGGGCTCGGCCGGACTCGGGGGTACCAAGACAGGCGACGAGGTGAGCAAGGTTTTAAGCTTCGAGAGTGATTCCTCGGCCTCGGCGGTCCATGCGAAGTGTTCCGTTTTCTTCAGGAGGCGGTAAAGGGGTAGTGCCTTTTCTCCGAGCCTCAAGATGAACCGGCTGAGGGCGGCGAGGCACCCCGTAACCCTTTGTACGCTTTTGAGGTCGTTGATCGGGCCCATCCTTGTGATTGCGGTTACCTTCTCGGGATTGGCCTCGATCCCACGTCGGGAAACTATGTACCCCAGGAGCATGCCTCGGGGAACCCCGAAGACACACTTCTCAGGGTTCAGTTTTATGCGGTTTGCCCGGAGGCACCCAAACGCGATCTCGAGATCTCCGACCAGGTTTCCGACTGTTTTGGACCTGACTACGATATCATCGACGTAGGCCTCGACGGTTGGCCCTATGTGTTTCCCAAAGACATGGAGCATGCATCGCTGATAGGTGGCCCCGGCGTTTTGCAAGCCGAAGGGCATGGTGAGGTAGCAAAACATGCCAAAGGGGGTGATGAAGGAAGCAGAGGGTTCCTTCATCTTTATTTGGTGGTAGCCGGAATATGCGTCAAGGAAGCAGAGGGTTTCACATCCCGCAGTGGAGTCTACTATTTGATCGATACGTGGTAGTGGGAAAGGAACCTTGGGACATGCTTTATTTAAACTAGTGTAGTCTACACACATCCTATCCTTCCCATTCTTTTTCTTAACAAGTACGGGATTTGCTAACCACTCGGGATGATGTACCTCCTTGATGAATTCGGCCTTTAAAAGCTTATCGACCTCCTCCCCGATGATCCTGCGCTTCTCTTCGTCGAAACGGCGCAGTCGTTGCTTCACCGGTTTGGACCCGACTCGGATGTCCAAGGAGTGCTCGGCGACCTCCTCGGAATGCCCGACATATCCGAGGGGCTCCATGCAAACACGTTGGCGTTCGCACGGAGAAAGTCGACGAGCACGGCTTCCTATTTGGGCTCGAGGGTGGCGCTGATCGTCAGCACCTTCTCATCCGCGTGGCCGAGGTCGAGCGGGACGGTCTTGGTGTCTTTCGCCAGCTTGAAATTGCCAGCGTGTCGCTTGGGGTTGGGGACCTCCCTGGACAAGTCGTCGAGGGCCGCGAGGACGACCAACTCTTCGACAGCTTCGGCGCTTTCTACGCACTCGACGTCGCAGTCGTATGCGTGCTCGTAGGAGGTGCCGACAGTGATGACCCTCGTGGGCCCTGGCATCTTCAACTTGAGGTAGGCGTAGTTCGGGATGGCCATGAACTTGGCATACCCCGGTCGACCGATGATGGCGTGGTAGATGCCACGAAACGCAACCACCTCGAAGGTGAGCTCTTCCTTTCGGAAGTTTGAGGGGACGCCGAAACAAATGGGTAGTTTGACACGGCCGATCGGGAGCGCCTTCTTCCCTGGAACGATCCCGTGGAATCCCCCCGCGCTGGGCAGGAGCATGGTCCTCGGGATCCCTAGGAGGTCGAGGGTCTCGGCGTAGATGATGTTGAGGCTGCTTCCCCCATCCATGAGCACTTTTGTGAGGCGGGTGTTGAGTATGATTGGGTCGACGACGAGTGGGTAGACTCCTGCGTTGGGGACGTGTTCGGGGTGGTCTTCCTGGTCGAAGGTGATCGGCGTGTGTGACCAGTCGAGGTATCGAGGAGCCTGGGCTCGAACGGAGAAGACCTCTCGACGCTCCCTCTTGCGCTGGCGCGTGCTGAGTCGAGTCGAGGGTCCCCCGTAGATCATGTAGCAGTCGTGAATTTCGGGGAAGCCCCCTTTCTTAGCATCGCCCTTGACGTGGAGGTCGCAAGGTGGGTCTTCCCTGCCGTCGTCTTTCTTGAAGCCGGGAGGGATGAAGTGCTTTCTAAGCATGCGACAGTCCTCGAGACGGTGGTTGGCCGGTCCCATATGGTAGGGACAGGGCTCCTTCAACATCTTGTCGATGACGCCCCCGTCGGGAGGGGGCCCTCGAGGCTTCTTCTTGTCCATTGCAGTGACAAGATCGTCGGGCTCGACGTCGGGCCCGACGTTGCGTCGGCCCGGCTGGTTCTTCTTTTTCTTCTTTCTGCCGCCGTTGCCGTTGTTGTTCCTTCTGGGCCCATTTTTCTTCTTGGGCCCGTTGTCCGAGCCCCCGGGCTCGTCCGCCTCGCCCTTCCCCTTGTCCGGAGGTATCTGGAAGAACGCGCCAACGGCTTCTTCGCCGGCCGCGTAGTTGGCGATGATGTCCATAAGCTCGTTGGCGGTCTTGGGGGTGTTCCGTCCCAGCTCCCGCACTAACTCCTTGCACGTCGTTCCGGCGATGAACGTCATGATGACCTCGTGGTCGGAGATGTGGGTTAGCGCGGTGCGCTGCCTCGAGAACCGTCGGGTGAAGGCGCGGAGGGTCTCCCCTGGCTTCTGCTGGTAGCTGCGGAGATCTCAGGGGTTGCCCGACCGCTCGTAGGTGCCTTTGAAGTTTCCCTCAAAGATCCTGACCAGGTCGGGCCAGTCTTGGATCAAGTCCGGGGGTAGCTTCTCGAGCCATCTAAGGGCGGTGTCGGAGAGGAAGAGTGGGAGTTGCCGAATGATGATGTAGTCATTGTCGGCTCCTCTCAGCTGACATGTCAGCCTGAAATCGGCAAGCCAAAGCTCTAGCTTGGTTTCGCCGTTGTACTTGACCAGGCTGGTGGGTGGACGGAAACGGACGGGCAGGGCGGTTCGCCGGATGGTTCTGCCGAAGACTCGGGGCCCTGGTGGCTCCGGAGACCGACATCGATCTTCGTCGCTGTCGTAGCGCCCACCTCGGTGAGCGCTGTAACCTCGAGCCTCGGCGTCACCGTACCGGCGTCGATTGTTTACCCGCGGCGG
This sequence comes from Microstegium vimineum, assembly GCA_022036555.1. Lineage (NCBI taxonomy): Eukaryota > Viridiplantae > Streptophyta > Magnoliopsida > Poales > Poaceae > Microstegium > Microstegium vimineum. Next base: position 16,836,479 of record CM039134.1, on the reverse strand, counting down.
TCGATCGTCGACGAGGCGTTCTCGAACTGGTCGTCGCTCTACTTGGCCTTGGGGTGCTTTGTCCTGGTGGACGGACACCTCTCGATTTTGTCGAGGGGGTACTTCCTGATGCTCGGAGGCAGCCCCTCGACGCCTCGAGGCCGAGCTCTCCGCCTGCTGCACAACCGCAGTTTGGAGAAGCCCCTAGATCTCGTTCTTGATACGCCGTGCTTGGGGGTCGATGGCGCCGGCATGTCGCGGAGCAGCATTGCGGCTGCCACGACATTTTGGCTGGCGCGGTTGTAGACTCGGGGTTCGTTTGCCCCTTCCTCGATGATTTGCTAATGAACTTCTCGGGCCCGCTCGCGAGCTACCCCACCCTGTGGGCGCCTGCGATCTCGCTCGAGGGCGTGCTCGAGTTGCTGAAGTCGCAGGCGCTCCTCCTCGAGCTTGCTGAGCAGCTCTCGGACTTGCGTGATCTGGACGTCCGGGGGTGGATCGGTTTTGTCAGGACTCGGGGGGTCAGCGTCTCGTGCTGGTGTAGCGTTTCCCTCTCCTCCATCTGTGGCCGCGGTGTCGTCGACGTCGTCCTGGGGGTCAGCCTGACCATCGAGGTGGAAGCATTCCCTGGTGGGATCGTAATCCTCGTCGGGGGAGTTCGAGTCGGGGTCGCCGTGGTAGAAGTGGGGAAAAGACCCCCTGCGCTCTTCCGCCAGGCGTCGCCGCAACATGCCCCAGGTCGGGGCTTGTCTTGGCGGCTCCGGTTGCTCGTCCGATGGAGAGGTGGTGACGCGGTTGATCGTCGCACGCGGCGGGGTCCCTGGAGACCCGCAACGTGTTTGTATCTGCAATCCCGCGAGGGCAGAACAAAGTCTTGCTCCGTTGTGGAGCCCGTATGGAAGCGGGTTGCACGGTGGTGGCGGGGTCGAGTGCGTCGGAGAGGCCTCGGGGACCCCCTGGGGTGACGATGTGGTAGAGCCAAAGTCACGCTCAGGGAAGTGCCCGCCCCCGACCCGCGAGCATGGGTCAAACAGGCCCCCGAGGGGAGGGACTGTGTCGCTAGCTGGGGCTGGGGAAACGGCATCCGGTGTGTCGGAATCCGCATGGTGACGAGTGCGTCAGAGTCGCTCGCGCCTCCTCCTGATCGCAGGCCAAATGCGCAAGTGGAGGGACCGTCGCCTGATCCTGCTTGGCCCCGGCGTACCGGAGCTGCTGTTGTTCATGCCACGAACCGAGGGAAAGACAATGTAGTGGCCCTGGTCTGTGGATATGAACCCTAGACTGCCGAACCAGACGACGGTGGTGAATGAAAGTGATGGGATCGTGGAATCCATCTGAGAGAGTAGTTCGGAGTTGATCGACACGCAAATCCCCCTACCTGGCGCGCCAACTGTCACTGTTATGACCCGGGGGTCAAGACCACCAACTAGTAAATTTGTATATTGCGTGCTCCCTCTCCCAGATGTGATGCAAGAAGAACACAAGATTTATCCTGGTTCGGGCAAAGAAGGCCCTACGTCCAGCAGGGGAGGATGACTTGTATTATCTTGCATCCGAAGTGCTCGTACAGGGGGGTACAAGCTGGTTTACACGGGGTGGCTCTGAGTGAGCTGATGCCTAAGGCTAGCAGGGCTACCCTAGGCGGTCGGTTTGTTGCTCGAGGGGTCGATCAAGCAACGGGGTATGTGGAGTGTGGGGATCAGAGTCGCCCGACAAATAGTGAACGAGTAGAGTCCCCTCGAGTCCCCCCCCTTCTTCTATCTCGGCGTCCCCTTTTATAGACCAAGGGGAGGCCCGAGAGTACAGGGTCCTAAACTGTCGTAGCATGGGCGGCATATCCGCGGCATAGTGCTGGCGAAGGGACGTTGAGCACTGTGGCGGCGTGGCCTTCGGGTCCTTCCGGCGCTCCGGGACATGGCGACAGTAGACTGGTCGTCGCGGCACAGCGGAGTCGTCTTTCCGTAGACAGGCGCGAGTCCCATAGTTGAAGCGGGACGAGGCGGATGGGACGGGCCCCATATCGGAGTGGAGGTAGAGGTCGAGCCCCCTGGTCGAGGGATGGGGTCGAGACCGGGGTGACCTTGTCGTATTCCTGGAGACGTCGTCGAGGGTCGTCCTGTTCACGCCTAGAGGGGTGCTTCTGGAGTCCGTGCTCGTGACGTGGTTACAGTGGCGGCACAGTTGACGGGAGTCAGGGTCATGGCGGAGAGTTGATGGATTTGACTGCGGTCGTGGGCGCCCATGGTGTTAGGTGGATTCCCTTTAACCCATACCGGGAGCAGTTGGGCTGATCGAACTCCCGGCCCGGGGGTCGTTCGTTCGACCCCCGGTCCGTCATTCAGCGTCGAGGTGGAGGCGGAGGGGTCGTTCGTTCGACCCTCGGTCCGTCATCCGATGTCGAGGTAGAGGCGGAGGGGTCGTTCGTTCTGCCCTCGGTCCGTCATCTTTCCAGAAGCGGGCCGGCCCACGACTGGTTGCTATCGTCGGTGCAGGGGGCCTTTGTGTGATGGGTCCTTCGTTGCTGACTTGAGCGGTTGGTGGGCTCTGTCTTAAAAATGCTTGCTATGTTAAGCGTTAAATTATCGAAGGGTTTAGGGTACCTCTTACCTATGTACCCGACAAGTATATATTGGGTCTGCAAACAAATTCCTTCCTTAAGATAAAATGTCACTTTCTGTTTTCCTTTATTTCCTTACATTTACCTCCTTTCTATCTATCTAATATCTAAATGTTTATTTTCTAACTTTCTAATTTGCTATTTCAATTGAAGGTGCTCGCAGTAGTCAAATACATTGCGGCTCACGTGCTGATTGCCTGATTGTACAGGAAAGTCAGAAGGGCTCCCTTCTTTCAGTGCCACTTAATGAAATTTTCTTTTCGTTCTCCTACTTGCTAAACTATATTTGATTTCGTTAATTATCCACACAATTCCTCTAGGTATTGCTTTCTTTCACCTGAATGCAGGCTCATGGCGTTACCTTCATGTATGTAGATGATATTGTCAGATATTCTTTCACGTGGTAGATGTTATCCACCCAAATGCTCTATGTATTGCTTTCTTTCACCTGAATGTAAGCATGAGCAAGAATTTAAATATTCTTAGTTTTGAGAAACCATATTGTATTTTATGATGACAAGATTGTCAAATGTGATTAAATCTCAGAGGTCCAACCATCTAAGAATACTGATGTGCCAAATTTATTCATGAGCAAAATTATATGCTACGGATTACTAGCCCGCACAACGGTGCAGGGTTCGTGCTAGTAGAGAAGTAATTATACTAATACATATACACTAATACTAATTTTACCATAATAATCACTAATTCAAAAATAAAATATCATAATTAGCACAACTACCGGTCTAATTGACACACAAAACATGCGCAGATCAACATATTAGCACATATGAAATGAAGCTTATTATTATAATTACTAAGTAATAATATAATATACTAATAATTCTTAATTTATATTTACTAATAATAATTATTAGAAATATGGACATGCTTGTCTAGTAGATTTGTAGATACGAACTTATTTAACACTTATAGAAAATATTCTTTTGTGACGGATATCTATGTCTAAATCATCTATGAATCAAATGTCTCTGGATCGTAATCTTCCCCCGAAAGGCCGAAAGATATCACAAACCAAACAATCCCTGGATGGCGAGAAGTAGTAGCCGTGTTCTAGAGACTTGACAGACCTGCGACTTGTGTCGCGTCTGAGCATTCTATTCTCCATTTTGCCATGGCTGTGTGTAGTTTGTGGAAAAAGATAAAAAGTTGGTGGAAAAAATTCTTTAACACTTTTTGTTTGTATTTTGTAATTAGTGTCTAATTATAGATTAATTAGGCTTAAAAGATTCGTTTAGTAAAGTTAAAGCAAATTGTGCAATTGATTTTTGATTGCGTCTACATTTAGTACTCTATACATATACCACAAGTTTGATGTGACGGATAATCTTCTTTTTATATAGTGCCAAAGTTTGAAAAGTTTGGAACAACTAAACACGGCCATGCATGTGCCCATCTTCATTAATATATCAGCTGGACTCTGACTCCTCATCATTTTCGCAAATAATAATAAAAAAGGATTCTGACTCCTCAAACCTTCCAGTGACGTGTGGGCCCGAGCCAGCTTGCTCCGTCAAGCCGATAGTAAAGCGCCGTGGCCCACTCATCTTTCTCACCTCGCACGCACTGTACTCCTGCTCCTGCATCATCTCCCGCCGGCCTCTCTCGCTTCCTCCGCCGGAACTCAGACCCTCGCCACGAGCAGGACTCCACTGACCCTTCCTCTGCGCCGCTGGGATGGCGGGGAAGCGAGGTGGGTGGGTCGGCCTTCCTTCCTGCGCTGTGTAAACGGCTCGATTTGCCTCCCCTGCCGTTTCGGTTGCATGATGATGACTGGCTGGTCTCTTTAGTGCAGTTACGGGCGGCGATGGGCGGGAGCAGGACGGCGCCAAGGTCGGGCTCCCGGCGATGGACCTCTCCCTCGCGTTCCCGCAGGCCACGCCGGCCTCCATTTTCCCGCCGTCTGGTGAGAAGAGCTTTTTTTCCACTCTATTTCGCTGGGATAAGGAGTGAGGGGATCGTGATCTCTGCGCCGTGGAATCGGGAGTGCTGTAAGGACTGTGATGTAAATTTTCACTGTTAGGATTGCACCGGTGGTTCCCAGCAAAGTTTTGTCCAGCTATTTTTTCCTCTGAGATTGGTACAAAATTGTACAATTGATACTGTTGAGATGGGAAAACATGTCCTCTTCTTTCAGTACCAATTTAGATGAGAAGATCGTACTATTATAATTGGCTAACTGTCCAATTACCTGGCCATTTTAACACCTGGTACCGTTGTCCAGTTTTGGTACTGTTCGGTGGTTTTCATTGCAGTTCCAGCTGCTCCCTTAATTATTGCCTAGGCCCCATTTAGACCAGCATATGCAGATATGCAGGTTGCTTTCCAATTAAATGGCAATGTTTCTGAACTTGTACTCAACACTTCAGGCTTCTAGAGTTTGATTCTAGGGTTCTGCAGATAGGCAGTTGCAGTCCTAGCGCAACCCTGGAGTCATGCAGCTTTCTAGAATTTGTGACTTGAGAGCCGAACTACAATTAGAGAAGCATCGATTTGGCATGTTGCGAACAGAAATAAATATTAGTGTTTTGGTAGGCTCTTTCTTTCTTGGATGGGTTGCTTTCATAGCTTCAATGCACAGCCACAACTGTGCCATCATGTCCTCCTGTTTCCCGACCTGTTTTGCTGTAATTCTTAAGTAGCAGCACCCTGACCATTTCTGGGCAGGGATAAAGTACTCAGCCTTCTATGTGGCTTAGGCGGGGTGCGAAGCTAGATATATATGATCCTAATACCTAAAGTTCAGTTTTTTGTGCTAACTTTCATGGGTTATAATTACAAAGAATTCAAGTGTACTGCCTTAGTGATTATAAGTATGTACACTCTCATTTGCAGCATCGGATTACTACCAGTTTGATGATTTACTGACAAGTGAAGAGCGCTCTATCAGGAAGAAGGTCAGGGGTATTGTGGAGAAAGAAATTGCACCCATTATGGCAGCGGTATGTTAAATTGGAGTATTAACTACTAGTCTGTCTGTATATGTACCTGGTTACCCCATCTTGGGTTAAACTATCTGAAACAGTTTGCTTATGACATAAGTCGTTGCCAAATATGCTTTCTTTTTTATAATACCTTGTTAGATTGCATTACAGTCTAATTATCCATAAGTCACTTTTTTTTATTATAGTTTGGTTTGACTCCTAATGTCCTTATAGCAGTTCCTGATCAACCTTTTCTATACAATAGCATAATCGTTATTGATTCGCTACTGCAGTACTGGGAAAAGGCTGAGTTTCCATTTAATGCCATTCCTAAACTTGCAAGCCTTGGTGTTGCTGGTGGTACAATAAAGGTATTGACTTCTTGACATTGTTGTTACCATTTTATTTGTTAATTACCTTTCTCTGTACGGGTAATATTTATTTGAATCTATGGGTTAGAGTCAATTTTAGTTGAGCAATTATGTTAATGGTTCTCTTCAGTACTTTAGCTACTATTTTAGAGGAGTTATAGGTGTAAATGGCATCTAACGATTAGTTTGCATGAGCTTAGTGTCATCAATTGCCAAGGCTTTCCAGAATATATATGATCACTTACTATAAACTGTTCTTCTTTAACATTAATGCCTTTTTTTTTGCCTCTTTGGTGGAGTGTTGAAGTGTATGGAATTACGTATTATCTACATTTGTGTTTTAGTGCTCTAATATTTCTCAAGTTTAATGTGAGCCTTGCTTACTGCAGGGTTATGGGTGCCCAGGACTTTCAATTACAGCCAGTGCTGTTACTATGGCAGAAATTGCACGGGTAGATGCAAGCTGTTCCACATTTATACTGGTGCACTCCTCTCTTGCGATGGTGACAATAGGTTCAAAAGCTGGATTTCTTTTTAATTGATACAATCTTGTGTTAAAAAGTTTTATCAATTACTCTGAATGCTGGAGCTGAACTGCTCTCTCTCTCTCTTCCTCTCTCTCTGTTTTGTCTGAAGAACAGCTCTTTGTGGATCTGAGGCTCAGAAGCAGAAGTACTTGCCATCCCTTGCTCAACTTACTACTGTTGGCTGTTGGGTAAGTTACAGTATTCTTAGGCGTACAAATGTGTAAATGACAGAGTCTTTTCCTAAAATGGTCTCTCTTCTGTAGGCATTGACAGAGCCAAATTATGGAAGTGATGCAAGCTCCTTGAGAACTACAGCAACCAAGGTTAAGCTTTTGATGCATTTGAATTTTGCAAGAATCTATAAAGGAGGACTTTCAGTACAGTCTATAAGGCTACAAGCTTATTACTTTGTTTCAGTTTATTCATTTTCTCTCTTGGCACACCAGTATAAGATACAGATTTGGGGACAGATAGGATATTTTGTCCATTCCAATTTAGATTGTAATTGTGTTTACTGTTCATTTCCTGCCTTTTGCAGTAAACGTGAAGTGCATGGTTGTATACAACTATAATATTACTTTTATAGTTGTATTCAATAGTTTAGTCTTGAACCCCAGAGCCACTACTTTTGACATCATCCATTGATCTGTGTGCATTAATAGATCAGATAAAACACATCTTCCTTGAAAATGCATTTGAATCTAAAAATGAGAGCATAAACTTCTCATACTGGACCTGAATCCTACAAAACCTAGAAGGCACATGCTGTAAGCTGTGGAGATGTCACCACTTGACATTCAGTATTTCTGGACCATCTTTTTTTTTTATTATTATTGTCAAGCAGTAGTATGCACCTTGAAGTATTGGCTTATCTTGGACAGGTACCTGGTGGGTGGCACATAGATGGTCAAAAACGCTGGATTGGTAACAGTACGTTTGCTGATGTGCTCGTGGTATTAGCTAGGAATGCAGATACACAACAACTACATGGGTAAATCATCTTGTCTTGGACCCTCGATGAACTTTCCTTTTGAAGCATCCAACTAATTGCGAATATGCCCTATTTTCTTGCCTTTCTTCTAATGCGATGTTTCATTCATTAATTCTATCTTCATGTTAAGAAGTCGTTTACATTGACGATTTCTTGTATTGCCTTGTTTCCTCATTTCCATTCGATTGCTGCTAGGTTTATTGTGAGGAAAGGAGCTTCTGGTCTGAAAGCTACGAAGATTGAGAACAAAATTGGCCTCAGGATGGTTCAAAACGGTGATATAGTATTTAATAAGGTGTTTGTCCCTGAGGAAGACCGGTTGCCAGGCATCACCTCATTTCAGGATATCAGCAAGGTACTGCTGATGACACTTTTTCTGATTTTGCTTCTGTTATGCTCCGTTTTTCTCTTTCTCTCTCTCTCTCTCTCTCTCTCTCTTCTGATTTTACTTCTGTTATGCGAAATCACAAGCTCGGTGATGCGCAATCTTCTCACCTACTTTCACTATGCAAGCATGCAGGTGCTTGCTATTTCACGCATTATGGTGGCATGGCAACCGATCGGCATATCAATGGGGGTCTTCGATATGTGCCACCGGTACGTAACACCATTTGATTTGATATGCTTATATACTTCCTTTGTCACGCACTGGCGATTATCTTACCTTTTACCTTTCGTCTAAACCGAAAACAGGTATCTGAAAGAAAGGAAACAGTTTGGAGTCCCTCTAGCGGCGTTTCAGCTGAACCAAGAGAAGCTTGTCCGGATGCTCGGTAACATCCAGTCGATGCTCCTTGTTGGCTGGCGCCTCTGCAAGCTCTACGAGTCGGGGAAAATGACGCCAGGCCACGCTAGCCTTGGGAAGGTCTGTTTAGCTGGCAAATATGCTCGTTCTTTGTTGCACTGCACCGCCTTGGCTTTTGATAACTCAGTGGCCGAAGAGAGAAACCGCTTTATTCCTCTGGCTGTCTGCGTCGCGTCGCGTTTTAGGCTTGGAACTCCAGGATGGCCCGCGAGGTGGTCTCTCTTGGCCGAGAGCTGCTGGGTGGAAACGGGATTTTAGCCGATTTCCTTGTGGCAAAGGTATGCAGTGACCTATAACATCGAAAGTGCTCATAGCTAGTTCCCTTTTCCCCCCCTTTTTTAATGTATATTTAATATAAAAATATATAAGTGTCACCATCCTTTTTTTACAGGCGTTCTGCGACCTGGAGCCAATTTACTCGTACGAAGGCACATACGACATCAACAGCCTGGTGACCGGCAGAGAGATCACCGGGATCGCGAGCTTCAAGCCAGCCGCGTTAGCCAAAGCCCGGTTGTAATTGTAATGTACGTAACCTTGCAGTTGCAGCAGCCAGCAGGGAGTGATGAAAGGTACCCTTCCCCAATCCGCATGTCGCAAAGCACTGGAGGAAGCGAATAAATCAGGGATTGAGGTCGCCGTCGTCACGTTGCGGTGGATAGAACAAATCGAGGACGTTCCTTGAACGTGCCTGGAAACTCCCGGTCAATGTTGGCTGCTTCTATGGTGTACTTACTGCAGTGCGTACGTACCAAGTGATGAGAATGTGAACAAATCCCTGTGTATGAAAATTTTACTCCTCTGGTCTCTGGTGGAGGAGCAAAAAAAAATACTTATAAAAGAAGAAGGCGCGAAGATATTTGTTGCAGAATGAGTGAACAATCTACTAAGCTCTGTCGCTGTATTTGCCGTTTTTTTCGCACCTAACTCCCAATACCCGGAGGGGAGGGCAAATTTGGTGTGTGTATTGTTGCTGGGTACCATGTGATGTGAGCCTCAATCAACCACTGATGAATGAATAAAACAGGTGCGTGCGTTTAGTAGGCTTAGAAGTCACCATCATATCTCGGCTAATAATCAGGCTAGAGTGGGCGCGAGTGACCTGACACTCATCACAGGTGGTCACAGTACCAATGCAAATGCACCATCTATACATATCCCCCCTGTAGCTATTTGAGTGCAAGTAGGCTGTAGCTTTATGCAGCAGCACCAGTCGTGCTGCAGCTGTAGCAGACCTGCAAAGCATAGGCAGAGGGCGATGACTTGAGCGAGCGGGTCTGCATGGTTCGTGGGGGACCATAGCTTTAGAAGGAGAGAGAGTGGGAGAGGGGGAAGGGAAGAGAAGAGAAGAAGGAGAGAGAGTGGGAGAGGGGGAAGGGAAGAGAAGAGAAGAGAAGAGAAGAGAAGAGAGAGAACACTGAAAACGACATGAATATGACTTCTGTGTCTTTGTCCGTTGATGCATGCGTGAATTTTAACTTTTTAATGAAGCTAACAAGGATGTATGCTAGCGTTGGTCATGCCCTGAGTGAGTGAAGAGTACCCGCGCATGCGAGTTGCGTTTGCGTGACGGTCCACCTGAGTCCGTCAACCCAGCCCAATTATATCCGTCTATCCTTCTAATTATCCACTAGCTGTTCGGCGTTGCTGCTGCTGCTCTCTCTCTGGTGGGCTGGTGGTGATAGCGAAAGCTTTCGGCCGGTTCCCCGGGCTCCGCGGCGGGGCCGAGTCTTTGACGGCTCCAACCGAACCGAACCGAACCTGCCCCTCCCGACCCGGTCGCGCAGGCGCACCCAAGCCAACAAGGCCACACCACACACACACGTGACGGGGACGGCCCCGCGCCCCTCGGATTCCGCGGGGGTGGCCTGGTCCGGGTGGGTAACGGAACGGGACGGCCTACTGGGCGGATCACGTGGTGCGGTGATCATAGTGCAGTGCGCCAGTGCAGTTGGCGGGGCGTGCTCGGCGTGGTGGGCGTGGGCACGGCGGAACGGGCTCTCTCTCCCGCCTCGGCTGCCGCCCCCCCACGGCCTGGCCGATGCCGATCCATGGACGCGCCTGCCTGCTTTGTGCTTTACGTTCCTTTCCTTTACCCGTTCCGGGTCCGGGTCCGGCTCGCGCCGCTTTCCGACGGGTCGCTCACTGCCGCGCGGACCCACCAACTTTGCTGGTGTCGGGGTGACCCCTCCGCTTGGTACAGCACAGCACAGTACAGCAGCCGTACAGGTAGCAATGGAGCAGTACTCGTACTAGTACAGCATAGCGTTTCGATTCTTTTTCTCGGAAAAGAAAAAAAAAGAAAAACAATAAAGCTTCTTTCTGCTCTGCGGTCCTGATCCTGAGCAGCACGGGTAGGGCACGGCTCCGTGCCAGGCAAATACCGTACCGGACACAGGAAAGACTCTGAATCAGGCTGTCTCTCTCTTTCCTTTGGCTGTGTTTAGTTGTCACGAAAACACTAAACTTTGACACTATTTAAAAAGAAGATTCTCTGTTACATCAAATTTACGTATATGTATGGGTACTAAATATAGGCGAAATAAAAAACTAATTACACAGTTTGCTTTAACTTTACGAGACGAATCTTTTAAGCCTAATTAGTCCATGATTGGACACTAATTGCTAAATACAAACGAAAAATGCTATAGGTTTTTTTTCACCACATTTTCATCATCTAAACACAGCCACTCCAAAAATATACTGTTGCTACTAGTATTTGTAAAAAAAAACACGATACTACCAGCGGTTCTATTCACTTAAAAAACTATTCTCAACTTATTTCGCATTATTTTTTCATACAATACTATTTAATCAGTTTGTTCTCTTTTACCGAACCTTCACCCGCTAAACAGGTCTAGGGTAATAATAATATACAGTAACATTTTAAAGAGGAATGCGAGCAAACAAAACTAGACCATCGTGAGAGCCATGCCAGCCCCAACGGTCTTTCCCCCTCCAGAACCCCCACCCACCGTAACACCCTTTCCTCCCAGATCCACCCAACTTTGCCTTGATCCAACCAATCCATCCCTAGATTCGTCACCTCTGCGAGGGGATCTATCGATCCATTGCTCTCTCTCGGGAGGTGCGACCCTCTCCCAGGCTGTGGAGCAGCAGCCTCAATGGTCGGAGCTGGGTGTCGTGGTGGCGATTCCCCATGGTTGTGCTGTCCTCAACGCCTCAGCATGCCTCAAGCCCGGCGTGGATGTCTGCGGCTTCGGCGGGGACTCCTCTCCTCCTCTCTCCCCTAACGCCGCCCCATTCTTCCCCGACCACCTCTCTGCTGGCAGATCCAAGCTCATGCGGTGGGAGGAGGTCTCGTTTGCTGATGACTCCGAACCCGAGCGTTCTCCTTCCCATACCTAGAGGCTGCACGCCGGGCTCTCGGGGCCCCCTCGTTCGTGGCGAGCCCACAACCCGTCGTGGCGGTTGAGGGGGTCGGTGTCCTAGCGCGGCGACGCCGCAGGTGTAGGAAGCGTCGACGCCATCATCGTAGACGGTTGTCTGTCGCCGCCCCTATGGATGGGGCCCAGCCCCCGAGGTGCAACGGATCCAAGTTCATCACGACTTGGGCCGCGAAGCAGGGTATCCGTCCCGAATGCCAACGGTTGGCGGAGCATCCTGTCTCGCGACCCCGGTGAGCACCCCCTTTGCGGGGCAGGTGGTCAAGCCAGGCCTGGCCGCGGCGCCCAGGCAGGTACCGGACCCAGGGCCATCCCCGTCCAGCTGCTGGGTAGGTGCCTCAACTGCCTATCCCAAGCACACTGGGTGGCCACCTGCCGGCTTCCATGTCATTGCCTACGCTGCCACTGTCTCGGGCATCTAGCCCGCGACTGCAAACAAAGGAGGTCCGACCACACGGTTGCCGCCTCCATGGGCCATTCCGTCTCCATGTCATCGATGTTGTTTGTGTCGTCGTCGCCGCCGCTGCCGCAGGGCATGGCGTTGTGTGCCGTTCCTGGCGGCAGCGGTGCCACCGGTGATGGCGCCTATTTCTTCGACCCCATTGCTTCAGAGCCTCGGTCTTGAGCGTTAGATCCTATGCGCTTAGAGGGGTTGGTCATCCTTGAGGAGCCTCTGGGGGCGGGGACGTCGGTCGGCGATGATTGGTTTAACGACTTCTCTTGCACGCCATGCCCCCCGTCCGAGTCTCCACTTGGGTTGTTGGGATCACTCCTGGGGAATGATCAGAGCTTGTTCGCAGGCGACAGCCTCTCGAGGACATCTCCTTCGTCTCCGAGGACGAGCATCTCACCTGCTAGGCGTTATAGCTCGTGTTTGGGATTTGACGAGATGGGCGGCTCCGCGGAGGCCGTTGTGCCTGTGGCGTCGCATGGCGCAAATCTGGGCACGGAACCAGACTTGGTTGACCCTGGAACGAACGCCCACGTCGTCGGTGCTTCGCTGGAGGTCCTGGTCGCATTGCCGCCCATGTCTCATATTCCTCCGTCGGCCTCTGCGGGGCTTGCCTCGCCAGCCCCGGTGTCGCCGCTAGACGTCGCTCGGCAACTTCGGTCACAACTCTGCTCTTCCATCCCAACGCCCATCCTGGTGGAGCCGCCCCGTCTATGTGCACCCAGGAGACGGTGAACGGTGGATGACACGCCCTCCCTGCCGCGTCGAAGTGGCAGGCTAGCGGCGAAAAGCAGGTGCCGTGTTTCGAACCTGACTGTGCAGGCACAAAACTTGTTGATGGCAAAGTTGGGGCTCCAGCCGCGGCATCATCCGCCCGACTCCAGGGCTAGGGCCGAGTTCGATGATTACTTGGCGTTGTTTGGTAGACCACTCTCGGCGTCCAATTGTGAGACCACTAGGACGCTCTTCCCTGCTGGCTCGACAATCGACAACGTCCTGCTATTCGAGGGGGTGGATTCGGAGGTCCTTTGATATCCTCAGCTTTACCTCCCTGCGTCACCCTATTGTTTCCTCTTGTAGGTTGGCCGTTGTTGTTTGGGGCTGGCACCCCGTCTCTTTGCTTTCCTTTCTTTTCTTAGTTTTTTTCTTCTTTTTCCCTTTGCGCTCCACTTCTTGGAAACCTTTGGTTGCCTAGAGTTGATGTTTTTGTTGTTTCGTTGTGTTGTCTACTTCCTCTTAATAAAATACGTGTCAAGACACGTTCGAGAAAAAAACATTTTAAAGAGGAGGAATACAGTAAGCACAACTAGTACATATAGCTACCGACTGTCAAGGGCTCCTTTGATTCATAGGAAAAATGGAGGAAAAACATAGGATTGAGAATCCTATAGAAATTGTTATTATTCATGCCTTTGGTTCATAGGAATGGAGCATAGGAATATGCTTTTTTGGAGGAAAACTAGAGGAACTTTAACGTCCACTCAAACCTCATGAAAAAATTCCTATGCACAAGGACCAAGGAAATCAATGATTTGGTAAGACCTCCCTTGTCTAATCATGGGATTGGAATAGAATAAATTAGGTTGATGAAGAAAACAATCACTATTTGCTTTTAAAAATCCTTTAAGATTCATGTGTTTCTCCTTTGTAAAAAAATTCCTATCATTCCTACGATTTACAAAATTCCTATATTTTTAATTCCTATAATTTACACTTGCATTCTTATCTTATTTCTATATTTTTTTCTTTCCCTATGTTCTATTATTCCTACGATCCAAAGGAGGCCTAAGCACGTTCGTGCACACAGATTACGTGTATTCCTACTACGGGCTCGTCTACCGGGAGACTTGTGCAAGGGTGGGGCCCGTGCCGTGCGCCGCGAGGCACCAGGCAAAACCCAGCAAGGAAAGGCTCTCTCTCGGAACTCCCCCCTCCCCTCCTGGCCTGTGGCCCCCACTGTTCCAACTTCCAAGCCGGCCGACGGGACTTGTCAAGTTGTCATCGCTCCGGTGGCCGTCCGAAGTCAACCTGCCACCAGTCTGCGCCTCTGCGCCTGCTCTGCTCTCTGCCTCGCCCCGCCGGTTCTCTACTCTGCTCCTGGCGCCGGACCGGGCCGGCCAATCGCAGCACCTCTTTCTCTCTCGGGGTACGTAGCGGTAGGCTGGAATCCAAAGCTTCCCGTATAGCCTTCGTGCGTGATCGTGTTTACACCCTGTACGTAGCGGTACGAGACCCAAAGGGGGGCCGGGCAAGCACGATGTCCTCTCCGGTCTCCTCCACACGGTAACATCCCTCAGCACAGCGGCCACTCATCAGTCGTCCTCGCATCGCAATTGCCGAAAACGAAAGGAACGCAAGATAACTGCAGGAAGGCACCAGCACCACACCACCACCGCACCCGTGTTAAACTTTGTATCGTGGCGTGCGTCGGTGCGTGACACATGACGGCCCGCGCGGCGCCAGTCAAAACAGAGGTCCATCCACCCGTATGCCACCAATGGTCCGTTCACGTCACGTCTTACCCCATCTCCTCCTCCAACTCCTCCTCTCCTGCTGCTAGGTACACAAAAATACTGCCACCACGTGCTACGCCCATCCATACCAGACACCGCATACCAGCACGTGTCGACTCCAGAAGGGGGCCCTCTTCGTACCACTGACCCGTGGGCCAGGGGAGGACTTCACGTGTCGACTCCGAAAGGGAACTTTCGTTATCCTTCCCCCGGTCGTAAAGCCGACCCGCGGGGCCCACGGCCAGCCAGACACACGGAGCCGTGGGCCCCGCCCGCGTCCCGTCCCGTCCAGGACGTCCCTTCTCCTTCCCGTTCTCCGCCCACTCGTCCGCCTGCGTGCCTCCCTGCCTGCTGCTATAAATTGCCCGCCCCGTCACCCTCCACCGCTCCGTTCCCCTCCGGACAAATTCCGCTCTCTCTCTGCTTTGTTTACAGCGGCGACGCACGCCACGCAGAGGGGGTTGGGCTGCGTTGCGTCTCCTCTCCGACACCGAAGCTTCCCGGGACCTCTTCCACCCGCCGCCGCGACCCCCGAGTCGTCGACGACCTCCACCGGCGGCGGCAGGCCCGGGTGGGATTCGGCGACGGAGCAGCGCCGATTCCGTGTGGCGCCGGACCGGATCGGCCTCCACCCCGAGGTACGGCACCTCGATTCAGCTGATTCCCCTCTGGTTCTCGCGCGATCGACCGCCGGCGTCACGCGATCGGCGGTTTGGTCTCTGGGTCCACGCTCGTGTACCCAGGATTCCCCGTCTTAGCGCCGCAGGCGGCGGCGATTCGATGCGCCGTGGTCCAGGAACGCTAGGCTGCTCTGGAAATGTTTCAGCCGTAGCGAGATTTTTTTTTTGTTTTTTCTCCTAGGATCGAAATCGGCCTGAGGTGATTGGGATTTTGAGTTGCTTGTTTGTTGGATTTTGAGTTGCTTGTTTGTTTACTATAGATATGTGGGTTAGCATGATTATGGAATGCAGAGGCATGGATTTGTTGTTTGTTTATTGTGTATGTGGGTTTGTATGATTACGGAGTACTACATAGACATGGTTTTTGGTTAGCCATTACGGGAGTTCCCATAATTGTTTTCTGGATAGACTAGAATTAATAGAATGTGTCCGAGTTTAATTCTGCAACCAAAGCCTGCATTTTTACAACTTAGCATGTGCTTTCCATTTAGAGGATGTATACTCTTCACCCCTCTTTTTTCTCCCTCTGCCACTAAGCATTGTTCTGGAACGTGGTACCTGTTCCAATCGGCGTAATTGTCCAGCGTCGATTACCATTTCCCCGTCTTGTGCGTCTTTGGCTTCTACTCTTCCCATGCTGTGTGGTAAAACATTATTTACGTTGAAATGCCTGTCAAGGATGATGCGTACCATAATCTGCGGCTTTGGGTCTGCTGTTTCGATCCAAGTTACCCCTCGGGTATGTAGTCTCTGCTTTGACATCTTGAGTTCCATCGATGGAGAATGTGCTGACTCCAGATAGATGGGTCAGATACGTGTTTGCATTTGTTTTACTCGACTACTGGAACAGAGTGTGCGGAGATGCTACAGTAGGATTCCTCTCGTAACTCCACCATTTCGGTACCTCTGGAGCACTTGTCATCGAAGCATCATTGGTGTTGTCCTCTCGCTGTATTAGGATGTTGTGGTTGTGATTTTGCTACATGAGACATCTGGTTCTTTTTTTTGAATGTTGTATGCTGCTGTCGAATCTGAATGATGTTTAATGGAAGCATTGTTCGGTAGTCATTTATTCGGTTGGTTCTGTGATGTCTTCATTAACCCTGTCCCGTTCTTTGATTAGTAATTACATTTGCTGCCTTATCACCTTCGTTCTGATTAACCATGTCCCGTTGAGGACTTAGATTGGTATTACATTTGCTGCTTTATCACCTTCATTCTAACCTATTTTGTTGTTTTATTTATAGTGTAAACATTAATCTGACATTGTCATTTGTAGGATGATGTTAGGGTGTAGTCAATATTGGTAAGTCTTAGTGATTATTTAGTATATCATTCTACACTTTTTTGGTTATGAAATTGATCATGCATAGGGAAGGTGTTTTCTAACCTCTCAGATGTGTAGAGCTGGAAAACAAGAACAGATACACGAGAAAAACTGCAGCTTGTCTCCAGTTTTGCATGCTGGTTCTGATTAATATTTGCAAGATGAACCTTATCCGAAAGAAATCCAAGTTAGTTATCTATTGAATTTGGAGTGGTGTGGATTTACCAATGACCAGAGGAAGGGCAGAAGCACACCCGCCAAGAATTTTAGGAATGACATAGTTTGGGGCCTCTGGGCATGTATTGCTTGGAGCATTTCTTCTTTCATTTGCATCTGTTTTTTCTTTCTTTGTATATTTTCTTTCTTCGTGCTATGTAAAAATAAATTTTAATTGATTTGTTACTAAGAATGTATAAAAAGTTTGGAAGGAATAATGTGGTATACAATGTGGCTGTAAATCTATTTGATATCTGAATGTCTATTTGTTAAAAAAAACGGTTATTTTCCTAGTTTCTGGAGCCTTTATGGTACATTTGAAATTCTACTTGACATTATCACAGATCATTTTGCGTCGTTAGGTTCCATGTAGCTGAGTTTTGATAATTTCTCTTGTCAGTTTGTATCTAGTACTATCATTGTGGGTGATAAGAACACGTTCAAGTGTCAAGATTGGTATTCTGTATGAGAATGACTCGTGTAAAACTTTATAGTGCATTTGCTTGTCAATTAAGGAAGAATAATTTAGACTGCATATATTTCACAATGTAAATATCTCATAAAGAGTGTTTCTTCCATATTTTTTGTGTGATTTTTCAGTTGTATGAGTTGGTTGAAATTCTGAATTTTTATGTTGTTTCATCTTGCTGTCCATAAGTCCATTGATGTGTTCATTCATAATTGTGTTTTTGTATACATGTACTGGAGATCAAACATTGAATATGGAATGAGCTTGAATGATTTTGATACTTGTTTTGTGATATCTTAGGCACATTATATGTAGGGCCGTATTGATGACCTAGCAATATTTGCGATAAACTTTATGGCAATGCATGCTTTCAATTGGGTCTTAAGCTTTTACTGTCATGTGGTGCTGGATTATTGATATCGATTTTGTTTTTCATTTCCAGATTATTAAGGGCAGGCAGACCTGACTTCTTGTTATATGGCTAGGAATAATCAGGGCCATCTCCAGCTGCCAGAGATGGATCATATTCAACCCAAGAACATCCCACACAATGAATCACTTCCTCTAGGTAGCTGGACTGACTCTAGTACTCTATCCATGTGTAAATTTATTGAAATTGTGATAAAATAAATAACATTTCCTGTTCTAATCTCAGGCCAGAAGCTTCTGCTGCATCATGGTAGTGATGCGCCCCTTAGAATTGGTCATTCGAATCATGGGAATATGGGACTTAGATCAAATGATCTTCCATCTTCAAGCCGCACTGTGCAAACTCTAGGTCATAGAGTTGGGAACTCAGGAACCTCACATGCTTCCTTTGTTCATTCTCATG
Source organism: Microstegium vimineum (assembly GCA_022036555.1). NCBI lineage: Eukaryota > Viridiplantae > Streptophyta > Magnoliopsida > Poales > Poaceae > Microstegium > Microstegium vimineum. Next base: position 16,818,349 of record CM039134.1, on the reverse strand, counting down.
CTGGAAGTTCCAGCAGCCATTTACCAGAACCTGTTGTGAATTATCCACATAGGTCTGAGGAAGGCTTTGCTCCAGTGGGTTCCCTTATAGAAAACAGAAGGGCTGCAATGAAGCGAAAAGATCCCAGTGTACACCCTACGAGGATCAGTGCTACTGGTTATTATGTTGGAAGTTCTTCCAATACTCAGCCATCTAACTCTGTGCAGGCAAATCCTGCTCCACTAGCTGAGCCCTTTCTTCGTCAAATACCTTTAAGCATTGACCAAAGTGGTTGGGATGGCCAACACTTAATTTATCAAGAAGGATTTCAGAGGAATGTGAGAGCACGCCAGAGTCATAATATTTCATTAGAACCCAGATCAGCTTCAACCCACCCACTAAACAGTGTTCATGTGCTGTCATTTGGTTCAACTGCAAGTGCTTCCTCAAGTACTTCAGTGGAAAGGAACCAAGCACCTGTTTCTGTGCCAACAAGAACTGTACCATCAGGTTAGTATTTGAAGCTTAGTTAAATATGCTAGATTATCTAATATTGTTTTAACATGACATGGTGGAAGCAAAACTTGATCCTTCAAAGTTTGATTAGGAGCTGCTTTCATGCGTTGATTTAAAACATGATGCAATACATGTCTTTTGAGTTTGAACTGAAGAATCCATTTTGTTTTAATGATAGCAGTTTCTGTTATTGATTCAGTTTTACCATTATTATACTTACATTGCAGAATTTTTTATGGTTTTGTAGTTGCACCAGGTATCACTAGCAGGGCCCTGACAGGGAGGGCCTACTATCCTGTGGTTGGAAGCAGCAGCTCAAGTGTTGGTGCTGTCCCAACTATCCATGGATCATCTGGTGCTGCAATATTTGCTAATGGTGGCCATGCTCCTAGCAGTGTTCATGCTGGAACTGTTCCTATCTACCCTAATCTAGCTCCCGCTACTTCATCTGTCTCTAGAGCCATGCCCCATCAGATGGTCATTCAGAGTCATCCACCTGCTACCTCTGCAGCAACCTCTACATCCATGCGGATCGCTCAACCATTACCTGCCAGAACTGCTGCGTCTTCTAGACATGCAAGACATGTATCAGCAGGGCTTGGTAACAATGGAAGGTACAGAAGGGCTAGGAGCTCTTACTACAGTCTTCATCCATTGATGGTAGAAGCAGAGGTAGATAGCCTTTTCTTCCCTGTTTCATTGAAGTTAAGTTAGTGTTGTTGTAGAACTTGAAACTGATGTTGCTGCTGTTTGTGTAGCGGTTCATGATGGACCAGTTAGTCTTTTACGAATCAAGAGCAGCAGCTGCTGACCCCCACAGGGACATGAGACTGGACATTGACAACATGAGTTACGAGGTAAGGAGTTCTGCATTTTGCTCCTCCAACTGTCTTGATCTGGAAATTTGAAGATTTCTTGTAACTAATGCTTCGTTGTCCACAGGATCTGTTGGCTTTGGGAGAATCTATTGGTAGTGTCAATACAGGCTTGGCTGATGAAAAAATTTCGAAGTGTGTGAAAGAAGTGGTCTGTTGCAGTTCTGACCAGATGCAAAACGATCAAGATGACCAAGACGATGGAAGCTGCGTCGTTTGCATGGTACATTTTCTCAATATATTCCTGTGTAAACGGATGCTTAATAAGTTAATATTGTATAACCATGGCCCAAAACTGTTGATTTATATAACCATGGCCCAAGACTATTGAATTCTACAGTATTTCTGACCGATGGATGCATTCTGACAGGAGGGCTACAAAGACAAGGATATGCTGGGAATACTGAAATGCAGGCATGACTTCCATGCCGACTGCATCAAGAAGTGGTTGCAGACGAAGAATTCATGCCCGGTGTGCAAAGCAGCCGCGGCTTAGAACAACACCAGAGGAGCAAAGCAACTATTGTGCTCCTCGATCCATTCATTTTAGGCTCAAGATTAAATGATGCCATTTCATTCTTTTCCTCCTAGGCAGGCAGCCATGTAAATAAATGCTGTATGGTGATCAATTAGTTATCTCTTGGGTTACATTAGCCCAAATTTTTGTTGTTGTATTGTAACAAAATCCAGTTGTGAAAGCGACCAATCATCAATCAAGTTGTTACAAACTCATGTCACGGTTCTTGGATTCGCCGACACTTGAAATCAGTTGCGAGGTACTTCTCCTGGTAACTTCGGTTTGAAGGTGGTGAAGCTGCAACTCTGTTCTTCTCATTGGCGTTTTGGACTAGTAGAAATTCTTGTTTGCTGTCGTCGACCTGATGCGTGATGTGTGCATGTACTCTACATGGATGTGGCACCCGGATGATGGGACGGTTGGATCGGATGTTAGCATCGTGGCAGGCCGAAGAACACACCGGAACCCAGCCGTGCTATGCATCTCGGTCGTAGTCGTTTTTTCTTTTGTTTCCTGCCAAGCTGAAAGAATTATTGAACCAATCCCTACTCTGCAGGCAGAAATAATACGTTAGATGCAGCGGCTATTCATGATGAAAGAAATGCACCAGCTGCTTGTTTACTTTTGTCCCCGAAATATTCTCTGGCAATCTGATCTTTCATATGCTTGGTTTGGTGACACCACCACTGGTCTGGACAGAGTGTCTTTGTGGTGAGCAACATGGGGTGAGCCTTGCTAGATTAGATCCTAACCTGCACTCTCTCTCTCTCTCTCTCTCTCTGGGTAAATGAGGACTGGATTGATTTAGGAAGCTAACTGAAGTTAGTTGTTTTTTTACAAAAAAAGAAAGAAAAAAAAAGAACTACTGTAGGTCCAAGATTATCCAGATCGGGGGATGTGATAGCAAAGGTTGCTACTTGCTGAAGTGCTAGTGAACAACTGCAGAGAAATCTTGTCCTACCTAGTAGTATTTGATTAATCTGAGTCATCCCGTCAATGGAAAAACTAAAAAGGAAAAAGAAAACCTGCTAGGGATTTTCATCAGAACTATAAGTCACCTGTTGTTTTGAGTTGTCTAACAACAAACTCTACCCAATTATGATTTGTGATGGATCATCCCTGAAATTCATTCACCCGGACGGCTAACATCATTTGTTCCGCTCCGTGTTCCGTTAAACTGGATGGCAAACCTTTTTCTCAGCTAACCCATCCCTACCAAAAACAACAGCCCATCACTGACCCTGTCACTTGCTGCACCCTGCTCTTGTGATTTTTAGCTGAATTATCTGCACTTGCTGCTGCTTGAAGCAAGCACGGCTGTTAGGCTGTTCCACCTGGGCAGCTCACCTCACCTCACCGTTTGGTGCCCTGTAACTGTAAGACTCACCCCCACCACCTTCTCTTACAGCTCACTCTTCTCCAACCACCTCGCTCGCTATAAATGGCAAGCTAGCGTCACAAGCCCCTGCCACACCAATCCAGCTGCAATTTGATCTGCATTGCATGCACACAGCAAGTAACACGTCGCGCCCGTCAGCAGCAGCGGTTTAGTCACCATGCAGGCCACGCGGAGACTCGTGCGCGTCCTCGTGGTGCTCGGCGTCGTGGTCGCCACGGCGTCGGCACAGGGCCCGACGGCGGCTCCGGCGACTCCCACGCCGGCGACACCCGCAGCACCGACGACAACCGCGGCGCCGGCGCCCGTGGCGAAGACGACGACGTCAAGCAACATCACGGGCGTGCTGGCCAAGGGCGGGCAGTTCAACACGTTCATCCGGCTGCTCAAGTCGACGGGCGTGGCGTCGCAGATCGACAACCAGGTGAGCAACGGCGGGAACGGGATCACGGTGTTCGCGCCGACGGACAACGCCTTCACGTCGCTCCCGTCCGGCACGCTCAACTCGCTGTCGGACCAGGACAAGAACGCGCTGGTGCAGTACCACGTCGTGTCCACCGCCATCCCCATGTCGCAGTTCGACACCGTCAGCAACCCGCTCCGGACGCAGGCGGGAAGCGCCTCGCCGGGGGAGTACCCGCTCAACGTCACCTCCGAGGGCCAGCAGGTCAACATCACCACGGGCGTCGTCAACGCCACCGTCGCTAACTCCCTCGTCACCTCCGAAGACAGCCTCGTCGTCTACCAGGTCGACAAGGTGCTGCTGCCCATGAAGCTCTTCGGCACGCCCGAAGCGCCCGCGCCCGCGCCGCTCGCGCCCGCCAAGAAGAAGGGAAAGACGCCGGCGGCCGTCGCGGACTCGCCCGAGGCAGAGGCGTCCCCGGACGCCACGACCGCGTCGCTCGCGGCAGCGAGGTTGACGACGGGAGGTGGCGGCCTCCTCGCCGCGGCTCTGGTGCTCGCCGGCGTGTGGTGGGGGCTGTAGTGACGGCGATGAGGTCTCCGGCCGTGACATCCATCATGCATTGCCATCTTTTTGTATACTTTTTTGTTTCGCAGGTCTTGTTGGTCTTTTCGTTTTTACTGTGCCCATTTTTGGATGAAAATATTCTTCCCTGACATTGAAATTGCTAGGAGTATGTATGTCTTGTAATGATGTAATGTAATGCCGTTGTCTCATTTTTATGTATTTCTACTAAATAAATATGAGTTGTGTATATTTCAGCACCCGATTCTATTTGATTCAGTTCTCATGAAACCAGAGTTTATCAGATTGGGCTTAGTTTCATCATTAAAAAACACACAAACAATGTTGAAGCAGATACATGCGCAGAATCTGACATGACGAAAACAATGAGAATGCAAAAAGAGAAACACAATTAGTTTTACAATATCCTGCAATAATAACTATTACAACCTCTCTTGCTAAAAAAATAAAGAAAAAGAAAGAGTAGCTAGCCTTACAAGTGTAAGAACCAAGGAACAAGACATTCAGTTAATTTTTTTTCAAACGCACATCAATCAATCAAGAAGGTTACAGTGACCTTTCCATGCTCGAAGTCCTTGCATGCGCATTACAGCAACATGGAACAGATACCGATTGCCCAACTCTTCAGTTGTATAATATATCGATTCATTAGGAAACATACCCCTGTCATCGCCACCGGTTGTTGAAGGATATAGCAGGATCCCCAAATGTTGTGGTAAACATGCCCTGATGTCCTCCTCCAGATGGCAGTCTACCAAGAAAAGTTTCTGCAGTGAATGTGGCAGCTTCACAATTCTTAGTGCTGGACAATCTTGGGCCAGCAATGTCTCCAACTCCTCAGATTGGAGAGCCTTCTCAAACTTCTGTTGTTCCTGACCTTGAGCCACACCAATGCTCGTTAAATCTAAATAAATCTACAACTAAGTTATACGTGATCTAATGAGTACGAATTTTTTTTATTAAAGTTTGAACATATAATATTTAGGCTACCATAAAATTTTGGCACAATCAAACAATAGAAACTGCAGTTATAAATTATTTGAATTAATTACAAAAAAGAATAGATATAAATCTACATAATTTTTTTTTAAAACGTACTATATTATATATTCACTTTGTAGATCTACTCATGTGGAGTCCAACAAAATTAAACTTTCTATTTTATTTTTTCTGTTATTTACTCTGATTTTGCAAATATTTAGCTAAAATAAATAAAAATGAAAAGGACAAAACCACCTTCAAAACCGTTTATAACTGGATCAGAGAGGTAAAACGTATGGTTTTAGAAGAAAATGAGGAGTGGTTTTTCCAACTAGTGAGAATGCACGTGCGACACGCACGTGTTTATAGTTATAATAGGCGACATCCTCTTATATGTGTTTCACTATGAAATATCAATTTTGCCATCAAATTCATGGCTAGACTTGACCTATAAAATGGGGAATCAGTCCATGTAGACTATCTTGATTGTAACATCCAACAACAGAAACACGTGTCTAGAAAAATTTGTGATCAAAGGAACAATAATGCCATTTTTACAACTCTGCATCATCATTTTCCTATCCCATACCATGTTCATCTTCATATGTTTAGTAAAGTCCATCACATATTTCCTCGGTCAATGACCTTAGCTCTAGAGTCACTCTGGTGACTCTCTTCTTATTGAATCAGCAGACTGCCATCTGCTTGACAATGCCATCCGGTGATTTTCTTTGAGGTATGGAGAAAAATTTCACCAAAAAATTCAGCATTGCATAAATGTTGAGATGAATGCGAACAAGCAGTTCGGTTCATTAATTTACACATGCTCTAGGTTCCTATTTGAAATTGAAATTATTCAGATTTTTTTAGTTTTTAGAACCCAGTAGCACCAAATCATGTTATTATCCCTATTATTACTTACAATGGTAGCCAAATATATAAAGTTGTCCTTCCACCTTTATGCATTTATCATTTTTCCCAAAAAAAGGTGTAGCTAATTAAAACCAAAGGAACACCAGAGAGGCCAATACTACTTTCCAAAGGTCTGTAACACCCAAAATCTTGTTTGCATTTAAAATAATAGAAAATGATTTATGAAAGAATTATGTGAGCATTTCACTTAGTGAAGTAATAAAAATTTATTGAATTAAAATCAATTTTTAGTTTAGCAACATGAGTGTGCATTCATGCAGCTGCATAATTCTTGTTGTGGTGATTGAGTTTGCAAAACAAAATTCAAATGAGTTCAAATGGATTTAAAAATGGTTTTGGAAATTCTATAAAAGAAAAAGAAAATAAAAACATTTCCCCACAGGCCCTTTTCCCTCCCCTCTCTCCTGCCCAGCCCAATCCCTCACTCCCTCTCTTTCTCTTCTGTCGGCCCAGCTAAAGGCCGAAGCCCACCAGCCCACCCGAGCGCCAACTCCCTTCCCCTCTCTCCCTCTCTCTGACCATCGGGTCCCACCTGTCGGCGCCGATCCTCTCTCCTTTTCTCTCTCTGCCAACCGGACCCCGCCGGTCAGTCCCGCCCCAACCGCCTCCCTCTTCCTCTCTCTCTCTGACCAGCCGGGCCCGCTAGTTCGGCCGAGAGCGCGTGAACGAGCGCGCCGAGTCCGGCAACCACCGCGCGTGCCCCGCTCCCACTCCCCACGCCTCGCCCACGTTGCCGCAACGGCACCGCGCGCCCCGCACGCTCTGCTCTGTGCTATAAAGCGGAACACCGCCCCCCTGCTCTCCCCTTTCCCATCTGCTCTCCCGAACGCCGCCGTTGTCGCAGAGCAGCACACCGGAGCCCTCGTTTCGCCTCGGTGAGTTTCGTTTTGTAACCGTGATCTCCCCGCGAACCTCCTTAGCCTAATCTCTCTCTGTGTGCCCTGCCTTTGGCCGCAGAACGTCCGACGTCGTGGACGCAGAGCTCTCAGGCCGCAGCTGCTGCCGACCACCGCTCCACGCTGTCAAGCCACCCTGAGCCGTCTCCGCTCTCTTCGAAGTCGCGGTGAGTTTCGCCATCACCCTCTCTTCCTCCCCGTCCTCTTGATTCGGTTAATTAGGCTCTGTTTACGTCGCTCCGTCGCACACCGAGGCCGGCAACAATGGCGCCGCCGTGGTCACCCGACTCCGGTGACGCACAGCCACAACCGAGCACCTCACGTTTGTCGCACGAGCACCACGCACCTTCCCGTGTTCTCAATTCGGCTAGTAGTGGCCCCTGTGGCACTGCCCGTGTGCGCCCCGCGCCGCCGGCCATGGCGTACCGTCGGGCCGCCTCTGCCCTCTTCCCTGTGTTCAACCGAATGCCAAATCATACCCGCCTAGACCCCCTCTCTCTTCCCCTGCCCTCGTCCAGTCAGACCGTGGCCTCTAGGGCCATACCCGAGAGCATCCCGCGCCGCCGACCATGGCGCACCGTCGCACCGGCTCTGCTCGCCTCCCCGCGTTCAATCGAGTGCGCCACGGCACTCGCCTCGCTCTCCTCTACCTCCCCGTGGTTTTCCGGTGGCCAACCGAGGCCCCTAGCCCTTTTCCCCTTCTCGCCGCCGAGCCCTGGGTCGCCGGCAATGGAGCGCCGCCGCGCTCTCTTCTTCTCTGGCCGACTCTCCCTCTCTCTCCCCTTGTTCTTTCTCAGCCGCCCGATTACCGATCTGTGGCTGAGATTAAATCCCCAAAGGGGTACGCTCCCCGGTCCACCGTGGACCCTCGGGCCCGCGCTGAGTCAGCGGGTGCACGCACTGTGCAGTGCACCGCGCCCAATCCCGAGCCGTCGTGTGGCAGCTCTGCCGGCCCCGCGCCACAGCGCTGGCGCACTTCACCGAATACGCTTTCTCTGTTCAAAAGCGTATATCCGATCGGTTTGTTTTATTTTGGAAATTAAATGGAAATTCAATAATTACAGTTTTTCCACTGCATTAAATTGTTTATAAAAACTTTGTTTTAACTCCGATTTGAACGATTCGAGTTGCGTTAGATCCGTAATGAAATTCTCTACATGTTAAACCATCTGTTGATCATGTTTGAAACATTTAAATTTGAGAATAAATTTAAATACTAAAGATGCTCTTAGAGAACTAGTTTAAATCATATCTTTTGCGTTTTAAATCCGATTTTCGTGAAATTCGCGTTGAAATGATCGTAGCAATGCGTAGTATATTTTTATAAACCTTTTAAATCTGTTTATTGTTGTTGGTGTACTGTTCTAATATTAGTTTTGTTTGCTTTGTATGAATGCAATTGGAATGCGTGTTGTTGCAATGCCGTGATCGAGTTCAGGCAGTGAGGAGTTTTGTGGTGACCAGGAGTTCTTTGATCAGGAGTGCTTTGACCAGCAAGACTTTGAGAACCAAGGCAAGTATAGCATGGGACCTACCTTGTTATCCTATTCACCGTAATCATAATTTCATGTGCATGTGTTTAATTGATACCCGTAGTATGTTTCCATAGAATTGAAATCCCTTTACCTTGACTCCTATGGGTTATGCATATGGGTAGATGGCTATTGCTTAATGAAATGAATACTTGATCCCTGCCAAGTGTTATAATTCTTTAAATGAATTGGTGATCCTGTTTATGGCAATTGGAACATAACCTTTTATAATAACTCACTGTTGGCAAAAGCTAGGACTGACAGTGCTACCGTGAGAGCTACATGGCTCTGGCTTTAACTCAGTAGTAGGCTCTTTTCTAGCTCGTTAGCGGTTACCCGAAAGGGCGCATTAGGCTCTTGCCGAGCTGGTTATAGTGCGGCCTCTGTCCGAGTTTGAGCGTAGGTTGCGGGTCTTTATGCTACTCGGAAGGGGGGCTCTATCACCCCTTGCCAATCCTAGCGGGCCTAATCTTGTTAGACGAGATACTATGAAAGGTTTCATAGTGAACCCCGCCCACTCACCTTGGCAGTGTTATGGGAGTAATTAACCCGGGCATTCGGGGCATCACGACTCACGGGTAAAGATGCACAACCTCTGCAGAGTGTTAAAACTGATATATCAGCCGTGCTCACGGTTACGAGCGGCCCGGAAAACTGACGGTTTAATTAATTAACTTGACCTAACTCTATGTTCCTGTTGCCACTATAATGATGATGTTTATGTTTCTTTAAACTTTGGCAAGGATATAAGTGGGATCATTTGAGGCTTAAGCATAACCTGATGTTACTTAATAATAAAACTTTGACCAACTAAAAGTGCTAAACGCAGTAAGCCAGTGTCATCCATTTGAGCTTCATAACCCCATGTTATACTGCTGAGTACGAATGTGCTCACGCTTGTTTTGTTTTCAACTTTTGGATGAAAATCCCGGATGGGTAACAGAAGCAGGAGGCTATGAGAAGTTCCCTGAAGATTTCTAGGCTTGGTCAACCAGTTGACCTTCCCTGTGAGATGGAGCCTCGAGAGCTAGTTGTATCTTCCGTTTGTTTTATTTATTTATGTAATGGATATATGTACGCTATGTATTAAACTCTGCGATGGTACTTTGTAATTTGTGAACTTATGTGTGGATTATTTTCTAGGCACATATAACATTATGCATCCTATTTCGTCCTTGAAATTGGGTGTGACAAGGTCATAAATGCTATATTAATTGTCCAAGGAGCTAATCAATATACGTACATGCTTAACATGACAATAGTAATTTTTAGTCTACAAAACATAATCACAAAGATTTAGAAACAAGAGTTCAAAAATTTATGAACCAGTAAAGTGTGAACTTATCTTCAGTTCTAGTTATCTGAAGTGGATGCACGTGAAGTTTACCAGCTTTTAAACATTCATCTGAAGGCTAGCAAGTTCAACATCATCAGTGGATACGATGATAAAATATCTGGCTAATAAGCTACGATGTAATTTGGTATAAGAAATTGAGCTTAAGGCTAATGAAATATAAGCCTGATTTAGAGTGAGGAAAAGATTGTCTACCTAGAATATCTGCCTTCCGATCTAATGTCTTGAATAAGGTTAACATTGTATATGACATGCATGTTTCCAATTTAATAAAAAAATTCTTTGAGTACCGTGTCTGGATTGCAACAAAGATATATTGGTTACCTGCTCTTTGTTACTTCCAGGACCATCGATGATGGCAACAGCTAGGGTGCAAGACAACAACGCCAACCCTGCAGATGTGATTTCCTTCTTACTGTCCTATTGACGACGCCAAGGCTGAAAGATGTGATGTCTTGATGGCATTCTCCTTCTACCAAATGACGCAGGGAAGATTCCATGACCATGCGCTCGCGAAGATAAACACGTACAGGGATGCGAGCTGGCCGTGCCGTCTCTTCCGTGCGCTCGCAGCAAGGGATGTTCATGTGCTAGCGTCGTCGAACGGACCGGCCCTGCGCCGCCGCCCTAGGGTTGATTGTTACCGATGAGATGAGATTAGCGCCTACGGCCTACGTGTGGAGCTGAGATATTGAGGGGTACGGATGGGTTATGGGTACGCGAGGACGGGTTAGTTTTTTAGGTGAGAAAAATATACGTGAGGGTCCAAAAAGCACTCCGTCCTAGGAAACACACGTATAAGTATGTGTCAGTCATGCTGGACTCATCTGTCAAGTTAATATCTAGCGTTAGATGAACAATCAAAACAAATCTAAGAGACAAAATCCTAGATGGGTAAGGAATTTTTAGGTAACAGGTATTTTACAATTCCTTCGTTTTTTTAGTATAGTATAGATTTAAAGTTTAAAGAGAAAAATAGACTCGTAAAAATTAGAAGAGGAAAAGTGGTGATGCCAACGAGATTGTGACTCTGGACAAGCTTCGCGCCCACCCATAAAGAAAGTTCCATCTGGATGGGCCGAAAAGAGCATGGCACAACTTCGGCCAAGCGCAGATGGCTTCATGCCCAGCCCATATGCAGCTCACTTGTGAGCCGAGTCAAAGTTGGAGAGTTGTTTGTAATCGAACGACTTTCTACCTAGCTCTATGCTGCTCACGCATGGGCAGGCCCGAAAGAAACCCATACAGTACACTACATAAATCAAAATCGAACTTGACCCCATTGATTGATTGATTGATTTGAAGTCAATCCCTAGTCTCTTTCGCCCCATATGCAGGGCTCTGTTCGCCTCGTAGAAAAGTCGGCTGATTGAATTATGTTAGAGAATTCGAAGAGGGAGGTAGTACTTTGTATATGTGGTAATTACACAACCTTATTAGAATGTACACTAGTCAACAGGATGTGACACTTGGTGCGTTTGCTTGTTTTTTTTTTACCAATGGTGTGTTTGCTTGTTGTCCTAGGAATATCGTGTCGCTAGGAGACCCATTGGGGTACTCAAACATAAAATGAGTCTCCAACAGGATAACTATAACCTTCAACATAGTATAAGATTAGGTGCCAGGGGAAGCATAGCACAAATCTAAGTATCATATCTCTTGAAAATCCATTGGAACAAAGAGTTGTCTTTTGGGTCATGCTATTGTAGAAGACTAAAAATGAGTATCAAACCTTTTTCCTGTAACGCAACCCAAATGACAAATAGGTGTTGTATTTTTTGTTATGGTTGTTAGAGATAGTCTTAGACATCGAATTTTGAGCACCTATGACTAGATCGAGTTGCTTGGCGTGTGTCAGACCGAAGGGATAATGTGGAAGGGTGAATTGCCTGTATTTTTCGCGAACTTGATGAACTTGATGAATAGTTTTGGAACAAGCCTAGGTGGGAAGGGGGACACAACTGGAAGAATCCACCTTTTTTTGGTGGTTTTCGGGTAGCGGTAGAAAACGGCTTTGGCTCTTGCGCTTCTTCTTGCCTAGAGACATTTTGAAACAACCCGTTTGCTAGGGCTTTAGCTAGAGCTTCGATATAAGTTGGTGAATGAGCCAAACCGAAGGGGGTGCTTACGTAGGCTTATTTCTGTTCACTTTGGATGACGAAGGAGCGACATAGGGCACCCTTGTGCACTTGATAGTGACAATTGATTGTCTTAACGTCATGTTGTGAATTATATATGGCTTGTCTTAGCGACATGGTTTTATGGTCCTTTTTTGTTAAACAATGTCATTCGACATCATAAACTTGTCTTAGTTTCGTATGATTTCTTCAATGGAGCAGTCACAGTTATTCCACTGAATTGATTAGAATGTTCTTTTTTGTTAGTCATGAGGAATGAGTTCTCATGGAACACGTAGTTGTTCGATGGAAAGTATAACATAGTGCCAAGCCTTTGTGACCAAGCTGACACACATATTGGTGTGTTTTAAGCTTTGTCAGCGACGAGAGAAATGAAAAGTAAAAGGTATGCGACAGTGAGGAACAAGGCCTACACTAGAAAGATCTTAACTGGCAGAGTATTAGAAGTCTAATAATAGTTTGGATATCATGCTTTAAATTTCGTCTCATCAGTAGTTAGAGACTTGAACGTATGTATGGAGTATCTTATACTTTTTTTGTGTTTATTGTAGACTCAATTCTCAATGACATAACAAGGAAAAAAGGTTAGCAATTGTCTTGAAGCTATTCTGATAAGATATGATGCTAGTATTAGATTGGATAAAATGTTTGCTAAGCTTCAGTTAAGTATGAGAAGTCTAAAGGTAATTTGGATATCTTACTTTAAATTTTGATTCATCAGTAGTCAGAGGCTTGAACATATGTACGAAGTATCTTATACTTTCATGTTTATTATAGGCTCAATTCTGAATGATATAATAAATAAAACAAGGTTAGCAACTGCCTTGGAGCTATTCCGGTCAGATGAGATCCCAGTAGAGTGTGAAGGTAAAACAGAGAATATCAAGGTTCGAGCATACCTAGATCTCAACTTTCCTTTAGACCAATCGTGGGGAGAATTAGATTGGATGAAACATTTGCTAAGTTTCAATCAAGTATAAGAAGTCTAATGGTAATTTGGATATCTTACTTAACATATGTATGGAGTATGTTATACTTATTTTTATGTTTATTGTAGGTTTAATTCTCAATGACATAACAATGAAACAAAGTTAGCAACTGTCTTGCAGCTATTCCGATCAGATTGGGTAAAACAGAGATGTCGGTGTTTTAGAAATCGAGGTCCCTAGCACTAGCGAGTAAATTTGTACTGCGCGTTTAGAATCGAATGGTTGAACAGATTAGTCACAAGGATGTATATTGGTTCAGGTAAAAACATCCTACGTCTAGTGGATTGCAAGACTGGTGTTACTCTGCACATGGTGCTCGTAGTAAGGGTACAAGTGGTCGAGAAAGCGACAAGGTCCCAAGTCTTTGGTATTGTGAGCGTAGGATGAGGTTCCATGGGGTGTTTGTGCGTTGTGTGTTGTTGTTTTTTTTCGAGGGAGCGTTCTCTTCTGGAGGAGTCTTCTGCTTCCCCTTTTATAGCATAAGGGGAGGGCATGGGTTATAGAGTTTTTACATAAAAGATCGTAAAAGGGGTGAAAGTGCATTTGCCCCCTATGTGGGTTTTGGTAAATTAATGACAATCAAATTAGAGACTAACATGCTTATCCTAGTATATTCACATGTGTTAGTCCATAGTAATACTTAAATGATGAGATTTGGTGATTGAAGCACCCCCAAATTTCACTCAATGGAAAGCGGTTCAACTCAAGTGCTTAATAGATTTATCCTTTTAACTTGAGTCATAGGAAAAGCCGCACTACCAAGAGGGATGCAAACTAGATTAGCTAGATGTGGATAAGAGTGCTAAGTTCATTAGTATAGATGCGCTTGAGAGACACATTGCACAACAGGCACTTAAAATCGGTTTTTTTCTACCACCTGTTCCACCGGTAGTACTGGTTTCCCATCGGTAGTACTGGTGAAGACCGGTAGTACTAGTCAAGAACTGGTAGTACTCGTATCCCATGTCTTCGCCCAACCTGGGCGGCTCGCTAGAGAATCATCGGTAGTACTGGTTGTCCACCGGTAGTACCGGTGATGATCAGTAGTACCAATAAGAGTTCGTTAATACTGGTAGGCCATAGTCTCGCCCACCTTGGGCGGCCTGTAGGATGCCCACTTGATAGCCACCGGTAGTACCGGCTTCCCACCAGTAGTACTGAAAGGTCCCTATGTGATTTTAGTAATTGAGTGACAACCTAGGTGAACTAATATGTGTTTGAGTGATGCACGCAGGAGATTAGTTCACATGTGATTGTGTGATGAAGGATCTTATTGCACATGAGACATGACATGGAGTCATGTGACCAAGGTGGAGAAGATCAAGATGAGGCTTGGCTTGATGGACCGGTTGCAAGTGTGAAGGACAAGTGGGTGATGCTTGGCGTCGATGGACCGACGCAACAGTGAAGAGCAAGTGAGGTCAAGATCGATGAACCAATACGGTCACGTGATGATATGAAGTGGATCATATCATTTGGTGATAGGTTGGTGCATGTGTTGCATCAACATTGGAGGAGATGAAATGGAATGCGCAAGGCAAAGGTATAACTTGTAGGGCATTTCATTTCACCAGTCATAGGTGTGTAGAGAAGTATATGACCGGATTTAGGATAGATAGTCGTACTATCAAGAGGAGCAAACTTGTTTGCGTATCGGTTATCTAGTGCCACTTGAGCGATCTAACATTGCGATGCATTAGGATCGAGTGGCATGGTCAGAGCAAGTAAAATTTTTTTGAAAATGTTTGTGAAAATTCTAACACACATGCATAAGGTGGTGGACATATTTGTGTTAGCACATGAAAAGCAAAGGAAGAAGAGTGGAGGAGTTTGGGCTGAAATACAGACTCCAAACACTAGGGTGTTAGCGAGTCCGGACCAATTGAGTTGTGTCCGAACGCTAACCCTAGCTTGTACTGTGCTGACTGTGAAGGTCTGGACGCTAGACTTGGTCCAGACGGCATCTTTGGACAAGTGTCCAGAGGTTTAGCCGTCTCTGGATCTCTCGGTGTTGAGTTCGGACGCTGTCCGAAGGAGAAAATGCTCTCTGGATGCTTACTACATAAGGTCTGGACGCTGGAGTCTTTGGTCCGGAGGTTGACTGTTGGTTGCGTCCGGAGGTGCGTTTGTGCGTGTTGCCGAGTGCGCCAACTGCTAATTCAAAGGTGGTGAAGCGTCCGGACGCATGAGAAATGGTCCGGACCCTACAAGAGACATGCGCAGAGTTGGGAAAAACAGCTAGTTTCTTTCCCTCTCTCTATATAGCCTTGGTGGCCGTCTTTGGTGAAAGGTCCTAGATGGCTAGAGAGGGGGTGAATAGCCTAATAAAATTCTACAAATCACTAGAGCGAAAGGTTAGATAACACTTAAGCGAAGCTTTTTGCTCTAGCTCTACTTGGGGTGCAAAGCCACCTATCCAATGCAATTCTAGTTAGCTAAGTGCCTAACAATAAATAGCAAGAACCTAAGGCACTTAACACAAGCTAGCACGAACAACTAATGAAGAAGCTAACTAACAAGCTAACTAGACAAGATATGGAAGAAATAAATACAAGAGAGGAGGTGATTGTTATACCGATGCCTTGTGATGTATGGATGTCAATGTAGAGAACCAATCATAATGAATACCAATGAGTAGCCGGGAGACAAGTTGACAAATGATTTTTCTCCCGAGGTTCACTTGGTTGCCACCAAGCTAGTCCCCGTTGTGTCGACTACTCAAGTGGTGATTCGGTGGCTAATAGGCAATGACAAGCCTAGCCCACTAACTCGGGCGCCACAAGAATCCACCCAAATGAGAGTAACTCAATGACACGAGCAATCCACTAGAGTTACCCTTTGGCGCTCCGCCAAGGTGGGTACAAGCCCTCTCACAATCGTCGAAGCCGGCCGCAAATAATCACCAAATGCACCGAAGCTTCCTCAATCACCCAAGCCGTCTAGGTGTTGGCAAACACCAAGAATAACAAGAAACTTCGCGGCGATGACGATGACCAAGTGCCACTAAGATGCAATGCAATGATCAAAGCACTTGGATCACTTAAACTCTCACAAGTATGCAACAAGAGCAAAGAGAGATGAGTTGGGGGCTATCTCAAGCAAGCACAAGTATGTCAAATGAATGGGAGGAGCAAGAGTGAGCCCTAGGAGCCGGCCAATCCACTTATATAGCTTCCCAAACCGAGCTAGCCGTTTTCTCCTCTTTCCTCTGTTTTCTGCGTGCCTCCGGACACTGTTTCATGGGGGGGGGGTCCGGACCAATGGCCATGCGTCCGGACCCTCCTCCATTTCAAATCCTGTCGTTGGTGCCCTTCCTAGTGCTGACGTGATGCGATACGATGTCCCGATCTTCACGACGTAGGATGAAATCCAGATAACTAGCTTCAAAGAAGCCGAGATAACTTGCTGCAAGCAGCGATAACTAGTGCAACCTGACAAATAAAGCTCGAAGCCAACCACTGTCTTTAACCGGCAACCTGAATCGAGGATTCGCCCAACCACGCTCTCAAAGAACCAACCAACACAACCTCCAATCAATCAAGGAGAACCTTGAAGGGAGTAGGAGCACCAATTGGGAGCGGATGAAGCTGCCGCTTCTGTAAATCTATGAAGGAAATCACAAGAGCAAAGGGGTAGAGATCACTCTCAAAGTTTGTTAGCACACAGCTGAACAAAGGGGTTCTGTATTTCAATTATCAAAAGTCTGAGATTACAATGACTCTAGGGGGTATTTATACTAGCAATAACCCTGCTAGATAGGTGGAAACTCGAAATAAAACAAAAGACGCGAACTATGTGAACATAGAGAGTTCCCGCGTGGCTGTTGGACTTCTGCGCAGTCTTCAGTGTTTTGACAATAACTCCATCTTGAGAACTCCAAATGACGTGGGGTTTGTTGAGTTGGAAAGCTAACTTGATAAGCTTTCACACCATGTACAGCATGAGCCATGAGATATTATAGAATGATACAGTTTTGCATGAGAAGTTGACCAACAGACTGACTGTCAACCATCTGACCAGTCTGCACTAAAACTGGTCGCTAGAATAAATGGAGCATGTCAACAGGTCGGCACTTGATGCATTGGAAACTAGACTTGATAAGATTTCCAACAAGTCCTTAATCACCTTCATAGCTTTTGGAAATCAAAAGTTATGACTGTTTCTTCTAGACGGTTCTGTCACGCTGGACTGACTCGAACGTGATTCTTCTCTGTAGTCCACTCTTGATGTATCCATGTCATCCTCCTTGGTAAACCTGAGCAATAATAACGTGCACGACTTAGGTAATATATAATTATCATTAATATGAACATGAATTTCACAAAGTAGCGCGTGCACCTCTTGCTGTAGTTTCTTTGCTCGGCTATGTGTGATTGGTCCATCAATGTCTTGGGCTGGTGTGGTCGGAGTGATTGATGGTGAGGTCGGCTTGCTTGTTGGCGTGGTCGATGGCGTGGTCATATCATGACGTGTCGCCTCCGGACGCTCGCAACAGTAGCGTCCGGACTCTCTGTCTTCTGCGTTCGGATCCAACGAGAGGGTCCAGAGAGCTCAAACTCTCCAGACGCGCGTCCGGTGCCCAACGTTCGGACCATACTCAGCGTTCGGACGCTATGCAAAGAGCATCCAGAGCCTCCAAATCATCCGGATGGTTGTCCGGACTCAGCGTTCGGTCGAAGATCAGCGTCCGAACCTTCTGTCCAGAGATGCCGAGCCTTAGGGTGTGCTTTCGGACGCATAGCCGATGGTCTGGACAGCACTTAGCCAGCGTCCGGACCAGCGTCCGGAGCTCTGTCTCGTTCCAAACTGAGCTGCCTCTTCTTCTCCAAGTCTTCAAGTGCTAACACCTTGTGATTCATCACTTGTTTACATGTGTTAGCCTTTACAATATATTTTTTGGATTTTATTTAGTTCTTTGTGTCACTTAGGTTCATTTTAGATATGCAATGCAAATGACCTAGTGGCACATGATAACCGCAATCAACACGAGTTTTCCCTTCTTGATAGTACGGTTATCTATCCTAAATGTGATCACACTCTCTATAGTGTCTTGATCACTAAACCAAAAATGACCCTATAGATATACCTTTGCCTTGAGCCATTTCCAATCCATCTTTTCCTTGTCTATGGAGTATTTGATTCATCATGATCATCCTTTAGGCTCCATGTGTCAAGGTGGATTACCCTATCTTGATAATGCACTTAGCAAATAGGGTTAGTCTATAGGTTTCATCAATTAACCAAAACCAAACATGGGTTTTCACTTGGCCGGTTGCTGAGCACCCTTGAGCCTTGGTGGCTTGTTTAGGTGTGCTTGAGAGCCCTCTAACTCACACATACTTGATAGTGTTCATCTGATTATGTGAAAGAGTGATTTCTAGTGTATTGCATTGCGAGTTTGCATCGAGTGGCACTAGGTGATTGTGTTGCAAGTCGATGGTGCTTGTTACTCTTGGAGGTTGCCACCTCTTAGATGGCTTGGTGGTCGTGGCTCCGTCGAAGCACGCAAGAAGCTTGTGCGTGGCTCTAGAGAAGAGCTTGTGAGGGGTGTTGTTCTCGCCCCACGGGAGATCGCAAAGAGCAACTTTAGTTGAGCGTGTCATTGAGTGCCCTCATCTTGTGTTGGTTGTGCGGCAAGTGTTGGGTTAGGCTTGTGAATGCCTATTAACATGTGAACCTCCAAGTGAGTGAGCCGACACAACGGGGACTAGCTTGGTGGCGATCAAGTGAACCTCAGGAGAAAAATCACCGTGTCAACCTTGTGTACATCTTCTCGGTGGTTTGCATTCTCTGAATCACTAGCTTGTATTTACTTATTCATACTTGTGCTAGTGTTTAGTAGTTGCTCTTGTAACTTGTTTGGCTTGAGTAGCTTATTTAGTTACCTTATTTCTTGTGTAGCATAGAAGTAGCTCTTATGAGTGACTAATTGGTTTGAGTAGCCGTGTTAGTCACATTGCTTAGTTTGTGTGGCCTTACAACCTAGACTTAGCAAACGTTTCATCTAAATTACCATTTTTGGATGAAAATATTCTTCCTTGTCATTGAAATTGCTAGGAGTATGTATGTCTTGTAATGATGTAATGTAATGTCGTTGTCTCATTTTTTATGTATTTCTACTAAATAAATATGAGCTATGTATATTTTAGTACCCGATTCTATTTGATTCAGTTCATATAAAACCACGAGTTTATCAGGCTTAGTTTCATCATTAAAAAAACACACACAAACAATGTTGAAGCAGATACATGCGCAGAATCTGACATGACGAAAACAATGGGAATGCCAAGAGAGAAACACAATTATTTTTACGATATCCTGCGATAATAACTATTACTACCTCTCTTGCTAAAAAAAGAAAAAGAAGAAAAAAAGAGTAGCTAGCCTTTCTGTACAAGTGTAAGAACCAAGGAACAAGACATTAAGTTAAATTTTGTCAAACGCACATCAATCAATCAACAAGGTTACAGTGAGCTTTCCATGCTCGAAGTCCTTGCATGAGCATTACAGCAACATGGAACATATACCAATTGCCCAACTCTTCAGTTGTATATTATATCGATTCATTAGGAACGATATCCCTGTCATCGCCACCGGTTGTTGAAGGATATAGCAGGATCCCCAAATGTTGTGGTAAATATGCCCTGATGTCCTCCTCCAGATGACAGTCTACCAAGAAAAGTTTCTGCAGTGAATGTGGCAGCTTCACAATTCTTAGTGCAGGACAATCTTGGGCCAGCAATCTCTCCAACTCCTCAGATTGGAGAGCCTTCTCAAACTTCTATTGTTCCTGACCGAGCCACACCAATGCTCGTTAAATCTAAATAAATCTATAACTAAGTTGTACATGATCTAATGAGTATGAAATTTTTGTTACAGTTTACCATCAAACTATAGGAACTACAGTTATAAACTATTCTAATTAATTAAAAAAAATCTATAACTAAAACTTTATACTAAAGCATGTCATATTATATGTTCACTGTGTAGATCTACTCATATAGAGTAACAAAATTAGATTTTTTTTACTTTATGATTTTTCTATGATTTACTCTGATTTTGCAAAGATTCAACTGAAATAAATAAAAAGAAAAGACAAAACTGCCTTTGAAACCTTAGAACCGCTTATAACCAACTCCTTTTCGAATTTATTTTTAGTTGGTCTAATTTGTGATGTGCTATTTTCTAATATCAATCAAGGTATTTTTATTTCATTAAATAAAGTATTTTGTATAAGGAAGAAAATGATAGAAAGTATACCTTGGATTCCATAATACAGTGTTTTAGCCTAAAAAGAAACTTTCCACGACAGCTGAAACAATAAACTACTTCTTCTCCTGAAATCATGTAACTTTGTTCTTCATTCATCTCATCCCAGCATTCAGATTCTAGAGTACCATGTGTTTGTCCTACATGAAAATATACAATGTTTAAGTACATAAGTTTTATGCAATGAAAGTAACATGTAAATCTTTACTAACGGGAAGACAATTTATTATTAGACAATATATATACTTAGGTTTGTCACCTTGGAACACATTTCAGTCATTCAGAGGAATATATGGTACGGATAACTCATATCCAAACGAAATAAGAATTCTTGCGCATGTCGAGTTCTTCCCTTCTACATGTCCATCTACAGGTCGGTAGCAATCCCGACATAAAGGAAAATGAACAGCAAAAAAAATAAAGGCACCATCCCCGTTAAAATAAATTAAACTCGCGGCCGGTTTACTTCCTCTCAAGGTAAACTGTTCGTAATTAATTAACAATAAAAACTGTAGAAACTACAAGCAGTTTGTAAGATCAAAAACGTTAGAGAAAGGTATTAAAGATACGAAGATAAGCTTCGTACTTGGCATAATTGAGTTTGAGTTCCCGCCAACCTATTATAACCTGTAAACTGAAGAACTGAAGTAATCTAGCCAGAACAAATAACATAGGCTCTATATGAGAACAAACTAGCAATCAATTACTCAACTAATTACAGGCTCCAATCTCTTGGATATGAAATCAGCACCTCGAGTTCAGATAATAGTTGATAAAATCTGATGGCAAGAAATGACTCACCTAACTGCATAGGGGGGCGGGGTCCAATTTGGCTTCTGTTGCTTCTATGTCAGTGTTCAGTTACGAATGAACACCAGCAGAAATGTGAGAACAATATATATGTTGTTCTAAGGGGCGAAGCTACCCTTTGCTTAGGGGGTGCACAAGCACCAAAAAATGAAAAATCAGTGTATTTGATTAAAATTTCACCATATATGCACCCCATGAGATATGTCTATGCACCCATAAGCCAAGTGCACCCCTATCTAGTGTATTCTAGCTTCGCCACCACAACCGAGGGAGGCAGCCACGCCCCATGTCTTGGTTTATGGATTTTTGTTACGTGCTCGGGCCGGGGGCGTGGGATCGTGGGGAGTACAACGTCGCATCGAGTTTCCGTAGCAAAGCATGCATGGCCAAATATGCCCATTGATAGCGCAATGGATGGCTTTCTGCCCGGCTCATATGCAGCTCACGTGTGGGCCGGGCCGACCCAACCCGAGCTTGACCCATACAAAAATCAAATCCCACGCTGCTTATTTGCTATACTGAGCAACTCCAACAGACTAGTTAAATATATCCGTAAAGCTATTTATAGCTATTATGCTATAAAAACACTCTAACAGCTTGTGTATATTGTTTTCTATTTTTTCTAGTTAGTTATCCCACAATTCTTACTGGCTATATTTCCCTAATGAATCTTGTTTGCTATATGTGTTTTTTAATTTAGCTAGACTATTTTAAACTCTATATTTTAGATAAGCTTTCTATTTTATATAATTGCTAAATCTAACACCATGATTTGATAGGTTGGTTTGAAGCCGGATCCCTAGTTCGTTTCGGCCTGCAGCCTCCACGTGTATAGTATATATCAACCATCTTCTAGTGGAATTGATTGGTTGACGGACTAGTTGAATTGAGCATGGAGGATCTCGATGGTAACAAGGACACGTATGTCTCTCGTCTTTTTTCCATTAATAATAATTTTGTTTTTGCATTCACGGAGGATCAATCTAACACCTTTGTAATACTGTATCATTTATTATTCAAACTTATATTTTTAGCTTGTCTAAATTGCGATTGATTGGATGCGCTATTTTCTAGTAATATATCAATCGAGATGTACTAGTGTTTTTTTTGGTTTCCCTAACTTCGAGTAGTAGGTCAATAATATCCAAACCCGAAAATATCGGATATTATTTTCTGGTCTAAAAAGACGCTTTGCCCGATCTACCGCCGTCCCTCGGCCGCTCGTCGGCGACGGACCTGATCAACCGCCGCCAGGGCGGACGGTCCCCAGAGGATAGGGTACACGTACACATGTTTCACCATGAGTCCATGACGGCAAATACTACACGAGCCACCCTCTCGTGCCCGGCCCGTTTGACAGCCCGAGGGATGCCTACCGTGCAGCCCGCCATGGAATGCAGGAGCCGCTGCTGACACGCGACGAGCTCCGCAGTCTTCGCGCCAGTATGAGCAGATTCATTAGTGCCGGGTCGCTGTCTTTTCCACTGTACGACCACCAAATTTCTCGCTTGCATCACTTCCTATTTGCGATCTAGTCTTAACCTTGCATATTATTGGGGAAAAACATCCGGGATTTTATGATCGATGGTTGATTGGTACTAGTTAATTTCTGTGGCTGTGGCGGGTTTGGTGTTGGGAGGGCGATTAGCAGCTGCAGGCTGGCAGAGGGATGTAATTTGTATTTGGTATCAGCGGGATCAAAGGGACATAAATCGACGTCTTCATACTGATTTTCATGGAATCCATGCTAGAATTAGAATTTATAGATTTCTGACCCTAGTTTACATGGACATTGTCCAATTGTCATTTTGGATATGGATCTCATAAGGTCTCTGTAGTCACCGAGCCTTTTTCCCCTTCTCAGGTCTGAGAAACTTTTACCTGCTGTTGCTGAGTCTGCATTTGCTCTAACCCACAGATGTTTCATCCCTGGTGGAGTCGTTCAACAGTACATCATTGGAAGAATCAATCAATTCCAGTCCAGGGACAGTGCCGCATAACACCATTGGCAGTTCATTGAGGTCTTCTCCATTCAGCTGTCAGAAGTTTGTGGCAGCTTCTGCTGAGTCTTCATCTGCTGAGAGAGATGTTTCATCCTCGGAGGAGTTGCTTGATGCGACATCACTGGAAGAAATGATCATTGCTATTCCAGAGCAATTGCCGCATAAGACCGTTGATGGCTCATCAAGTTTCTTCCCGTTCTGCTGTGAGAAGCTTGTGGAAGGCGTTGCTGAGTCTGCATCTGTACAAACTCCGCAAGAACCAGACGTGTCATCTTTGGGTGCATTTCTTGACTCTACATCATCGGACGAGTTGATCAGTGCCAGTCCCAAGCCGAGCCGAAGCTGGTGGCTGCTGCTGTTGAGTCTGCATCTGTGTCATCAAAAGGATCTGACTACTGACAGTCCACAGTCAGTGCTGGATAACATTACTGACGGTTCTCCACCACCAGCTTCATCACTGGGGTCTAAAATTTTGACCAGAAGTCCTCGGAATTGGTACCAGGTGTTTTACATTAGGATGGATCGTGGGGGATCATTCTGCATGTACCCAAATCTTGGTGGACCATTTCAGAGCATAGATGAAGCCAATGTTTTCTAGTCGTCCAGTCGAACCTAGTCGTCATGGGACCGATCAGACGACTAATCGTGATTAGTCGTCGACTAGGCCGATTAGTCGAGCCTAGTCGACCGTGCTGGTCGTCCAAGTCGTCCTATATATCAGGACATATACCTACTATATATACATATATATACATCTGCAGAAGCACAAATTCTTAGGATGGATGATGGAAAACCAGAGAATAGCAGAGGGACATCACAACAAGCACCAAGTAACTTAGCAGAGATCCAGAGAGGCTGCAGAATGAGGAATAGGGGAGGAGGGGAGAAGATGGAGAGGGGAAGTCACATACCGTCGTCAGAGTAGCTCATCACGAAGACCTGTGTGCAGCCGGCTAAGGAGAAGGGCCGGCGGGGAGGAGAGCAACCGGCTGGGGAGAAGGGCCGGCGGGGAGGAGAGCAGCCGACAGGGGAGAAGGGCCGGCGATGAGAAAGAGCAGCTGGTTGTGGAAGAGAGCAGTTTCTCTTTGCTGGAGAGTGGAGGCGCCCGTGGCTGGAGAAGGTGAGCCACCGATGGTTGAAGAAACTGCGCGGGAAAGAGAATGCAGGTGGCGGCTGCTGTGTGGGAAGAGAAAATGGAACTGGGAAGCAAATAGGATATAAAGGGTAACCCTAGCAGGCCAAAGAAACAATGAGTCTAATAGGCCAGCAAGCCAGATGCCAGCCCAACATAAAAATGAAGTCACCAACTAGTCGTCCATGCCCTTATCGTCCGATTAGTCGTGATTAGTTGACGACTAATCGGACGACTAGGTTTCTAGTTGCCCTGATCGAATCGGTGACCCTAATCGGACGTGCTGGACCGATAAGGACGACTAATCGCGACTAATCGCGATTAGTCGGACGACTAGAAAACATTGGATGAAGCTGATGATGCTATTGATCGCTACCTTGATGAATTGCGGCATCGGGCAGGGTATGCTTTTCTTGACTTTGTTCTAGCTGATTTATTTCTCCATTGCGAGCAACTGTGATTGATTACTGTACAGACTTCTTGTAGCATGCTTTCTTTCTACTTGTTGGGTCCATGTTGGATATATATTACCATTAGTATCATGAAGCTGGTTTTCCAGCTCCTGAATCATGAACATAGCTAATGTCCTTGATTTTCGGTATAGAAATGGTAATAGTTGTTCGAAAAAATAAAATGCAATTTTACATTCCTTTTTTAGTGTCTCTCATGAAGTAACTGAAACTATAATTTGCGTTTTTCTTGGCATGGAAGCTGTTAACATCAATTATAGTGTAAAAATCAAAATCCATTGGCATAAAGTAGGTTCACAAAATAAGTACGGACTACCGCTCACTTTGTTTAGGAGTGTAAGGCGTGATTTTGCTCAGTTCAATTTTTAATTAGGTGCACACACCTTTACCTTATTGTATGTACTAAATAATGCCGATGACTATTAACTGGTCTGGGCAGCTAATAGTTGGTAATCTGCAAATGAAAAGTCTTTGGATGCAAAGCAACTCATTGATAGCTAATAGACATGGAAATTATACATGTTTGGTTCTCTATATAATTTTTAATTAATTCATTGTCGGAGCTGCACAAGAACCTTTTACACAAATTCTCCCTGAAGCATCAGGATGAAACTATTCTATATTTCTCGCTCTTCATTGATAAGTACATCCTATTGAATATTAACACTGGAATCCTCTGATATGGATTAGGTGCAAGGATCTAGCGAAATTATCTTATGTGGAAAGGCGGATACATAACTGTAAATACTATCTTGATGGTACACCTAAGAGAGGTCCCAATTCGCCAAAGGAAGATGGGAAGCTCTATTTGCTTCAGGCTTTACTTCATAAGTATAATGAGGACCACAATCTTTTTGGGGTTTGCTCTCTCTTCCTCCCTGCCCCTGCCCCTGCCCCTCCCCCTCCCCCACCCCCTTTTAGAACTTGAAGCTCTCTCATACTAATGCAATACTTTGTCTATCTTGGCTACACACATTAACTTGAAGTGCTCTTATATACATCATATTGATGCAATACTTTGTTGATCTTGTTATAGAACCATGCACATGAACTCGAAGCACTTGTGGGGGAACAGTGGATCTGTGAGAATCATAGATGGTACTATCATTACAATTTCACAGCAAATCAAAATGAAGGCAATGATAATGCTAGCATTAGAAATATGTTCTTTGCTGAAGTGTCACATATGCAAGGAGAAAACACTTTGGAGGTCAATTGTTGCTGCATGATCAAACATGACGAAAATGGTATTCCGTATTCTTATCTTAAATTAGTTTCTACAATTTACATGTTCATATAGTAAGAGGATGGCACATAATGTAGATACTTTATACTGAATGCATATGCAGTATATGGTCATCTTCCTGTGGTAACTCTAGCATTTCATATAGCTGTAAATTTGTTCCTGAATGTAGTAATGCGATCCCCAATTCTTTGCTACTGTCATGTCAATTTGTCCATTATGTTCTGTGGACATGTCATTCATGATCCTTGCAGCGTAAGCTTGTGTTCTTGTACTGATGTAATGCTCAGTTAGTCGACTGATCTGCAATTCCTATCACTGAGTTGACAGTTTGATATCAATTACTCTGCTGCTACTATTAGCATCTGTTGGTGCATATTAGGTTTTTAGTATCTCAAGCATTGCATGGTCCTTGTAGTTTACGCTTATGTAATATTCTAAAACTGATTTATACATGGTATTGCTTCGAATGCATATATACAATCTCTTTTTTTTTCGAGTACTTACTGTTATTAACAATTGTAGTTCAGTGACAAATGCTTCCTTTCATTTTCAAGGTCATTGCTATGGCTGTAGAAACAATGGAAGTCCTAATATGAAGCATCCCGATAATATTGCTGTATATACTGGTGGTCACTTGGATGGATACTTGCCGTTTGGATTGGAGGAGGAAGCAAGCAGCGATGACGTGGGGATTCACCTTTACTATTTCTGTTCACAACATATTTAACATTTCTGTTACTTTTGTGCTAACGACATGTGTTTGTCCCTACTATACAGGAGGAAGCTGAGGAGGAAAGGCTGAGGGGTAAGTTCAAGGTATGTTAATACGTTGTTATGGGCTGTATATATCTTCTCTAGTATATTATATTGTATTGTGATGCTTATTACTTGATTACTGACTCGATGTATTCTCTTTAGGGTCTTGATGATCCAAAAGTATGGGAGAAACTTTATAGTTTACCCCATAGAAGAAAGGTGTTGGTTAACCCCTTAAAATAAAGTTTTTGGTTTAGGCAGTACGTAGGATGGAGGACACCGTGCTATAAGTTATTGTGTTTTAACTTTTATATTTATTATTTATATAAAGGTTAACCGGTGTTCGTACAATTTTGCCTTTTGGGGGCAGATTTATTAGGCAGTGGTGACTTTGATATAATATTGGACTTCATATGTATCGTTCTTTTACGTACGCAAATTCAAGTATTCTATTTATTGTATCCGTGTATAGTCTGATAAAAATAGGTTCCACAATCAGTAAAGCAATCTATTTCAGTCGAGCAAGACAAGAATGCAGAAGGCAGAATGTGTCTCCCGGTATCACGTCACAAAAATTCATAAAAAAAAAGAGGAAAGGGACTTGAACTGCGCAAATTTATTATGAGTTGTTTCGTTTTTTTGGCACATTTAATTTAATAAAAAAAGGAAAGGAATTTGAAGCCTTGAACTGCCCTGATGCTTGTTTCACTAAGAATGAGAATGCGAAGATGTTTGAGCCTCCTGAACAATTCACCATCCGGCGATAGGAAAGAATGATAGAAAACTTTGAGTGTTAAACAGTGCCAGCGTACGCAAACGGACAATCTTTTTCAGTGCAGCCGGCAGTCTCTCTCCAACATTAGCAATCCCCACATGGCGCAACATTGGTACATAATCTGTAATCGTGAGCACGTCAATGAACATAGACTCATCTTTTGACTGATACTGGGATAGTGACCTTAAAAGGCTGTGCATTGTAGATCTGCTCTTGTCAAGATACCTTGGGTGTAGCTGCAAGAGGTTCCTTCTGACAAGCTCATTGTAATAGCCTTCAGTGGCATCATGCATTGAAAGACTGCACTTTTGGCTCACCAAGCCCTTGCTAGCCCACCAGTAAGAAATGGCATCCTTACGAATTTGGAGCTCGCAGGGAATATTGAGCACAAAAGGTAAGGACCGGTTAAGTTCAGAAGGCAAATCCCTGTAGCTCCAATATAATAGCCCTTGTACTCGATCATGAAGCCCATCCAAAGACCATTCACAAATCACAATCATGTACCCCTTCCCATTTTCAGCTATAGTACTCTTAGATGACAAGAGGAAGGCCATTGCATTTTAGAACAATTCGTCTTCCAATATCTCTAAATCTTTCTGCCATTTCAATTTCCTGCTTTCTGAAAATATCTTTCAGTAGAAATTCTAAGCCAGTGTCCTCGTTCATCTGTAGTACACGGTGAATGTGTACTGCTCTTGTTTCTTGTAATACTGCTCTGTGCCTTGTAGTAATAAGGGGATCCGATTGGGTTGAAGCTGATGTTCAGATAGTAGATAAGTCCAAACATCTGCCCCCCACCCCACACATCATCGAGAACTAGAGATACAGTCTTCCCAGATATGCAATGGACAAGATAGCTCACAAGTTCCACTCTGGTGGTCTGCTGCTCTGCACTTCCTCCAGCTTCCAGATCGTCTGCTTCAGCAAATTGATCCCATCAAAAGCTTCAGCAACACATAACCAAATCCTGAGCCGAAATTCCTTCTCTATCCTTGGATCATTATATATCTTCTTAGCTAATGTTGTTTTACCGATTCCTGACATCGATTCCAAGAACGTAAAATTTTGAATCCACATCTCTGTAAGCAATCAGTTTCTCAACCATCTCACTAGTACTGTTTACAATATCTGTCCGAACAACTTCTGGCAAAGAATCAGTCTGACGGATGTCTACATTAGGAACGCTAGTCTGCTCAGGGATAGCTCTATCCAACCTAAGCATAACTCTGTCCTTCAAAATTCTCTCAAGTGTTTCGATAATGTCCTTAATTCTGTAACCAATCTCACCAGCGGGCCG
Source organism: Microstegium vimineum (assembly GCA_022036555.1). Classification (NCBI taxonomy): domain Eukaryota; kingdom Viridiplantae; phylum Streptophyta; class Magnoliopsida; order Poales; family Poaceae; genus Microstegium; species Microstegium vimineum. The sequence continues at coordinate 16,789,497 of CM039134.1, read as the reverse complement.
ACCCTATGCCCCAATCTAAGAACGGCTCCGGCTCCTTCAGCGACCGACTCAAGGTGTTCACGCGGCGCGTCCTCAAGAAGGCGGCCACCCCAATCTTGCCGACTCCGGTTTTTGACTCGCCTCCTGTCAAGTTACCGCAGAGAAGCCGGAGGATCGCTGCACAGCCCCTCGCCAAGATCCCGGTGGCGAAGCGGGGGGAGTTCTTAATCATGCAGAAGCTCGGCCTCATCGACACGCAGCCTACAGAGGAGGCAAAGCGGGAGTACGACGAGATGTATAAGGGAGCGCACGGAGCTTCGCACGCGGAGGCAATGCGGAGGCTCTTCCACCACGAGGCCAATCCGAAGACGGCGGGTAGGCGCCGCCGAGGGCGTGCATGAGCACCGCCAAGCACACCAGCGATCTTTGGATCGAGGCCGGGGCCTGCAAGTTAAGTAGTCTGTTACGTGAGTAGTCGCTTAAGGGTGAAAGGGGAGGGTGTGGTGAGCGTGGATATTTGTAAAACCCCCTGTTCGACACCAAAAGCGCATTGTAAAAAAATTTCTCCTACCTTAATACAATGATGCGCAAATCTTGTGCGTATTCGAGAAAAATCTCACAGTTGAATTGAAAGTCTCCTAAGACAAGAGAAGAGTGGGGCTTTGTGGCATACCCTTTGGTTCAGCACAGAGGATAGTTGGATATGGGACTAAAATTTAGTCGCTGATACAGGTGATTAAAGTTTAGGACGAAACCAAATAGGGCTGAATCCCTAACTACCTAGTGGTTTTACATTCCTCAGAAATCCGTGGTTGATTTGAATGCGAGCTATGCAAGTTTGATTAGACTTTGGTTGGTTAGTTCATACTCTGTCATTTTCGCTTCTTGAAAAACAACTTTAACTAAATATATTTTAAAAATATTAATATTTATAGTACATAAATAGTCACTACCAAAATGGTGGAGTTCTCCTAGTGTTTTAAGTAGTAATAAAACACTACCACTAGTCAAGCATATGGGAATTTCACTAGGAGACATTTAGTAGAGAAAGTTTGTACTATATTTTAACTACCAAAACACTAGGAGAATCCCACCTCACTATGAGAAGTTTAATAATTTGGTAGTGAGTATTATTGAAAATATCTTTAAATCTAATTTTTTTAATAAATTTATTTGAAGATACAAACTTTGCATGTATTTTCACAAATCGAATCAAACTTGCGATATGCACATTAACAACGACAGTTATTTAGAGACGAAGGGGGAACCGTACAACGCTTATTTTTCAATTAATATAATGCAAACGTGATCCAGTCCAATAAAACTGAAGACGAAAATTGATTTCCTTCGCTCGATAAGCCCCCGATAACCCCAACCCTAGCCCCCTCCACATCTTGCCCCACCTCTCGCTGGTGATGGATCTGTTCAACCGGGGCTGCTGATCGGGAGGGGCGTTAGAAGCACCGTCGGTGGGCGGACTATGACGACAATGAGACCGAGGTGGACCGTCCATAACCTACCCGGAGGCCGCTGGTCGCTTGGCGAAGCCAGTCATCACTACCTACCCGCAGGCCAGCCAAGATTCTTTGATGGTCCAAGACTATTGTAATGACTTATAATTTGAGATGAATGAAGTAATATGATGTGCCATAAATATTAATATATAATTAGTCAAATTTGTTTCTTTGTAAAAAAACAACACACATTTAGGCACATATGAGTGACGGAGCTGGACAGTACGTAAATGGTAAATCTGAAGATTCGTAAAGATGGCAGAGGTGTTCAACAAATCTGCACACACCACCCCTATAAACAATTCCAAGAGACCGAGCTAGGCTGGCAAACCCAACAAATTTACACACTCAACCTGTTAAAGTTGCTCTTAGAGAAATAATAATATCCAAGAGACTCTACTTACTAATAGCTAGAAATAGATATTTTAATAAAAAAAATCTCCAATAACTTATTTATTTGATTATTTAAATATGGCTATCTTCTATTTTAGATTTCTCGCTAACCAAAGATAATAAATGAGAATGACTCTCTGGAGTTCATGCAACATATAGAAAAAATTTTGGAGAACAAAAAAAATTATACAAATGGCTCTCTAAATGATGATTTGGAGAGTGAGTCACAAAGACTCTTAGGGGGCGTTTGGATTCTTTCATTTTGGAAAAATCGAAATCTACTTAATAGACTAGGTTATTTAGCTTAGAATTTTACATTACACAACTTTCTAAAGTTCACATATAATCTTATCTCAAATTCATAGGATAGAATATGAAAATTAAGTCTATATATCACCATGTTAGCTTTCTATTTTACAATTTATAACACTCTCTTTAACTCACTCTCCTACGATAGAATACAACATACAAGTATCTCTATCTCATCGTATAACTAATAATAATATACAAATATATTCTATATACAACTAGATTAGCTTAATTAATTTATGTCTAAATTATAATTATTAAAATGAATTAATTTCAAAGGTCCAAACAAAGCCTTAGAGGTACTCTTAATTCTCTGATTGAAACAGAATTATGATACAAAATATCTACGTAATAGTCTATTAAATACAGATAAACCTCGTATAAAACACGGGCTGATAGGTGAAAGGGCATCTCCTGATCCACCCTTGAATGGTTTGTTGGTTTCTTCCGTGGGTTATTGCCCCCCACGTGCCAAACTCGGGCCCATTGGGATTTGGGATAGGACTTGCAGGCAGAGCAGCATTCACTCCTGATGTTTCCCATTTTTTCCTTCGTCCCCAAGGAACGAAACCACCCTTCTTCCCTTCATTCAAGTGCAACTAGTGGAAACCGCGCGCCCTTGCGCGCGAGGGTAAATGTTGCTTTATAGTTTTATACAACAGAGGTTTCTGTGATTTACACAGTGGTGTTGATGCTTACATAATTAGAGGTAGGGGTAAGTATATAGGCGCTGCATATAATAGCATGGTCATATATGCATAGGTCGTACGTATTATACAAAAGGAGTCTGATTGGCAGTTCCAGCAGCAGGATCTAGATATCTTCTATATAAGTGTGGAGTTACTTATGTTTACAGAATGCCTGATGGTTACAGCAAAGGCAATTTGCAAAAGATAGGTCGTGTTGTTGCTTCCCAAGTTGTGAGGACGGCATAGAGGTTGGTAATTGTTGGTTCGGTAGCTTACAACATCACAGTAGTTTTCTAGTACAAACTAACTAATAAGGCCATGGCAAGACAGTGCCATAGGCTAACAGAAGTTTAATCCACCATGTTCGGGGATGGGCAAAAGCATGAGTCGCCGTGCAAAAGATATGATCAGCTTCTTTTCTGTTGTAGACGTGGCTGTAATTGAAAATTCGGTAAATCATTACAACTCTGGATAGTGCTGACGCTTTATGAGTTACATAAAATGAAAGCAGAGTATAACAAGGTCAACCTGAAATGTGCTTCTAGGTTTTGTTGGGGGCATTGGCACCAGGCATCTGTTTGCAACCGCTGTTTTTGGAGGTAGCAGTTACATCACTTCATCAAATGAAGGATAGAATGTTAGCGGATAAATGTGGTAGCGCAAATAAAGGATATATGTTCACACGATATAGTTCAGTCTATGTCTGTACCTGTCTGTTGTTGGTTTGGAGGCTTTCATTTTTTTTGTCCTTGCCATTGATCTGAGTGTCGGTCGGTGCATCCTGTTCTCCAGTTGCGACGACCTACATATGACAGACAGGTTTGAGAGTTGCAGGTAAAAGTCTGATGAGTTCAGAGGTTTCGTCAAATGAGATAGGTACAAAGCATATACCTCATGTGGAGGATCAGTTTCTGGAAATAGACGTTTACGAACAGTTTCATTACTTGCAGGTAAGGGCTCATGTGGCGTAGTGTAACTATGCGTGTAGCAACAGAGTGTGTGAGCAGTGTGTGTATATATATATATATATATATATATATAGGCATAAGCAAGCAATGACATGAGTATAGAAAACGTACCGAGGTGTTGGTGTTGTCAATAGTGTTTAAGGTAACTGATTCGTGGTTGCTCCCAAGTGCATTCGCTTGTGAACCTTGGAGCGGTGTCTGTAACTGCAATAGAATTTCCTTGGACTGTACAGTAAATATTGACAACGAATTTGCTGCCAGAGGTTGGCTGAACACATACCGTAGTTCCAAGAAGCTGGGTCGAAGCAATGGTAAGCTGTGTTTCTTCATGTGCACTCCGCGATGTAGAGGCCAGAGTGAGAGGCGGGGGTGGTATAGAAGGCTGTTGTTCACGCCTGAATACAAAGGAGTCGATGAGGTATGTTCTTGTAGTCATCGAACGGTATGACTCATCAGCCAGTAGAACCGCGAATGTGTACTTCTTTGAGATGACAGCAAGGATTTGTGCAGGCAAGCCAGGTTCCTGATTGATAGCTTTCAGCAATGAATCACAGTTGCGACATATGATTTGTCTAGCAACAACATTATGGCAAAAAAATTTAGCTTCAGCTGTGTCATCCGCTGCCATGAAAGAGAACTTGTACCTGTAATTATATGACTGAGAGAGGGTATATAAGTAACCAATTATGTTTTTACTGGTAGTGAACACAACAATGCAGGAGTTTATTATAAATAGCACATTACAGTGGTATAGCAGTGGACCATTTGCATGGACTGCAGTAGTATTTGCTGATTCATTTGTTAGTTTCCTCTTGCACATCTCACAGCCCATGTACCACCATTTTTGGTCTTCTGGGATTTGTGTAATTGTTACTGTACATTTGCATCCTGCTTCCTAGAGTAAGTAAAAGATCATGCATCTCGTCACGTAACGAATGTGCAGCACATGGCCCAAAAAGAAGACCAATGTTACTGAAATGCAGCACTGATACAGTGCAGAACTATGTAAGTGGTTACCGGGAAATCATATGGGTCCAGACTATTTAATTCAGCAAGAGTCTTGTGTTCGATTACTCTAGGCTGAATCGGAGTCACTATATCTGCTGTGGTAGGAGCTAGTTGATATATTTGGACAGCACGTAACCTGGTAAATAAGTAAGAGTAAATCAATCTGAAACCGGTGAGTTGTTTGTAGAGATGAACAACATTGGATAGTATATATCTAAACCTAGCGTAAAATGGCTGAGATTCCTTAATGTTTGGATTCAGGAACCATCGGCATGCATTTCCAGCATTGACCTGCGTCTTTCCTGTGATTTGATTTGGGAAATAAGGACACTGCACATATAGTAGTGGAAACCGATTATGCATATGAAACTGAGGGTCATGGTGATATTACCGGACATGTTTTTGGGCAAGCAACCACAAAATAAAGCGACAACAGAGTCAGCGGGCTGTGACGACGATGGACCTTGCACAGAGAACTGACTAACATGGTCTCCCCAGAGAGTGACAGTTAATTCTGCATCACTGCAAACATGACAGCTGAGTCAATGAATATGTAGATATAGAGCGCGACACGATGATCTGTGCATACAGGTACCAAGGGTACCAATGGCTGTCATAATGGTTGGTGGGGAACATATAAATACGTACCGTAGATCTTTTATAACTACTTCTCTAAGTTTGGATACATGGTCCATGCCTTTTCAGTATATATTCTTGGGAAGGTGGATAGCGGTGATCACACCAATGACATCTATAAATACGAAAGCGGATGTCAGAATCAATATACGGCATGAACGACAATGAGGCAAAAGGGTGAAGCAGAAATCGCATAACAGAGAATAAGGGAATTTACCAATGAACATGAATGCGGCCTGTCCAACTGTTGACACCGTTTTTTGGTACTTGTCAATATGAACCAAGTGCGCTGGTCGGCAAGAAGACGGTCACTATTCACTATCGGCATCAAGATACTACCGGTTAGGTTACCGATGGAAGCAGAGGCGGTTGTCGATTGTAAAATTTGATTGAGGAGACGTTAAGGAAGAAAGAAGGTTACTTGCCGATATGAAGAGGTTGCCGATGAAGGCAAGAGAGGTTGCCGATGAAGGCAAGAGAGTGTTGCCGATAAAAGCATTGCCGATAGAAGAAGGGTAACATTGCCGATGGAAATGGGGAGTTGCCAAAAGGTGATAAGGTGTTGCCGATGGAAGCAGGATGATGAGGCTGACATTAGCCGAAAGCTACCGATGGCGATGGAAGAAGATTGCAGATTAGAAATCTGCCAATGGAAGGTTTCATCGTAATAGAGATAGATACGAAAACAGGTGATTTTATACTAGTATTATTGTTATAGTTTGAGTCCGACTCTTGCACGAGTCATTTATTTCCTTTAAAATAGGAGTTTTGTTTAGGAAGGTATGAGTCGTGTCTGTTTACAACTCTTTTTCTAGAGTATAAATATATACCTAGGGGTGGCGTGAAATAAAAACACAATCAATCAAAGAAGTTTACTATTTTCATCTACTTTTCCAGCAATTTACGTTTACTGCATTAGTTCTAGTTCATCTACAAGTTCTTACGAGGTGTTGACGGATCTCCGTCAAGCTTTGCAAGATCCGCGTTGGGAGCAAATCAGAGCCTTGACGTCCGGGCGCATCGCTGTCGTCTCGCTCAAGTTTGTTCTAGTTATCATCCATGTCGATTAACTGGTCAAATCGACTGGCACACTTCGGATATCGATTTTGGGTATTAGCCCGACGTGTTCGCAGATCTGATGGCTTTTGCGTCAACACGTCTTTTGGCACACCCAGTGGGACCAATAATACATCTTCAGGCCACGGTTTAACACATATCAGACTTATGGGGGACACTGATATCAATCCACGCAATGTCATTGAAGTCTCCGAAGCAGATCTGAAAGATGATCAGAAGCAGGCTTTGGAGCAGGCTATGGAGGAGTATAAGCAGTTGTATCTGAAGTCCTTCAGCCTAAATAGGAGCGGCGAAGCTATCCAAAAGCAACATCCACCGTTGCCACGGCAGGTCACCTTCGACGCCAATCCTGGTAAATTACAAGAGATGGTTAATTCCGCATTAAATCATGCGTTAATTAGCCACTCCAGTGTGTTGTCCAATACTGTATACAATGCTGTTATGCAATCTTTCAAAGAAGGACAGGCACCCCAGTATGTTGGTCCAGTGTATCATCAACCTGGATCAGCATCTGCTACAAATCCATCGGTGGTTCCAGTGGCATCTTCCCAACCTATGGATCCAACTGCCGATGAGGTTACACCTCCAAGATCGAGTCATGTAAGTGTCACTCGATTGAGCACAGATCAAATGGCATCGGCAATGTCAGGGCCCGCAACTAAGAGTCAACCAACCCCCGCCAATTGGGGGGATACGGTATGCCTCCAAATCCATCTGCCGACTCTAATCTGATCCAGGGTAGCAATACAGCGTGGAAGAGCCCCACGACATCGGCAATGCCTGCACAGCCGATGATCCCGATGACGCATTATGCTACGTCCTCTCCAACTGTGCAGTTGCTATCAGAAGATCTTCAGATGGTGATACCCAAAGTGTCTTATATGCCACCATTGGCAAACCCTTTGCCGATGCAACAAGGTGCGGCAACTACAAGTCAACCCATGGTGGTGGTGAATCCTCAAACTGGAGTACCAGCACACCAAGGTGGCCAATTTGTTGACTACTCTAAGGTACGGGAGCGACAGACACCGGTTAGCTATCAGCTATCGGCGAATCACATGCCGATGACTTGTAATCTTGGATGGACTGCTCCAACACCGATTCAACAACAGGTGGTACAACCTGGGTATCAGTACCTGGAGAATGCTCAGAGTGGAACATCGGCGCATCGACCGATGAATATAATGCCACAGTACATCCTAGTGGGTGTACAAAGTTATCCATCGGCAAATCAGCCGATGATTAATACTCAGCGAGTTGGTGCTATGCCTGCGCCAAACATTCCAGCTTATTTGCCGCCAAGATACGAGGAGGTGTATCAACCAGCTCAGTCAATCAACATCCAGCCAATGCATTGACAAGATCAAGATGCATATTGGACCGATAAGATCGCCGAAGTGATGAAAGAACAATTCGGCATCAAACCTAAAGTTAACACGTATTCTTATCGGACGTCGTACCCCCCGGCATATGATTTGATTCCTCTCCCAAATCAGTACAAGGTGCTGGATTTCACAAAGTTTTCTGGCCAAGAAGACACGTCAACGATGGAGCACATCAACCGCTTCATTATTCAATGTGGAGAAGCAGCCGGCAGGGATGAACTGAGGGTAAGATTGTTCTCGTCATCATTATCTAGATCGGTATTTACGTGGTTTATTTCACTGCCTCCAAATTCTGTGATTACTTGGGCCGATTTAGAGAAGCAGTTTCATAAGTACTTCTTCGCTGGCGTGCATGAGAAGAATATTACCGATTTAGTCAAACTAAGGCAACATAACGATGAATCGGTGGAAAGCTTCGTCTAGAGGTTGCGAGACGTAAAGAACAAGTGTTATAGTTTGGTACTTGATGATCGGCAATTGACAGATTTGGCCTTCCAGGGATTGCTGCCACACATCAAAGACAAATATGCATCTCAAGAGTTTGAGAGTCTGAGCCATCTCATGCAGAGAATTGACGATCAAGACATTAAAGCTTTCGAACCTATGAAAAATTGGAATAAAAAGGTGTCCTTTATTGGGCAAGAAGAAGATGCCGAATCGGATGAGGAACCAAGTATCGGCGCTGCTGAATGGGTAAAAAACAAGAAGCCGGTGTCTTGTCCGTTTGACCAGAAAGAAGCTGAAAAGTACACTTTTGATGTCACCAAGGCCGATAGGATATTTAATCTTTTGCTTCAAGAGGGGCGGATTAAGTTGTCGTCTAATCAAGTGATTCCATTGGCTGAAGAGCTCAAAAGGATCAGATATTGTAAGTGGAATGATGCAACTTCGCACAATACCAACGACTGCAGAGTCTTTAGGCGGCAATTGCAGTCAGAAATCGAGTCTGGGCGTATCAAGTTTGAAAATTCTAAAGCCCAGAAGCCGATGAAGATCAACCAGCACCCGTTTCCTAATAATATGGTCGAAACTAGTGGAAAGGTTAAAGTGCTGACGTTGGAAGCTGCCAAGAAAAGCGCATCGGTGGATCCTGAACATCAGATAGTTGCGCATGATGTAAGAAAGAAGGGATTTGTCGATGATAGAAAAGGTAAGAGAATTGCCGATGAGGGCAGCAGCGCCAGGAGGCCTCGCAGACATGCCCCATATGGCGTTGTGATTACGCACAGGCGGCCACGACAAGAATATCGGCGCTCGCAAGAGGAGCGATATCGGCAGCAGGAGGAAGAAGGCACCAAGAGTGGCATCAGCATAAAGATCATTAGAAGTGCCCCTTCTTTGTTCATTGCTGGGAAGAAGGCATCAAGCTACCCACTATCGATAATTGCCCCGAATGCAACGGGTACTATCCTGCCTATCGATCAGAAAAGAAGTCCTGTTTTGACGATCGGACATCAAGCTATGGCAGGCCGATCAGAGAAAAGGGATCAGTACATAATCGGCTGGGGGGCAAGCTCAGCGTACATGACAGGTTTGGTAAGCATGGATGTCAAGAAGAGCTGGTAGAGATGGCTAATGCAAGAGTACCCGATGAAGAGATATTTTCTAGGGATCTAAACATAAGGGGTGGTGCAGATACAAGCAATGAGAAACAATACTAGCCCATTTGGAAAATTAAGCTTCCTCAATGGTGCCCCAAGGGTCTGACAAAGACTCAGAAAAGGAGGATTCAGCGTGAACGCCAGGGGGATATGTATCACGGTGAAGATTCTTCAAGAGAGAAATCTTCAGTTAAGCAGTGGAAGCCGAAACGCAAGGATAGGGATTCATCGACAGAAATCAATATGGTTGTAACATTGCCGATGGAATTTATGGCGCCTGATGATGATGAGGAAGAAGCTGCTGAGATGGCGCAGTTAGTACTGGACCCGATGACAGCTGTCTTTGAAAAGCCTACCGATGATGAAAGACAGCATTTGAGGGTCTTGTTTGTCAAAGGCAAAGTTGATGGGCAGCCAGTATCTAGGATGCTAGTAGATGGTGGAGCGGCAGTCAATATAATGCAGTACGTTATGTTCAGGAAGCTTGGGAAAGGTGACCAGGACTTAGCCAAGACAGACATGATGCTTAAAGATTTTGAAGGCAATGGTCACCAGCTAAGGGAGCAGTGTGCGTTGAATTGGCCATTGGCAGCAAAACTTTGCCGACGACATTTTTTGTGATCAATGGCAAAGGTACCTACAACTTGCTCCTAGGAAGGGATTGGATCCATGCCAATTGTTGTATCCCTTCTACAATGCACTAGAGCCTTGTACAGTGGGTTGGAGACAGGATTGAAGTCGTCCAGAGTGAGGCTTCGTTAATCGTTGCATCGGCAGAATCAGAAACTTATGAACAAACCAAGTGCATATCAGGTGAAGCTTGGGATACGGAGTTCCTCAAGGTTGCCAATTACCGAATCATACCGATCCAAGTAGTCGGTTCTGAAGGAAAGTTTTAATGGATCAGTTTGCCGATGACGGAAAACTTGGGCAGGGGTTCACATCGGCAGATGACTTACTAGAGATAGATATTGGTGATGGTAGTAAACATAGGCCAACCTTTATTAGTGCTAAGTTAGATTCCCAATGTAAGCAACAGTTAAATGATTTATTAAAAGAATATAAAGATTGTTTTGCTTGGGATTATACAGAGATGCCTGGGTTAAACCGATCAATAGTTGAGCATCGGTTACCTATTAAATCTGGTTTCCAACCACATCGGCAGCTAGCGCGCCGATGCAATCCTCTTGTATTACCTGACATTAAAGCTGAAATTACAAAGTTAATTGAGGCTGGATTTATTCGGCAATGTCGATATGCCGAATGGATTTCTAATGTGGTTCTTGTGTATAAGAAAAATGGAAAGCTTCGTGCTTGTATTGATTTTAGGAATCTCAATAAGGCTACACCGATGGATGGTTACCCGATGCCTGTTGCCGATTTACTGATTGATGCTGCTGCTGGACATCAAATAATTAGTTTTATCGATGGTAATGCTGGATATAATCAAATATTCATGGCTGAAGAAGACATATCCAAGACTGTCTTTAGATGTCCAGGTCATGTTGGTTTATTTGAGTGGGTTGTGATGACTTTTGGTTTGAAGAACGTCGGTGCTACTTATAAGAGAGCAATGAATTTCATTTTTCATAAGTATATCGGCACGATAGTTGAAATTTATATTGATGATGTGGTGGTCAAGTCCAAAAACTTTGAGAAGCATCTTGTCGATTTGCGAAAGATTCTAGAGTGCACAAGGGAACATGGGTTGAAGATGAATCCTAATAAGTGTGCGTCTGGTGTATCGGCAGGTCAATTCCTAGGATTTATGGTGCATCATAGGGGTGTCGAGATCGGCAGAAAATCTATTGGTGCAATTAACAAGGTGGTTGCTCCCACAAACAAGACTGAATTGCAGTCTTTGATCGGCAAGATTAATTTTATTAGAAGATTTATATCTAATCTGTCTGGGAAGATTAAATCTTTTAGCCCGCTGTTAAAGCTGAAGGCCAGTCAAGAATTTGCATGGAAGGAAGAACAACAATCAACCTTAGAAGAAATTAAAAGATATTTGGTAAATCCTCCAGTCTTGGTGCCGCCTCAACACGGGAAACCTTTTAGGTTGTATTTATCTACCGATGACAACGTTATTGGGTCAACTTTGATCCAAGAATTTGAAGGAAAGGAACGTATAATTTATTATTTAAGGAGAAGATTGGTGGATGCTGAGACCAGATATTCGGCTATTAAGAGGTTATGTTTATGTCTATACTTCTCTTGTATTAAATTAAGACATTATTTGTTATCGGCCGAATGTACTGTTATATGCAAGGATGATGTGGTTAAGTACATGCTGTCAATGCCGATATTGAGTGGGAGAATCGGCAAATGGATTTTAGCGCTGTCAGAGTTTGATTTGAAGTATGAATCGGCTAAGGCAGTTAAGGGTCAGGTGATGACCGATTTTGTTACTCAGCATTGTGGTACAGTGAGTTCCATGGAAATTGCTCCTTGGACTTTGTTCTTTGATGGATCTACGTGTAGGGAAGGAGTAGGTATCGGTATTGTCTTAATTTCACCCCGAGGACAAAAGTATGAAGTCTCATTGCCAATTGTTGCTACCTCAACAAACAATCAGGATGAATACCAGACTTTGCTAAAGAGATTGGAATTACTCAGCCGTTGAGGTCTTTGGCGACTCCATGTTAGTGATCAATCAGTTGATTGGGACATATGAGTGCCGAAGTGAAATTTTAATTGCACACCATGAAAAATGTTTGCAATTATTAAAAGAATTTAAAGAATACCGCCTTGAGCATATTCCCAGATTACATAATGAAGAGGCTAATCGGTTAGCGCAGTATGCTTTGGGGTATCAGCCGATTCAGGAAATAATGACATCAGTAATGGTTGCCGATGACTGGAGGAAAGAGATTGCCAATTACTTAAGGGATCCGTCTAGAAAGGTTGAAAGGCGTCTAAGGTTTCAGGCTACCAAGTACGTGCTCCTTGATGATGAATAGTATTATCGTACGATTGATGGGGTTTTGCTCAGATGCCTTAGTAAAGAAGAATCAAAAGAGTTGATGAGTGAAATTCATGAAGGAGTATGTGGAGCGCATCAATCGGCATTCAAAATAAAGTGGATGATTAGACGAAATGGGTATTATTGGCCAACAATTCTTAAGGATTGTTTCAGATACTTCAAAGGGTGTCAAGATTGTCAGAAGTTTGGTAATATTCAGAGAGCGCCTGCATCGGCAATGAATCCTATAATCAAGCCTTGGCCATTTAGAGGATGGGCTATTGATCTCATCGGCCAAATTTATCCGCCATCGAGTAAAGGGCATAAATTTATACTTGTTGCCATTGATTATTTCACGAAGTGGGTTGAAGCTATTCCTTTGAAGAAGGTGACTTCGGCAAACATGATAGATTTTGTGAAGGAGCATATCGTTTACTGATTTGGTATTCCTCAGACTATTACAATTGATCAGGGGACTATGTTCACGTCAGGGGAGTTTGATGAATTTGCTATCAGTATAGGGTTTAAAGTTTTAAACTCTTCTTATTATGCTCAAGTTAATGGTCAAGCCAAAGCAACTAATAAAGGGGTTATTAAGCTTATCAAGCGCAAGATTGAAGAAAATCCTAGAAGGTGGCATATAGTGTTGAATGAAGCTTTGTGGTCATATCGGATGACATGTTATGGTGCAACTAAAGTTTCGCCATACCAGTTAGTCTATGAGCATGATGTTGTCCTACCTTGGGAAGTTAAAACTGGTTCTAGACGATTGTTTTCCCAGGACCAATTGACAACCGATGAATATGATATCCTTATGAAGGATGAATTAGAAGATCTAGCAGGTCATCGGTTGGGAGCTCTGATCAGCATCGAAGAGAACAAGAAGAGGGTTGCTAGGTGGTATGACAAGAAAGTGAAAATGAAAGAGATTGCCTATGGCGATCTGGCGTGGAAACTGATTTTACCGATTGGGACTAAGAGTTCAAAGTTTGGAAAGTGGTCTCCTAATTGGGAGGGTCCTTTTCGGATAAATCGGTCTGTTCCTGGTAATGCTTATATTTTGGAAACCCTCGAAGGGGTTGCGTTTTTCAGAGCGATCAATGGTAAATATTTAAAGAAATATTATCCTAGTATCTGGACGGATGCATAAAGTAATATGGGCGTAGGTACCGATGACGAAGTTATCATACAAAGCAACAACAGAAAGGGCATTAACATTATAGTACAAACAAGCTAGTCATCAAGTTTAGAGTTATCAGTACAACAAGATTACAACAGAGATTGAATAGATGAAATCGCACGAAGGCGAATTTGGTCTGATTTCTCTATCTCTCTGGCGTCATCATCGGCAGTGCCCGCAATTGGCTTGATCTTTCTTTTCAGCAGGAGGGCGTGGAGAGCATTGGTGTCCCTTTCTTGTTGCAGAGCTTTGGTAGCATCGGGAAGTTGAGCCTTCTTTTGGTTGGCTGCATCTAAGGCTTCATCAACTTTCTTCAGCTCTGCTAGCAATTCTTCCTTTCTTGCCGATAGATGGGTGATTTCTTGTTCAAGATCGACACTGGATGCTTCTAGGCGGCCGATGCCCTTGTGCTTCTCTTCGGCAGCTTGCCATTTCTTCTTCGAGCTGTGCTTGGGCAGTTCTATCGGTAATGCGGCGTGAGGCCCTTTGATATTGAAGTTGTCGGCTCTCGAGGAACTCCGCTTGGAAGAGTGTTTCTTCGATATCGGCAGACAGTTGACCTTGAATTTCCGTGAAAGCTATCCTTACTGCGTTTGAATCTTGGACTAGTTGGGATGTGCTTTGCCGCAGTAAGGATGCAATGCTTCAAGTTTGGATTTCACTTCTGCCGATATGGCGTCTGATGGTGGAGCAGAACTTTCTTCTTCTTCATCATCATCTGATATGTTGATGGCAAAGGAGAATAAGCTGTTGGGGGAGTCTTGGGCCTGAAAAGAAAAGGATTAGAGTTTGCCGATCGAAAAGTTTGTGCTTTGCAGATTTTATGACAAGATAGTCGGTTTACCATCTTTAGAAAAATCTCTCGCCTCGGACTTGATAGAGCAGCTGGCGCGGCGGTGTCTTGAGGATCGGCAATGATTGCCGATGAATTTGCCTCTATGGCTGAAATAGTTAATGCCAATGATGGTGTCGGTGCAGGTAGCGGTTCTGTTACGGCCAATTCCTGCGGCGCTGACATTGTCCCTTGAATGGAAGCTTCAATGGGTGTTTGGTCAGGGACAGGTGCTGGTGCTGACTCTTCTAGTAATGCATCGGTAGGAGATTGAGGGGATGCTGTCGAGGACGTGACTGATGGCCTTAGGCGTTTTGGTTGAGGAGCAGTGCTTGATGCATCTCGGCGTTTGGACTTCTGCACTCGGGGGGCATCGGCAGACTGAGTCGAAGGAGCCTGTGCACTTAGAGCAGCTGCCGATGAACTTGTCTGCTACAAAAAAACGCATGGTGCAAGTCAAGAATTAAGTAAGAATTGCCGATGAAAATTTTATGATCGGCGTAAATAAAGTAGAAATTTGTTACCGCAAAAGCTTGCGCCAGGACAGCGACGGTGGCCGATGGAGTGACAGCCGCCCTAGTTGGTGTTGACTTGGGCTTGATGGTAACCTTAGGAGTTGCCCGTTGTTGCATGAGGGAGGCTAATGATGGAGCTCTGTTGCCGATGTGGGATTGGTCGGTCGCAAGTTGAAGTTTTTGCCACTTCTGCTCTTCTTTGGGATTAAGTCATTAACCTGTTGATAGAAAGTTAGTTGCCGATGCCTCTGGAAGGAGATGACAGAGAAAATAACATCAAGGGTAAGCTCACCACGTCATCAGGAATAATATGATCGGCATCAATCAAGTGTCGATAGTGGTGTGATGATGTAGCGAACAGTTGGTCCTTCCACTCTTACCACCAGAGCTTGTACGACTCAGTGATGAAGGAAATTGGTGCCCAAGTAGATAAGTCAATATTGGTTGTATCGGCATGGAGAAGGAGACTGACGATTTTATTCCAGTCCATGGCGCTGGTAATGACCTCTCTGTGCTTCACCACATTGGCGTAGCAGAGCTTGATTGGCAGTTGCCCAAATGCTAGTTGCCTTGCCGCTGCCGATGGGTAATAAAATTCGTAGGTAGCCTGTGTATTCTTCCCACTCCCGAAGATGTTCACTGGGATTGCGCGGGGAGTGAGGATAGCCCTCATGATTCCCTCATCCTTGTCTGAGTCTGCATCAGCGATGTTGAAGGAAAGAGGAAATCTGTTTTCGGCATCAACACAGGGCCACCAAGCCCGGTCTACAGAAGGGACTCCGTAGTAGAGTCTCTGGAAGAATCTGCCGATCTGGTCCTCATTAGCCTCGGTCCCAGGTAGGACTATGATGGCTTCGCCGAAGGGTAGGGGAGAACGAGTTGCTGATTCGTCATCAACAAGTGTGTGGTCTTCGGCTAGGTCCCGTGGGAATTCCTGATTGAACAGATCAAATTGGAGAACCTTGTGCATATGAGCGTTCAGCCACATGTTCACAAACCACCAGGGTCCTCCAATGTTGCCGATGGGCTCGCCCATTAATAACTTCTCTGATACTTGATGCAGAAGGCGGTAGACTGCACTAAGAAGGTATCGGCCGAGGGGAAGTCGTGCTCCATTGGCCAAGAGTTCTGCTGCAGGGAGATACATGTTGGTTGGTCCAACCGTCCTGCCACAAAAGATGAATTTCTTCAGCCACATGTTTAGGAAAGTGGCATGCTCCCTCTGACCTACTGATCCGGTCTTTTGGTATTCTTGAATGTATCCAGTCCAGCCGCCGATGTTGTGGGTAGTTACCCGATGTTCGGGATTTTTGTTAAAGAGGGTGGCATTGTCGGCAGAAGTGATGTCGAGGCCGGTGAGCATATACACATCGACAAGTGTTGGGGTGGCTAGTCCGTGTGTGAATAAGAATGCGTTCATGGTGTCAGACCAGAAGTAGGATGCGGCGATCATCATGGACTCATTTTTTGCCATATCGGCAATAGATAGCTTGATACATTGATCCAGCTGGCGCTCTGCCCAGTAAACTCGCTGCGATCTGGCCATCCTAATGTACCAGTTTTTCCACCCTTTAGTGGGTTTGGGCCAAGAACGGAAGATATCTGCCCATAACCCTAGGTCGAAGTGTGTGGCTCTGAAAGAAACCCGGTTGATTTCTGCATTGATGGTTTCAGTTGGATCGGCATTCCCCATTGGACCCAAGCAGCAAACATGTGGTTGATCGGTGGGGATTACTATTCTATTGCGCATCTCCTAGATTCAGAAAACAAAGAGGAAAATGAAAAAGAGATCACGAGACAATGCAGAAGAGAATAGCAAAGTACGAAGTGAGAAGAAGAGAAATTGACCGCGGGGACATTCAAGCTGATTGCCATTGGGTCGGAAGGATTCTTGCAGGTTGCGCTTTGCTGGTGAAAGAAGCTGTCGGTTGAATATCGCCAGAGTGCTCTTTAGAGGCGCCGATGAAATGGGGAATGAAAGCAGATGAAGATATGATCTCGGGGTGAAGAAAAGGTTGGATGATGGTGATTTTTATAGGCTTGGAGGCGTCAGGGGTATTTTGGAGTTTTCTTTTAACTGAGCAGAGATATGGAAGGGTATGGTGGTGGATTCGCGCGACGATCGAGGAATTGTGAGAGTGGATTGTGACTGTTCGCGCTACAGTTGCGGGGTTCTGTTGGTAACTTGCAGTTTTTGCGCGCGGTGATCGAGGAAGTCGTGCAAGCATTTTGGAGGGAAAGATTGCAATAAAGGAAATTTCGGCGCATAAAATATTTTATACTCCGAAATTGGGGGGCATGTGTTGACACCATTTTTTGGTACGTATCAATATGAACCAAGTGCGTTGGTCGGCAAGAAGACGGTCACTATTCACTATCGGCATCAAGATACTATCGGTTAGGTTACCGATGGAAGCAGAGGAGGTTGTCGATTGTAAAATTTGATTGAGGAGACATTAAGAAAGAAAGAAGGCTACTTGCCGATATGAAGAGGTTGCCGATGAAGGCAAGAGAGGTTGCCGATGAAGGCAAGAGAGTGTTGTCGATAAAAGCATTGCCGATAGAAGAAGGGTAACATTGCCAATGGAAATGGGGAGCTGCCAAAAGGTGATAAGGTGTTGCCGATGGAAGCAGGATGATGAGGCTGACATCAGCCGAAAGCTGCCGATGGCGATGGAAGAAGATTGCAGATTAGAAATCTGCCGATGGAAGGTTTCATCGTAATAGAGACAGATACGGAAACTGGTGATTTTATACCAGTAGTATTGTTAGAGTTTGAGTCCGACTCTTGCACGAGTCATTTATTTCCTTTAAAATAGGAGTTTTGTTTAGAAAGGTATGAGTCGTGTTTGTTTACAACTCCTTTTCTGGAGTATAAATATGTACCTAGGGGTGGCGTGAAATAAAGACGCAATCAATCAAAGAAGTTTACTATTTTCATCTACTTTTCCAGCAATTTACGTTTACTGCATTAGTTCTAGTTCATCTACGAGTTCTTACGAGGTGTTGACGGATCTCCGTCAAGTTTTGCAAGATCCGCGTTGGGAGCAAATCAGAGCCTTGACATCCGGGCGCATCGCTGTCGTCTCGCTCAAGTTTGTTCTAGTTATCGTCCTTGTCGATTAACTGGTCAAATCGACTGGCACACTTCGGATATCGATTTTGGGTATTAGCCCGACGTGTTCGCAGATCCGACGGCTTTTGCGTCAACACCAACAGTTTTAATCTGATCATAAGGTGTGATGTTGTAAATATAGGCTGGAAACTGATCAACGGGGATTCTGGTGGGTGTAACTGTAGTGAATGAAGTAAGCTCTACCATCAGGTGTGCATGAAAAGGCACATAGGTTGTCTTTGAAATTCTAACATTAAATTTCCTGAGTGTGTACACTTTGTCGATAGATAGCTAAGAGCCAATTCTCTGGACCTCTGATTCAGGTATGTGGCCATAGATAGCTTTTCCCTGCGTGGAAAACCAATAAAAACCAGGAATATTGTAGAGCATGAGTTTAATAAGCATATATGGCTAATGGAAATTGGAGAATCACGCCATGTTGATGCAGTAGTAAATAAGGTTAAGTGCATACCTGTTCGTTAGCCAATACAAGGCCCATGTACAGGGGTTGTGTGCCTTGAACATTGCCATCGTACGTCCATTTTCTCATGACTCGTATGCATAGGTATCCCCTTCTGGTTTTGACTGTGAGGTCTTTTATAAATATTTTGTTCTCTTTGTCCATGTTGTAGATCTGCACAACACAGAGATGGTTAGGTTCATTGTCTGCGCATTTTCAGGCTTTGCATAAATAGTAGAGTTTGAGATGGAAGGGTGAAGAAGAATAACCTTATGTATAGAAAACTACAATAGTGGTATGAGAATAAAACTGTAGGGCACGGTAATATGTGTACATAGCAGCCATGGTAAAGACATGAACAATAAAATGATGTCAGAGCCTATTTCGAATCAGAGCACAACCATGAGCACGTAGTATTTACACAAGCATCAGTTTGCAGCTTGTATAGAGGTGAAGACCTCCTTATAGACAACATTTCGTGTTTCATCTATAAGAACCTTGAGACCTTGTTTTGAAGTAACTCGTGACAGCACAACATATAGCTGGCCATGGGTAAAACCAGGTCTTTTTAGATATATACCAACAGTTGAAAAGAGTCTGGCCCTGGCTTTTGTTAATTGTCATAGCATAGCATACTTTTATTGGGTATTGCCTTTGTTCAAGGATGAATGACCATTTTGTATCCTTAAGAGTCAGAGAAATCCGAGGTAGCAACACAATGTGGCCTATGTGGCTTCCAGTTAGAATTTTGGCCTGTATGACCTTTTCTCCTAAAACTGTGATGATAAGCCTTGTACCGTTACATAGGCCATCTGATTGGTTTAAATTACGTAGTAGCATCACCGGGACACCTTGCTTTAGAGTTAGACTATGAAGCGGGAAATTGTTTCCATTAAGAGAATTAAGGTATAATAGGTATAATAGGGTATAGTATCAGAACTAAGGTATTCTGTACCATCACCTGGAAGCAATGAAATAATATAATCATTGACTATCTGAGCCACATCATTTGTTGGAGCTAAGATAGCTCGATGTGTAAGATATGACTGATCCAAATATTTGGCTTCTAGATCTAGGTAAACCGAGTTGACTATGCACTGAAGCTTGTCATCTTGTGTCCTAAGGAGTAAATCATCTGGTATCTTGATCCAGGAAGGCTCTAGTTCTCCTTATTTAGCCACACAATCAACTTTACCATCGCCAATATCTAGAATCCATTTGCTAAACTCTGATAATTCTGTCTGACCATGCAGGTCTGGTGTAGAGGATGAGAGGCGCATATTCTGTGTTAGTGCAAGCACAGTGATAGTCGACCATAGGCTAGAGTTAACAATAGCAGAGGCGACAACTTCCGCCCGACTACCACCTTGAACAATAGGCAAGATCTGTCGAGGGTCACCACCAAGCACAACTACTTTCCCACCGAACGGCAGAGCAGCAGCATCCTGGGATGTTGTAGACTGTATGTCACGAAGAGTTCTATCAAGCGCTTCGAAGGCCCGTCTATGAGTCATGAGAGCCTCATCCCAGATTACCAGTGACGCTGTCTGTACCAACTCAGCTAGCATAGTCCCTCTTTTTATATCACAGACTGTAGTATCGTCAAGATCACATGGGATCTTAAAGCGGGAATGAGCAGTGCGGCCTCCCGGGAGTAGCAAGGAAGCTACACCTAAAGAAGCAACTGCGAGAACAATTTTTTTTGCTCTTAAATAAGATATGATACATGTCCACAGGTATGTCTTCCCAGTACCTCCATAACCAGATACAAAGAAGAAACCAGGTTGCCCACTAAGCACCTTATGAGTTATAGAGGTGAAAGCATGTAGCTGGTCGACATTCAAAGTTGCTAAGAGACTTGCTTCATCCAATGGGCAAGCATAGACATATGCCATTTGTTCATCTATTAGACGATTTGTGGATAATGAAGATCCAGAATTGGTTTGCTGTGGAAGATTGAACTCACAAATATTTGAACCACTTTTTGCAAATAATTCTGCCAGCTCATCAAGCAAGGAGTCCCTGATATCGCTCTCAGACATCTCGTAGCCCATATCTCCTATAGTATGCCTATAACGATACTGGATATCATCAGCTAGAAGTGGCCACACTTTATCAAAAAAGGTACGTTCATCGCCGATCTCACAGAACAGGATCATGGTAACAAAGAGACTGCGCAACTGAGGCGATGTACCCCAGGTTGCCGCCTCATCAAAAGCATCATACCATTCCTGGTCATCGCCAAGGAGACCAGGAGACCTGCACGCTTCTTTGTATGTAGGATGGTCTGTACCATTATGGTGTTTCAGATACTCAAAGCTGAGGGGTCCTTTCACAAACAATAGAAGCATCCTGAGGTAGTAGCGTTCCCCTGCTGAGGGATGTACATAGTGTACGCGGCCAATCTTACCACGCTGACTACGACGTTGTTCCCATGATCTATTCTTTGCGTCCCATGTCCATTTAGAAGGGAATTCACAGTAGGTGAGATCCCTAGCTCCAGCATGCATTTGATTAGCAACAAACCACTGAGTAAGCATTGTTCTGTGCAGAAACTCCTGTGAGAGGACATCAGTCATTTTTGCTCTAGCATTGAAAGTAATGTAGTTATCGTTGGGCAAATGAACAGGCATCTCTCCACGGCAGGATAGTGCCTATGGATATCAAATCCAAATACCCGCCAACATGCATCTTGTTCACAAATATAAGGACAATCTAAATATTCCTTGATCTCATTAATACCTTCGTCTTGACCATCATTGGATCCATACTGGGCACTGCGAATTCTTTGAAGGTACACCTTACTACAGTCAGCACCCTTGGTAACATACTTGAACAGGTACTTAATGAAAGTTGTTTTATTACACCACTCAACATTAATATGGGTCTGGTATTTTTTTAGCAGGGACATGTTATATGGAACAACCCATCTATTATCCAGTCATTGATTTCCTTTGTCGATGTATAAATCATTCTGCGGCCGCTTGTATATGGCAAATCTGTTTGAATCAACCGATGTTTCTTGCTGGTATGGCTTGGGAAAAATTTTGGAGCATCTTTGTTGCTTCATACATGGGCACGCAGTATTATACTGTCCACAGGGACCATGCATCATGTGCTCTGCAACAAGAGCATATCCAAGTGGATCAATTCTTGGATCAGGTATCTAGGCGCTAACAAAGGAATCAATCAATGTGGGGGTCGGGGCCGATGTGTCAGTTGCTGTCCACATAATGATGTGCGCATGTGGAAGTCCCCTTTTCTGGAATTCAACGGTATGGAGAACTGGATATTGTACACGACAGTTAGAGGCGATAAATATGTGGAAGCTGCACATACGATTGAAGGAGGAGAAAAATTTGTAGGTAATAAGAGCACGACGTTAGAGGGTACAGGCAGTACCTGCACAGCATGGGCCGAAAATTTGACCATTTTTTATATCGAGCAAGAGCTCTTCCAGCTTCATGTTGAAGACTCTAACAATAACATCAGCTCTATCAGTTGGCTTCTGCCTTGGTTCAGAAATACCTTCAGCCATTTCTCGCCATTTAGGATTGCACGTGAAAGTAATGAAGAAATCTGGTGGCCCATACTCCCTACATATAGTTATGCCATCATGATAGTTCTGCAAACATATAGCGTCGACCTCCTGTGAATGATGCAGGCAAGACAGTCATTTTACCCATTTCGCTTCCGTTTAGGCATCCGCGGTCTACAGCATCTGATATGCCCTGGATACTCTCAGTATGGA